>JADRCH010000047.1:14911276-15015482 GCA_019843965.1 Rhynchomys soricoides
TGTGTGTGTGTGTGTGTGTGTGTGTGTGTGTGTGTGTGTGTGTGTGTGTTTGGGTGTGTATGTGAGTTTTAAACCACATTCCTTTTACATAATGTTGGGCATCATGTATTCTATTTTATTTCAAGTGTGTCAGGACTTTGACCATGTTCCACCCCTCAACTCTCTCCCTTCAGACCTGCTTCTAGGTCTCTCCTCTCCTCTCCTAGTCTCCTCTCCGCTATCATTTTAATTGTTCATATATTCATGCATATGGATTTATACATTTATGAATAATTCTATTCTCAAATATTAAAACAATATTTGCACAAATATATGGGACATATTATGGCAATATTATCATGGGTAGTAATAAAATCAGAGTGACAAGCATTAGCAACTCAAAAGTACTTTTAGATATCAAGAACATAGTACAGTTTCTGGACTTTTTAATATATCAAGAATACTCAATACCAATAGTTATTTGAATTTGTTACTTTAAAAATAACAACACTTTGCCCTCTCATGCTGGTTGGTTATCCCTTAATGAATTTTTTTATCCTTCCGTCATGTCTCACTAAACCACTGTGTTCCTATTATTCCAATTCTCCATTGATGACTATAGCAGACAGTTCTCCTTCAAATTGACATTTTAGTATGTTTCACACATATTTAGAAATCTGAAATATGGTTTTTAATTATGTAAAGAAGTGCAGGTAAATATACAATTTCTAGGTTGCTTAACATAATAAGGGACATACAAAGAAATACAAAATCACAGATCACTTTACACAAAAAGCATCGTACCTTCTTTGGAGTATGTCTTTAACAACCCATATATTATAGCTTCTGATTTTATGAAATTTACAGTTTCATTCATTCTTTATTTTTAGTATCAAACAAAAATTCCTGTGTACCACCAATATTTTATAGGATAATGATATCATATCTAATTAAATATTAATTACTTATTGCCATTAAATATTTTCTTTTGAAATTTTTCTTGCTTGCATACATAAAATCATGTTAATAAAATTATAAAGTATGTGTAGATAAAGAGATCAGCTTCAGACAGTACACTATTTTGTTAAAGAACCTAGGGAATCAATATCTTCTGTTCAATGTTGTTACATTAAGTGTAGAGTAGCCTATACATAAAGTTTTTAAACTTGAATTTATGAAGATATTTATTATTTGAAGTATTAAAATATCATAAATTGGTATCTTGACATATATAAAAATGAAGCATATTGCAGATATTTTAAGGTCCAAACACCAATTGAAGACTTGACAATAAAATGTAAGTTTTTCTGAATAAATAAATAGTATGGACTTCTTAATGTATTAGATTAAGTGAGGCTAAACAAAAGAACAAATGGTAGAATTTTTTCAAGAATAGAAAATGGGTGTTTTCCTAAGAGGAAACATAACTCATAGTGAGCTAATTACTCCCAGTACTGTCAGGTGGCTTTGTGTGCTTCTTTTATTTTAGGAATTAGATTAAATGGTATACTCTATGTTGTAACCCTGGGATAGTCACGTGTCATCATTGTTGGTTGTCTATTTGTACAAACACACACAAAAAAGGTTCTTTGCTTCCTCTAATTGTACATTAAAACTTGCAAGCAGGAGTTAAAATATACTACGAAGTCTACAGGGATGCAGTAGAACTTTGCTGAATTCAGACTCTGTGACTCCTTAATCTTTGCTAATGAAAGTTTTAACTGCTTTTCTTTGTCTATATACTTGTTTGTCCCAATGGAAAGTATGCTCCATTGAATCAATAACTTTTACCTCTACTACTTTTAAAAGCAATTATATATCAAAAAATCATTTCTTATTTTTTAAGTTCTTGAATAGGAATTATAAACATATTTTTAAGAAGATGTGAATGAAAACATTTTATTTAAAACTAATGATAATTATATATTTGCAATTAAACCAATTAATAAAACACTGAGATAATCATGAAAATAGTATTGTAAACTGAAGAAAAACATTCCACTACTCATATGATTGTTTTAATTAGAAAAAAGTATAAATTGGTGTAGCATTATTGGTCTTTTGTTCTGAGGATTTAACCTGGTTTCCCAATGCCAAACTTAGGTTATGACTTCTAATAGCTGTGCATATGGTGTTAGGATTCCACTGGTCAATGGGGATTGTAGATTAGGAGCGTAATTGCTAACAGAGACTGACAAGAGACAATATAAAATATTCATCACTTTCTATAAGGTATAATCTAGGTAGGGCCTGAAGAAATGATTCAACTGGAAAGGGCAGTTATTGTGCTTCTGGGAGACCCAATTTCATCACTCAGAACCTCAATCTTATGGTTCAGAACTAGGCTGAAATTAGAGCTCCAACATGCTCCTCTGGCTTCCACAAGCACTGCACACACATGGTATGATTCCTCTCTCTCTCTCTCTCTCTCTCTCTCTCTCTCTCTCTCTCTCTTTCTCTCTCTCTCTCTCACACACACACACACACAGAGTGAGAGAGATAGTATGATCCTACCCTTCCACAAGCACATTTAAAATTTATCTTTAAAAAGGAAGGAAACTTGATTGAATTTTTTGAACAGTGATGAACGAATGTGAGTCTTTTCTGATTTTGTACCCTGCTTTTTTAGTAATGACTGTCACTACATAACAATGAGCAGCTGAGTGTAACCCAAGATTTGCATTCAGAGTAACCTTAAAACAATTCATAATATATTTTGACTATATTTTTCAGTTCTGTAATCACATATTTCCAAAAATGTATTATTTCTTTATTTTTTTGTGCCATGCATAAAAACTTATAAAACTTCCATTTTAATTTTTTTTGTATTTGTTTGTATGTGCAATTGTTTTCTTTGTGTTATATATCACATTTTGTTTATTGCTTGCAAATTTCCAATATATATTACTGTGTATGTTACAGTCATAACAACAAATATGACTGTGTTTTAATCAGTACATCTATGATGTGACTGTCCAGTTAAATTTAGCATAGAGGTAAAATAAGCTCTATTTGAATGGATATAGGTAAAATTAAGCAAATTCAATCTTTCATGAATCTTTTACTGATCTTCAACTTACTTGGTTGTTATGGGGAAAAGAGTCCACTGAGTATTAAAACAGCCAGGTAATTTGTCACCTTAGACCAAGTAATCCTTTTATTCTTGAAGACGAATTTGAACTGTTGAACCCTGTGTGATAGATATGAGCTCTTTCCCCTACAGAAGACTTTCCTTGGGAGAAAATTGTAGTATGGAGAAGAGCCACTTATTTCAGTGCAGCTGCCTAATGTATGAGGAATGCGGCGCTCACTTTTGCTACATTGCAAGATTGTTTTGTCTGTTTGCTTATTCCTGACTCTGATTCACTCAGCAGATCTTGACAGAGCAGGGAAGGAGTTTTATTAAGGGCCTGGGCAATAAAGATTCAATAGAACTCTTGAGACACAATGATGTTTTTCCTGTATGGGAGGATGTCTTCTTTCCTAGAGATTGTGACCAGCTAGGATGAGGCTATTTGCAGCCTTTGCATTTCCTCTAAGGAAAGCATAAAGTACCATGAAAGGCTGGTCAGTAAAAGCTTTATTTTATCCAGAATAAGCCTCCTGTATTACTAAAGTTTATTCTTTATCATGTTCCCTTTTACACACACTTATAAATCCTATTGAATTTAAATGGACTTCCATAATATGTCAACATTCCGTGCACAAAGATCAGAGTAAAATATACCTTTACATTTAAACACCAGTCTAAACTAGGTGGCAATTACAATCATATAGGAAAGAGTTCTTTGTTGAGGTTCAGGGGATTGAAACATGATTCTGTAACATAAACATTCAGGCAGTGCAAATAAAGCCAAAGACTCAGTAGTGCCCCCTTTACTTGTATTAAACCAGAGATAAACAGAGAACCAGAAGGTAGGAAGTCTTCTGTCAGAATAAGGGATCTACTATACTAAAGGACACTATCTCTGCCTTGTTTATGTAGTTATGTTTATATTTCAATTAGCAGTTTTAGTTCCCTCGTACAAAGAAGGTCAAGTAAATAGGTTGAATAACTAGAATTTGACATTCAGTATAAAACAAGCACTATGCATAGTTTGAGGTTTATATGATGGGGGAAAAAAAGATGGCGTGGGTCAAAATGGCTGTGTCTGGATGAGGGAGAGTAGACCTCTGTATAAAACCTGATATCTATGATGTATTTAATCTGTTATATAAGCATTTCTTGCAGAATGCCACATTTTTTTGTAAGTATATATGCAAATCTACCTTGTGGTCTGAGGCAAGTGTCTTCAGCTTTCTTTTTTGCAGCTCTGAGTATCTTTCTGCAGTACTATATGTCTATACCTGTGTAGCCTATATCCCCATCGATGATGTGCTTATTACTGTCCTTGTGTGCCTAGGCATATGCCAGAATCGATGTTAGTGCCAGATCTGTGTGACCCCTCCTCCTGGAGGGATTCAGTCATGTCTTATCTGTCTACGGCTCCGGCTCCTCTCAATACATTCAGCATCCCTCCTGGTCTCCTGTAACACTTTGCCTTTCCTAGTTGGGAGTTTGAGCCAAGCCAAAGAGTAACAGCTAGTTTTAGAAGCTGAATCTGAATTGTCTCCTCAAATATTCTAGAAAGAAAAGCATGTTTGCTAACATTCTACTGTGGCATGTGTGTTAGGGGCCAACTGTGGTTCTGCCTTCTCCACTTCCTCCCTCAAGGTGTCTAGGCCCCAGCTGCACACAAGGCTGGAAGGATGAAGCAGAGTCTGGAAATGGGTGTGGTCTGCAAGATCTTGATCAAACTGGGAGTAACTATGGGAAGGTGGGGGTTGGGGTTGGCTCTCTAGAGGATTAAACAATTAAACACTTTATTTGTGGTTAACAAAGGCTAAATCTGAGCCTTGAGGAGTAGGAAGTCATTTTAAAGATGAATGTAAATCATTGGCTGGTGTTTAAAGTACTGGAAATGCCTCATTTGTATGCAGTCGTTGTAGGATTCCCAAGCACTTGCTAGGTGGGTTCTCATCTGGAAAGAGGAATGTGAACTTGTAGGTTTGCCAAGGACTGTTTGACCTCCCTCTCAAGTAGAAGGTGAGGGGTTCAGGTTTCCCAGATAAGGTCAGAGAAGGGGAATCCCTGCTAGAAAAAAGGAGTTCTCCATTTTCTGCCAATCCCAGAGGAGCAATTTGGACATAATAGACTGCTACTTTAGGTAGAAGGATTTCCCAACACCTTAGTTGTAGTCTAGTATAATTGACACTTGCATTCTCCCCTTCAGAACTTTAAGATAGTAAATTTTGATAGTTTTAAGCAATGGGATTTGTTTCTTTTATGTAAGTATAGAAAACCAGTATAAGAAAAACAGTAAATATTGCCTCCAAATTTCTGCTTGATTCAAGAGCAACTCAAATGACATGTATACTTCGAAAATCTGTCACTATCCTCAAATAGGGATTTTATTGTCATTGTTTTTAGAGGTTTGAATTTAAGAGGTTCACTGTGATTTTAAATACTAACCCAAATAACATCATCTTTTACCGTTGATTTTTTTTTTGGGGGGGGGGAATAAGCAACATAGAGTTTTATTATTTAAGATAGTGTATGTTCTCATTTTCATTTTTAATATAAAATTAATTATGGTTGATAAAATATTAGGACCTAACACTCCTGTATTTTACCAATCACTATTTCTCTCCATGCCTTTGTAATTCTTTTCTTTCTTCCTCATGTTGAATGAATTTGAGTTTATATATTTTGGAATTCTGATTAAACACACTAGAAATAAATTTAGGATTATAATTTATTTTTTGGTTATAAATGTCACCATAAAAATATTTCTCTATCAAATTAGTTTAAAAATGTGGACTAGCTAAATCATAATACTGTGAATAATGGAGCAATAAAAATTCATGTACCTGAGGTAATTAACTGGAAGACACAAAGCTTCAGTAGAAATGGAATATTGTGTGCTACAAGGAGAACCAGTGATTTCTGTGCTACAGTGGAGCTCAGATTATTACTTTTTTTGCAAATAATATTTTTGATGTCTCACTTATATGTAATAAATAATAAAATGCATAAGTCCTAAGTGAGACCTAGATATCTGTTTACACACTGAAACACTCAGCCCTCTGATGCATTGCCTTCTTTTATGTGTATCTCAGATATTGTATTATTGCACGGCTTAAAGTACATAAATCCTAAGATGAACCAAGATGCTTGACACATGTGTAAACCTGTACACACTTAGCTCACAGATGCATTAACTTCTTATAGGTGTATCACAGATGTTGTATTGCTATGTTCTCAGTATTGACAGATGCTTGGCTTTGGGAGATGTTGCTGAATACTTACAGAATGCACTTTTGCCAATTTACAATTCTAAACGCTACGTTAACAACTTCAGTTCATTCAGATATTTTTCTAAAGTTAGATATTTCATCATTTATAAGACCTTTATAGCCCTGTAATAGTTGTTATAGTTTTTATTTTTAGATGAATCCAAGGTGAATTAGCATACATATATTCAAATTGTTATTTGGATTTAGCAATTTTCTTTTGTAAAATTATCAATTTGTATCCTTTTGTACACATTTTAAGTCTATTATTTATCTTTTATAGTATTTTCATGATATCCATGTTAAAATCGCTTTTATTCCCTCCATATAGCAAGAAGACAAATCACCAATCTTCTAGCTAGGGGATCATTTTCTTTACCTGAATGAAAATCATGAGTTGGCTGAACTCTATATGGTCCTCTCCTGCCTATTTCTTATCTTTAATGTTCTCCAACCCTGATGATTATCAGCAGGGAGGCAGATCCAGCAGAACAAGACACCATCTCCTCTTAGAGTCCTTGTCCACAACTCTTTGGCATTAGGATCAGCCAGTGCTACAGCACTTAGCCTAGGATATAAAATAACTAGCCCTAACAACTTGATGGTTCTTGGGAGTTTATCTGGTGACCCTAACCTATAGATTCTCTTCTTTGTCACAGGCTTCAACAATCAGAGATATGAACTCTTCCACAATTTTGTGATCATTATCAGCAAAACTCAGTAGCATTTTGTTTCTGGAGTCAGAAGTGAGAGACCATATCACTACTGTTCATGGCTTGGGCCCTGGGGACAGCCAGAGACCACTATTTTACTACCTGAAGGCTCCTGGCCACTGTTTGAGTGGTCCATCTCCTGATCTTCAATTCTCAAGCAGTAACCTAAGTTTTATACCCAGTAGCATTTTTGTTTGTTTGGTTTATTTTTATTATTTTTTTTTTTATTTTTCCTACTTTATTTACACTTCAAATGTTTCCCCCTTTCCAGATCTCCCCTTTGGAACCTCCCCATTTCCTCCTCCCTCCCCCTGCCACTATGGGGGTATTCTCCCACCCACCCACCCACCCACTTTGTTTTATACTCTGAAAAAGAGGACTCAGGTCCTCAAGCAGGAGGCCAGGAGGAAGTCTCGATATTTCTGAGCTCAGGCTCAGAGATTAGAATTTGGGAAGTATCAGTTTCTGTAGATCAGGTAGTATCAGGTTTACAGTAGACAGGATATTGTGTTTCTGTATTTGGTTAGTTGCTGAGTTTTTCTTTAGTCATAGACCACCAGGAACACTACTGTTCTTTGCAGCTGCATTCTCTGATCCAGCTCTTTCCTCATATCTACAATCCATATTCCAACAAATAGGTGAGAAAAGACCCTTCCAGAAAGGAAATTACAGAGTCTGATGTTAGAACACTGGATTAGGTGTAGGTCAAGAAAGAGCTTCCCAAGCAATTCACCGAGCTCATCTGTTCACAGGCTGTTCACACACCAAAGAAGCTCTGTTTTGACCACTCATAACCAATTTCTTTGTACAAATCATAGCCTTACCAATTAGCACCCTCGTACAGAGGTTTAATTACCAGTGAGAAATGCCATTTTCTGGCCAAAATATTAATAATTCATCTACATTTATGACTGAAAAATCTGGTACAAGCTGTTTTGGACAGTTCAGATAGAGGCTTTTTCTTTAGGATCCGGGAGAGTGGACAACAGTGTTACAAGATTATGGTAAGTCTTCTATAATGTTTAGGATGGCTGGTACTACTCTAACAGTGGTTCCACTGCCAATTACACTCACAGTCTCATTGCTGAATGAAGCCTGGATGCTTGCAATACTAGATTAAATAGCTGAATATTAGGGATGAGAATCGTCATGATATAATTATTTATTTACAGAAAAACTAATAAAGAGAACATAAAATTACAGACTTCAAGAGTTTATTATTGTTACCAACATCAATTTAAATATGTATTTTTATACATTTTAAGCATTTTTTTTTCTGCCCAGTGTTCAGGAAGAAGTAGGCTTCATTCTGTTACTGTAACTTCCAATATTTTATTTCAAGATATATCAGAACACATTTATAGGAGAGTATAATTTAAATTCTTTAAATGGCAAAATAATGCTTCAACTATCACTACTTCAATTAAAACTCATACGTATAGAAGGGAGAAGTTATTTACAATAAATATATGATATATGCACATAATTATGTCAGCACAATGTTTCATTATTTTTTTAATCAAAGAAATAAACATGATTCACTTTGGTTAATTTTGAATAAGATTCCCCCAAACCATGCCTGATTGACAGGTTTTTCATCTCAGACATGCTCTCTGTTGCTGTGATAGCCTGGTATTCTCCAGACCCAGTTAGAGTTCTGTTTCCAATATGCACAAGGCTATTTTCAAGGATCTTATTTGTCTAGGTAGAAAGAAAAAATGGTCAGAAGAAAGACTGGACATAAATAAAGAAATGGATATATCTTCAAATTAATATGTTTGTTTATAAAAGAAAAAATTCTAAGACAGTGTACTTCTTGACTGAGGAAAAAAGATACAGATGCAAAACAGATCTATTTGCTTGGAGAAACATGGGTAGTTTATTGTGTCTGTGTGTCAGTGGAATGCAGTGAAGAGGCTATAAAGGAGATGGTAAACATGTAATCCTGCACCATGCTGTGTACATCTCTGTATTTTGAAAGGATGTGTCAGGCAAGGCATTGGATCATAGAATACTATTAGTGTAATAGTTCAGTTTATACACTATCTCAAGGTGAGGAGAAAGTTGTTGCTATCCTCTAGGAATCAGTGTTGGGCATTGTCAGTCAAAGAAAGAAGACTAAACATGCGTTTCTAAGTTAAAATTCACAAATATTAAGGAGTGGTTCTTGAGATAAAGCCAAGGGACAGAGTAGTTCAATTAAAGGTACCCTGGTAAATAAAGAAAAAGAAAATTTGGAAAATAATGGGAAGAGAGGATGTGTTAAAATATAACATTCAAGAAGAGCTTCCGATTAGAAAATTAAATATTGTAATTAATAGCTTGAAAAGTATCTGAGAAAAATAAGTGCTCAGAGACATGTTAGAATGATGACCTTTCAGGACATGAGAATAAGTAATGATGTTCAGGCAGGACTGATGCATTATGTACATGTTTAATACATAATAATAGTAGCATACGGGGGAAAAGATGTTGAAGATAAAACAAAAGCTGAATGACATACCAAACAAAGTGAGACAAATGTGTTACTATATTGGGTTGTCTAAATCATAAAGCTACATGCTGACCATGACAGAGACTTTGGGTTTTATTAAAAGGTACTGCAGGAATCTAACAAAGGACATGAGGCAGAAGACTTCAGTTAAGATCTGGTTTGCATTTTAAATCATTATTCTTGCTCAGGTTGCATGGCAAAACTTGAGAGTAATCTGTTGCACTACAGGTGAGCAACTCTATAAAAATAGTATTGCTTTATCTTAGGTAAAGAATGGCAGTAGATGCAAAGGGTTTAGTGTTATGCATGATGTGAATTTCAAAGCAAATCAGAAGAGAGCTAACTGGGCTTGCTGAGTGAAATGTTACAGCACCTGTGGAAAAAAACCATAAATCAACACTGAATTCTAAGCTTTTATCTCCTTTGATCTGAGCTCCTACATAACTGACAGTTGAACTGTGAGCCTTCAGAAAAGCAAAAATGCTTAGAAGGGGTTAAAGATGTTAAATGTGAAATCCTGTTTTTCATCTAAGTGAAATGTTGAAAGGAGAATTGACAAAAATAATGAAAGCTCAAGGCTGAAGATACTAATTAAGACCTACTTTCAGTGTTACTTCAAACCATGCGTTTGTCAAGGTGACCCAGAATATGTGTGTGTGGAGATCAGAATAGCCGTGCAGGACGCTGATAGAAGAATGATGATTTTTATGACAAAGTAAAGATATGTGGAAGACACTAGGGACACTCTTTATGAGCACCTCTAGGCAGAACACCAATGATCTTCTGCCAATATGACTGCCTGCAGTTGTGCTTGATGAAAACCTACTTGCTGAATGTCTGCATGTACACAGGAAGCAACACTGTTATAATGTGCTTAGCATTTCTTTATAAAATCTTGTGGATTTGCTGCTTCTCCTGTTTAGAGTGCATAGTCTCTTGGATCCTTGTCATTGTCTGTTCAATATGAATGAAATTTAGTTTCAATATTTCTACATCTAAATGATTGTAAGTGATTTCCAGGTGGTTTGGTTTTATTTCTCGTTAATTTGTTATCTGACTCCTCAGGAAGAGTTTTTCTTAGTTACAACATCTAATTTGCTTGTTCCTTATAAATATAAATTGTTGAGAAATGCTTACACATTTCAAACAAGTGTTCTGATTAAATCTAAGTAAACTTCTGTCATTTGTATTTGGAAAATCCTGTCATTATATTTCATCTGAATCATAATATACATTATATAATGTAAAAATTAAATCTAATTAATTGTAACTTTAATTGTACAACTTAATTTAAGTGCCAATATTAAAATGACTACAGGGATCATTTTTCAACAATAATTTTCAGTGAGACTCCAGACATATTATCAAGACCCCGTGGTCATCTCTAACTATAGGTACATGCAAGCAATAGTAAATGGACTCAATATGTGGTAAATGTATGCATCTATATATGTACATTTATATTATATACATATGCATGTATGTATAAATATGTATAATATACACTCATATATAAAAATGTAATAATGATAATTATAGAAGAACCCATAAATTTAAGGGGGTACATGGAAGGATTTGTTAGAAGGAAAAGGAGAAGATAAAATAATATAAACACATCATATATATATATATGTATATATATATATCTTAAAATATAGATTTGAAAGAAATGAACTAAAAAAGAGTGGTTAAAATGATAATCTGAAATACAGCTGCTCAAAATACTGTTCAAACAAGTCAACAGTTAGGGACTTGAGCTCAAAAGCAGTTTGGTGGACAATTTTCAAGGTTACTCCATTGATAAGTACAGATTATGAAGATGTCCAGAAGGAGGTTCTCTTCTAGAAATATCACATACATTCATCTTCATAAAGCCCCTGTGTGGATGAGTAAACCACTTGTTATTGTGTATTAATCATATAATATTGTGATTAACTCACAGGCACAGTGACAATCTTTTGCATAGTCAATGAATATCTTGGCTTAGTCTTTTCTTTACTATCATTGTGACATCATTTCAATCTTGAGTCTGGATTTCTGCTCTATTCATTCATTACTTTGCCAGTATTTCACAAAAATATTTTTCTCCATTGCAATTTGTTCCATTCATTAAACTCAGTGTTAATTTTTGGCCAAGGATTTGCTCTGAATTTGGACTGTACCTAGTTTCACTGTATGTGAAAATGTACCTAATTTCACCATGTATGTGGCACTTGTTTGTAGAATTCTAATGCTTCAATGTTAACAGAGGACTGTTCAAATGATAGAACGCAGGGTTTAGAAATTGAGAAGACTTACTCCTCTATTGCCATTGCTTTGTAAATAGACTTATTAAAACCAAAATATAAATGATGAATACTACACAGATTTTATTCTCAATTATTTAGCGGATTTTAAACATTTACACTGTTGTTTATCTATCAGTCCATCTTATTTTCATAAACTTCAAAATGATCTTTGTATACTTTGAACACAGTCTTTTATTTTTGCTTTTATAACAGCGTCTCATTTAACACCCCCTGACCTTGGATGTCCCATAGAATTGAAGACAACTTTGAATTCCGGATCCTATAGCCTGTACTTCTCACATTTACAGAGTATTATTATAACACACTTCACCATCTGATATTTTAAATAGAATCAAATAAAACATGATGGGACATAGTAATGTGGGTTGTTGAGGAGAGAGAAGGCAGTTTGCAATAATAGATATCATATTTAGGGATGGATGAGAAAATAGTATTTAACATATCAGCCCTCTTAGGCCTCCAAGAAAAATAGTCACCGCAAGGTATAAATATTTCCATTCCTTCAGCCTAATATCCTTATACGAGTTCTGCCTGTAAATTTTCATGCACTGTTGGATAAGTGTCTGCCATGTTCTTTCTTGGTAACTGCTGATGTTGATGTTGTACATGTGTCTCTGCAATGACTAGCATACAGAGAAATGCCTCATTACTTCAGATCCTCTTGTGGCTAGGACACACAAGATGAGAGGCTTTAGCAGACTGTATTTCCCCTGATAAGAGATCACAGTGCATACTGAGTTGTATATCTCTTCTTCTAAATACCTGCAGCAATTAGAATCTCTTTCCAATTATTTCTTTAGAAATCTCTGTATGTGAAGAAAGTGACCAGGAGGATAAAGAATTTGTAAGCTGGGTTGGAGAGATGGCTCAGTGGTTAAGAGCACTGAATGTTCTTCTAGAGTTCCTGAGTTCAATTCCCAGCAACCACATGGTGGCTTATAACCATGGGATCCAATGCCCTCTTCTGGTGTGTCTGAAGACAGCTACTGTATACTAACATGTATAAAAATAAATATATCTTTTAAAAAAAGAATTTGTAAGCTGTCTGGAGCCACCCAGGAAAGGCTAAGTGAAGCAGGTGGCCTTCCTGGATGTAGCCCACAATCTTTGCATGGCTTAAGATGAGTGAGCTCTGAGTGGCAAGGTTCCAAGAGACTTCATCTAAGGATTGCTTCTTACAACTAATTTGCCAATTCCTATCACTATTGCATAGTCTAATGAATCCTGGGCATTAGCCCACCCTACTGGGCAGATTTCTTGAAGATCAACATAAAGATGAACTTTCATGAATTAATGCTGTTTAGAAGAATTAATGATTTTATAGAAATCTTGATTTGATTCAAATAATTTTAGGAAGAACGTTTTAAAGGAAAGTTTTATTTTTTTCCAGAAAGATATAATCAAGAATAAAATGTGCCCACTCCTCAGAGAAGCGCTGATAAAGGCTGCATAATAAGACATACACAAAGTCTTAATAATTACACTAAAAAGAGAAATAGGCTTGGGACAAATGTGATCAGGGAGAAACAGTCCATTTTAGGTCATATCCAAGGACGAAGCCACAGGTGTGGAGTAGGATGAGGCAAGGCCATGTGAAACTAGTGCTTTGAATTTATAGTGAGCATACAGGATGAAGCATGACTTTGAACTTAATATCAACATCCTTCTGTAGCTCCTATTTTATGTAAAATGTTATGTATGAGGTAATTTCTAAAGAGCTTTAGTCAAAGAAAGGATAAAAAGGCCAGAGAAAAGAAAAATAGGCACTTGGCTTGGGCTATGTGTCTGTGTGTCTTTATAGGTCTATAGGTATATGTGTAAATATGCATGAACACTGTGCATTAGATGAGACAGGTGGACAGGCTGACCAGAATGTGTGCGTGCGTGTGTGTGTGTGTGTGTGTGTGTGTAAAACTGTACATATTGCCTATTTAAATTTTTGTCTCTTTTTCCTCTTTGACTCACAAAATGTTAACCAGTTCAAACCTCTCACCTAGTCAGGGAGAGTTTCCTGGGCAAGAAAGACAGGAACTCTAACAATTAATCCTTTACTTAATTCCCTGCTGTTGCCAGCAGGAATTGATTACCAAATGAATGTTTGTCTGTTTTTCCATACATACGTACACTTTAGAATTAAAAGAGTTCAGAGTTTCTCTTTGTGCATTCTTGCAAGCCTCAGATTATTGAGTTTGTTCCACCAGTAGTATTGACCCAGTAAATTGCCTGGCACTAAACCACATCTGACATCAGAATGACCCAGTGTCCAATGCTGTTCCTCCACTGCCTGCCTTCCCTGGGACACACTGTGATTCCCAGAAAGTCACTGGCAGTAAGAACTTGCACCTGATAATAGCCTGTAAGTGTGTTGAATCATAGCACGTCTTATATTTCCAAATAGTGCTTGGTTACCTGATTGTATAATATCATGAATTATGTCTTCAAACAATAAATACATCTGGGGAGATAGTTTAAGAAAACAGATCTTCTTTGCTGAACTTGAAAGGTGAGGAAACCAGGGAGACCAACCAAACACTCCTTGAAAATTACCTGCATATATCTTCATAAAGATTTTTATACCTAATTTCTTTGTTATAACCACCAACAAGCCTGATTATTGGATTAATTACTTACTGTCATTTCTTTATAATATTCAGGTAGGGACATTTTCACTGTATTTTTAATTTAAACTTTTCATTTATAAAGTTAGTTGCATTTCACATATATTTTAGAATTTCTGTATACATACACATCAAACTCTGCATTTGTCTGTTAAATAAATGTTTGAATATTTACCCTTAAATGTATGAAACATTACCTAAATGAATATATATGGTATATATTATTCTATATATTATAAATATATGTATGATCTTACATATTAAAACACTGATATCATATTGCCTTAGACCTGTATCCGCTGAATAATTCCAAATTATCTAAGAGAGGATAACTGAACATTCCTCTGTGGATTCTCTTCAACATTACTGTATCATTGTAAATCAGTGTTTTAGAAAATGAATGTATCAAATATGGACCCTAAGTATTGCATAAGAATTATGGTACTCTTTATAGGTTGGCAATATCATATTATTTCAGTGTCATGAGAAATGACATTTCTCATTTAACAAAGCTTATCACATTATGCAGTCAGAAGTCAACAAAGGTAAATGCTTTGTGATGTAAGATACTTTTGAAACTGTTAATATGTAAAATGTCAAACTGACAAACACTTCAGAAACAAAAATTTTCCAGCTATGCGGTTCATATTGTTTTTCTTCCAGTCTTCATTTCTGTTCATCTTAAGCTGTTATAGAGAAAACTGTGAATATTGTAGCTCTCCCAGTGTTACAAGTGTGGTAACATAATGTATGAAGAGAAAACAGGCACTGGATAAAGAAAAATATGCTTCTATATCAATGTTTTGGCAGCCTTAGGCAAGTCACCCAACCTTTCATTAACTCAGCCAGCATAGGGAAGGAAAAGAAAGGGAAAAGAACACAACCTATCAATAATAATGCTCATAGCGAGTGTGTACTGCCATGTACACCAGCCTAGCAAAGTGCCTAGTAGATTTCAATAAAATAGCATAAATTATTTTTTTAACTATGGGATCTTCATATGTAAGATCTTATTCATCATTTTATATACACGTATATAGAAGCATCACATATGTGTATATATAACTAGTGCATAGTTTCTGTATATATTGATTTTTGAGGTAGATCCTTTTTACTCAAACAATATAACTTCATAGTCTGGCCCTCAAATTTTAGACTGTTGTATGCTAGGATAACAGGTGTTGCCTCTAAGCCTTGCCTCCTTCCATTTTTGACCAACACATGTTCCCTTCTTTTTATGAAAATTATCAATCCTTTTAAAGTAGATTGAATTTTGATGATTTTATTATAAATGTTTTATTTAAATATGATTTTTGTTTAACTTTTGAGAGTTTCATAAATTCATACACAGTATTTTGATCTTATTCATCCTTACTTCTTCATCCTCGGCTCCTCCTCAATACTTCGCACAGTCCATTATTTTTATCATTTTCTTTCAATTTGAAAGGCAATTTACTTAGTTCAATACATAAAGAAAACCATGTGTGTGTGTGTGTGTGTGTGTGTGTGTGTGTGTGTACATATAGATGTGTGTGTGTGTGGTGTATATGTGATACTTACATCAAATTAAATGTATTTGTCTTCTAGGGCATTCATTTTCCCTATAAAATTTTTATTATATTTATGTTTATTTACTATGTTTGAATCTAGCTTGTGCTGCTCCTATATTCATGGGTTTAGGACTATTCATTGAAGGATACTAGACCTACCAGAGTCTACATTCTTTAGGAAAATTGGTTCTCTAACCCTAGAAAATATAAATTATCAGAAGCTCATCCTCACATAGGTGAGGAGCACATTAACCATTCTCTCTCCAAGATGGAAAGTTTGGAGGCTTGATCTCATGCATGTTTTATGTAGGCTAACACAGGTTCTGAGAGCTCCTGACTACAGAACTGTTGTTATGGCCAAAAGATACTGCTTTGCACTTGTTCTCGCCAACTTCTGGCTGTTGTTTTTCTAACTCTTCTTCATGAAGGATTTCTTATTCTAGTTTGATGTGCCTGTGATATGGGTGTTCCACTTTGTGCGTGAGAACTCCTCTGACCATTATTCTCTGCACAGGGACTCTATTGTTCATTCCAACAGGAATCTTCTATGAAGAAGTCTGAGAGATGCACTGACCTATGAGTATGGAGATTTGAAGTTAGAAAACAGCTTGATTCTATGT
Source organism: Rhynchomys soricoides (assembly GCA_019843965.1). Classification (NCBI taxonomy): domain Eukaryota; kingdom Metazoa; phylum Chordata; class Mammalia; order Rodentia; family Muridae; genus Rhynchomys; species Rhynchomys soricoides. The sequence continues at coordinate 14,927,893 of JADRCH010000047.1, forward strand.
CCATTTAGAAAAATACAAGTATAGCTTCATGCCCATGGTACATGAGCTGTAAACATGAGCTCTTTCCCAGACTTATGGCATGAAACATATATATCTTCCTGTGGAGTATATCTTCCTCCTAACTTCTAGCATCTGTTGGTCTTAGTATATCTTGCTTTGTTAATTGTTACTGTAGCTCACAGGGTGCATAGCTACATAAAACCATTGATTAATTTTCTACTCAGGATTCCTGCATTAAAACTCTGGAACTCTGAATCCTAATCTGCATGGAAGAAACTTCCTGATTCTACTTGATTTCTCTAAATACTTCAATGAGTCTTCCAGTAGTGTCTCAGCATATGCTTCTGGTAGACAGTCAAAGAGAATATCAAAAACCTCTGTTGTTCTGGAGGGATATTAGTCTTAGAAGAAAATTTGATGACTTTATAATTTTCCTTTATTTTTATATAAATAATTACCACATTTTTAAAACATGAGTCTTTGTAACTGCATAGGAATGTATTGAATATTTTATTAAGAACAAATTGCATATCTTTTCTTTTGTACTTGTTGGAAAAACAAAAATGTTACTTCGTGATTTTTGTCAAACTTGACCACATGTAAAACTCACAGAGAAGAGCTGGAAAAGGAATGTTGAGAAGTGACCTAGGAGTCTCCACGTTTTATTTCAGTTCAACAGATAAACTCAAGAGAATTTAAATTCAGTTGTAGGCACTGGAATAGAGTGGACTTTGTTGGAATTGAGATTTTTGAAATTTTCCGACCATTTATCTATTAGCAAATGACTGATAAAGAAATAAAAGTTATCAAATTCTAATCTGTGGAGTGCACTGTTCAGTGGTCTGTAGGGGTATTTTTTAAAAGATCAGGAAAGGAAAAGCTGGTAGATTTCAGCTGCAGTGATCGTGAATGCTGACTGAGGAAATGCATGTGAGACAGACATGATGTTGATATCATTTCTCAACTAACAGGAACACTGAACAAGTAAGCTCTTTGGTGAAATCAAGAAAACATATCGGTTTTTCTCAAAATCAATTTGTTTTCTTATTAAAAATAGCAAATAAAGTGAGAATCTTAAACAATTCAAAATCATAATATAGTGAATTACTAAAAATTCACAAACAATGAAATATTCAAAACTGATGAGACTTTGAGAAATGTCAATCAGATATCATATTGTGATTAAACAATTAAGAAGTCTATTTAAAATATGAATCTACTTAAAGAGATATGAAATATTATATATGTATATATATGCTTACTTTCAACAGATATGATACAATTAAACAAAATATATTTATACCTACTTAAATACATTTTATATTGATATATATGTATATATATTATATATCCAAATCAGAAACAAAGCTACATGTGTGTATTCATATGTTTACTCTCTATAAATGATCATATTAAAATATTATAGGAATATGTATGTAGAGATTTCATCATGTATTTGATAGGATATTATTTCAGAATTTAAATAACTTACCATTAGAATATAAGATGATATGCACAATAACATATATGATGGTAGTATACTTCCAACTATAAATATTTTTTGATGGACCCTTTAAGAATAATTAAGGTCAAGTAATGTCCAGTGAATGGATTCTCTAATTCTTGAGAATTAATATCTTCAGAAAAGAGTAGACAATCTCTATCTCTCCTATCATCCATAACATATACATAAATGCATATATACATACATGTACACATACAAACACACACACATACTACAAACACATTAATAAAAATGAGAAACGTAAACAAAAGTTTTAGGAAGAAATCTTTATCCAGAGCCAGTTCATAGTAATAATTGTCACCTTACACATTCACTTTTCAAAACCATAAATAACATATTTATTTCAAGACCATGGGAAACAGCTTTCTGTAGTTTAAGGAATCCAATGACACTACCAGCTCTTCAATACACATTCAACTTGCAATTGTTTCATAGTAGAAAGTATTATAAGCTTTAAACATGCATAGCAAATAATATTTTTAAATTATGTCCACATGAAATTGTCAAGAGATAAAACTATTTTTGTCCATATTTAGCTGCCATGAAACCAGAAATGGAGTAAGATAAGTCACTTCTCTAAATTTCCTATCACATCAGTAGTATCAGCAACAGTGTTAACCTTTAGTGCTTGGTTCAGAAATATAACTTCAGATGAACTTCCATATTTACATAAATGAAAGTTTAGAATTTTTCATGATATAAAGCTATCTTCCTGAAATACTTTGTTTATTTAAAAACATTGAAGCTGTTAACTTAGTTTAATTAAAAAGAAAACATTCAGTGAATTTTATGGGCAATGTAAGTAAATAACTTTCATTACTTCTCTTAGATGACCAACTCTTTGAATTAGTAAGTGAAATGTGTGAATAGGTTTTAAAGTTTTTTCTTTTGAAGATTAATATAAACAATACTTGGCTGTGAATGTGTTGGTAATTGCCTGGGTATTCCTCTGAAAACAAATGAGAGTGAAATTCTATTTCTTAATTTTATTGTCACATAAAGCCATCTAACTAGAAATTAAAACACTTGGAATATCTTACGTTCTTCTCCCTTATTTGTTTTATGATCTAATCCTCTTGTAGTATTTCACTGGTCTGTTTTCTTGTTGTGTTTCTTTTTCAATCTGTAATATTTAGTTTGATTCTTTCCAGTATGCTGTAAATTAGAGAATAGGAACTATACTGTGTGTTTTAGTATTTTCTTAGACAGACACCTTTGTATATCAAATAAAAATCCCCCCCACCCCCAGAGAGAACATAGTATGGTAGAAAGTAGTACTGTGGTCATTTAATTTCATGGATGCTCAACATCCATGAAACCACATCCATTTTCAACACATGGTTATGATTCTGAACTTTCTTCCTTCCACAATTACCCAGTCCATGTTCAAATGTTAATCTACCACTTGTCTCTTACAGCATTTAAAGGAAGTAATGTCAAGGATGATATATTTCAAGTTCTATTTCCATGTATTCTCTGCTCTGCAAGAAGGAATGAAAATGTGTGTTTGTTAATTTAGCTCTCAGAAGTGAAGCTTTTGCTTTGTTTAAAAAAGAAAAACAAAATTCGAAGCTGTTGTGGTTGAAGGAAGAGGTTTGTTTCTTTGATTGGTCCATTTTATTTTACAACCTAGTGGAAGCTCTTTAAATCTTGAAATTTTTATTTTTTGCCTTTACATTCTTCTGGCAAGAACTTAGCCCTAACTTTTTTGTTTACATTGCATAGGATATGTCAAGTAAGTTATAAGCATTATGTTGTCAACATTATTGCATTGAACAAAACTTAGTGTTCTTGAAAATAGGTATCAGTGCTCAAAGAAGTCTTATGGGAAAGACTAGGTCAGTTCAATGTATTTCTGTTTTCTGTTGTATGGGCCATTTTACTAGTTCATTGAATGATGATGTTTTCAATAAAAGGAAATGTTGTTTTGAATCAATGAGTGTTAGATCACACCAATTTCTAGAGCTCAATTTGAAACTATACAACATAAATCAACATAGTAAGTAGACATTAATGTGAAATCATCTGACTTGTCACATCAAAATTATTGCAATAGAGACTTAGGACTGAGAAAACGATTGAGGGTTGCCATTAAAAGCTAGATCAATTTCATGAAGTCTTAATATTATTAGATATTTCAGTCTCTTTCAATATACCTTGCCCTTTTTTAATGCTAGGAGAGCAAGGTATTTCTGTGACCTTACTCTGATTTGATTTAACCATCAATAGGAAAGCTTCATAACTGCATTGTAAATTAAAGTGATTTATTTTTTCATTATTACCTCTGAGAATTACTGGACATCAGTTCCAGTGAGAACCTATTCACCTGCTCAATAAGAAAAAGAAAAGTCAATAGGAAATGCAACACTAGAATAGGAAAGTAAGGATGAAATTTTATTTCATGTAGTCATTAAAATATCAGTTACAGTATAGAATTATATCAGTATTGGTCTTTAATAATTGTTTCCCTTTAACTTTAGAGGATTAAGTAAATAGATGTTTCTGAAGGACTCGTAGAAATAGCATTTTGACGATGCAAATTCTAGCAAACCATATTCGGTTTAAATTATTTTAGAAGTATATTATGAGGTAGTCATTTTATAGGCATATATAAATTGTGATTTATATATGCATATTTGTATATGTTAGTGAATGTATATACATTTATGTGGGTGTATGTATCCATGCATGTGCAGGTCAATGACAGATGTTTTCCTTAATAATTTACCAATTTTTTCTTCCAATTGAAGTATAGTTTCTCACTGAACATAGAGCTCACTGATTTCTGGATTGCATAGCCATTTTGCCCTGGGAATACCCTATCTCTGCCTCTTGAATGCTAAGATTACAGGAGCCATATTATCTGCTTGGCTGTTAATTTTTAAGGATTTGGATTCCAGTCATGATGCTTACACAAAACGCATTCTATTGACTGACTCAAATCCCTAGACCAGATAAGTAAATCTTTAAACAATATTTAAACAGTTTTTCTTTATGTTGTAATTTTTATTTCTGGTGTTTTCTTCTTAGTAATCATGTCTATATATAACCTTGCAAATTGTATGTTATAAACTTTTTGGGCTATGAACAAAATACTATTCATTTTTCATTTTATTCCTTTACATTTCAAATGATATCCTACTTCCCAGTTACCCCTCCACAAACACCCCATCTCATCTTCCCCTTCCTCCTTCCTTTTGCCTATAGGAGGATGCTTCTCTACCCACTCACCCACTCCTGCCTCCCCACTCTAGCATCCCCCTATTCTGGGGCAACAAGCCTCCACAGGACCAAGGACCTCCCCTCCTATTGATGTCAGATAAGGTCATTCTCTGCTACATATGTATCTGGAGCCATGGCTCCCTTTGTGTATATTCTTTGGCTGGTGGTTTAGTCTCTGGGAGCTTTGGGTGGTCCAGTTAGTTGATATTACTCTTCCTATAGGACTGCAATCACCTTCAGCTCCTTCAGTCCTTCCCCTAGTTCTTCTATTGTTGTCCCCAGGCTCAGTCCAATGGTTGGCTCTGAGTATATAAATCTGTATTGGTCAGGTGCTGGTAGAAGCTCTCAAGGAACAGCCAAATGAGGCTCCCACATAGCTTCATCTTTGCTCATTCCCTTTTTCTAGTAGACCATTGAATTGGTATTTTTTCTTATTTAATTAATATTTACTAAGCACTGAAATGCAACTGTATGTGTCTTAAATTTAACATTTAGTAAATGCATTTCTGCTTGATAAAGGTAAAAATTAAGTTGGAAAAATGATCTCAATTACAAATTTGAGTAAATGCTTCTGGTAAATCCTCTGGATTAATGAGTAAACTGTACAATCCAACTTTCACACATTAGTGTGGTGATTTTCTTTGTTTTTTTTTGCAAGAGACTTTAATGAGAACATGTTTTGTTTTGTTTTCTTATCATCTGTGAAATCTAAGTCACTCTACATTGTTGTAGTTTATATATAATTTTATGATTTATTTGTCCTGGGGAAGATATCAAATATTTCTACTGCTAAGGCAAATCAATCTAACATCAGAGACATTTGTAGAATGGCAGATATCTATGGTTATAACTTTAGACAATTGGCTTTAACAAGGAAAAATTAAATGATCCTACAAGGACTTGGTTCCTTAGAAATTGGAAAGTAAATATGTTATCTTTAAATCTGATAAAACAAGAGATGCAGAAACCTAAGCCAAAGATAATTTATTCAAAGAGTATGTATTCATGTTGTATGCAATTGTTTACTGGTCAGTCTACAAATTGGTTCTAGAAAACTCAGTCTGGATGACAGCGGTTTGTAGTTCAGTCAATCAAATCTTATTGAAAATAAATAATAAGTAAGAAAAGCTTTACAAATGTGTGTAAAGACATCGGTAATTGTTAGCAATGATGAACTTTGTACCTGCGTTGCTCACAGCTCACAACCGGAGCTCATGAATGAGCCTGGCTTCCACTGCCTCAAGTCATCTCTTCTCTCTGTCCAACTCTTCACTGCTCACAGGGTCTACTTTATATGGGCCACACTGCTCTGTTTTTACTTTGGTTGCAACTCTCTTCACTTTCTGCCATGTCTTTACCATTTTACTTTACATGCCTAACCATTTTCCTATCTAAGACTAGCTCTCCTCATCCTTCACTATCCTTACCCGACAAGCATTACTCATGGCAGAAGAAAAACTTTGAATATAACCTTGTGTAACGTTTGCAGCATGGTTCTAGCAAGAAGAATTTCTTTATGTAAGCTCTCTCACTCATTTCATCTGACATACAGAGGCTAACCAATGATTTACTCTATTGATACCATTATTATTTTATTATCATGCTTGAATTGATCTGAGCTTTATCCTTCATTCCTTCTTGGGATCTTCAACTGTAAAATATAAAATTTCTGCCAGAGGCATCTTCCATGGGAAAAGTGCCATCAATAGCAATAATAATAACAAAGAGGAAGTTGAGGAAGTATCAGCAGCAGATGCTCAATGTGGTACTAAAGTGAACATTGCAAACTCTTTTTATTTTCTTCCTGGACATCATAATAACCGTTGAGAAAGGAAGGCATATATTTTCATTGATGTTTTCAATGCACTTTGATGATTTAGATACCTAACCTCTTGCAATTGAGATGATAAACAACTTTTCTATCAACTGAAAAGAAAGATAATGTGCCAGTTTGTTGATTCCTTGCAAATGGCATTGATGAGTCCACACTCCTTAGTCACTGCAATTCCAAAGAGAGGAAGCAAAATCTGAATCATTTTGATGTTCTGACCAGGCAATTTGCTCCACTTATTCCCTGGCTATGAACGTGAATACTTTTGCCCTGTGCTGAGATGGCACTCAGCAGCATCTGGTGCCTGTCATCATTGATGAGTTAGTTTCTGCTCCTCCTTTTCCTTTCTTTAATATGATTCATTCCCCAGTGTGATGAAGGGATGTGAAGGGTTACTGCATAGGTTCTGAGATGGAAGCTGATTGAGAGCATTGCTGAAGATGAGAATAGTGCTGAGTTTTCTGAATGTTTTGTTCCAAGGGACACTAATGAAAAAGCTGACTCAGCTCCGATACCTTATTAGAAACTTCTGTAAGTGCTGTTTAGAAACATTTTCAGCCTCACAATATCTTTCTATAAATAATGGGGATGACACATGTCAGTATTTCCTTTTTATATTAAAAATGTTTTTCAGACTTAGATGGATGTTGTGACACCTGTCTATAACCCCTGACCTGATGATGTAGATGCAAGAGAGCATTGAGTTCAAGGCTAGCTTCACTATGTGGTGAAAGCCTGTTTCAAGAGGTCCCAAAGAAAAAGCCAAAACCAAGGCTCAAACCAAAGCAAACAAAACAACAAAACACCAGACTGTTTTCTTGTTACAATTATTTTAACAACTTTTTAAACTTAAAAAGGAATGACATCACTTTCCCCCTCACTTTTCTACATCTAGACCCAACTTTGTAGCCAGCTCTCAACTCTGCCTATTCCCTCCACTCCCAAGCTGATAGTTATTGTTACAAACATATATAAATATATGTATATGTATACACAAATATATAAATATGACCTGCCTAGTTCTTTTTGTTGCTTGCTTATATATGGATTCAGAGATCATGGCTTTGTATTTAATAATTACAAACAGGGAGTGTTAATTCTTTCAAAGGGTGAATAATTTTATTTCCAGCATTTCTTAGTAACTTATAGTATGTTGTCTAAGAGACAGACCCTATGAAATTACTTTCATTTGTGTCCATTAAAATAGTCATTTTCTAATATTGTTGATTTGCCCATTTCTAAGAGATAATTTTTCACACTTGATTCTTTGCAATTCTGACTTGTCTATTCTTTCTTTCCCCTCCTCTGCAATGTTTCCTCGGACATACACACAGAAGCTGGGGTACAGGTATAACCATAAGTAATTGCCTTCCCACAATTCTCTGAACTTTGCATTGTGTCCAGTTGGAACTTTAGGTGTTGCTCACCATTTTCTCTAAAGGGAAGTTTCATCATGATAGGTGATCAGTACAAACAGAGAGAGAGAGAGAGAGAGAGAGAGAGAGAGAGAGAGAGAGAGAGAGAGAACAGTAGGTCTGGTAGATAAGCCCTCAAAGCAACATATTATTTTATATTTACCAAAATTATATACAACATCCATTTCTTCCAACCATGCCTATATATATATATATATATATATATATCTTTCTATCATCTATCCATCTACAATTTATCTAGCATCTGTGTCTCTATCATTACTTTATCAATCTATCATCAATCTAATCTATCTGTATCTATCAATATCTATCATAATCTAACATTTCTTTACCTATTATCTACCTATCATCTATCTATCATCTATCATCTAATCTATCTTCTGTCAAGTATCTATCATCTATGTATGTATATCTATACATTAGATTACATATATACATACAAAAAAACGCATATACATCCATTCACAGATACTGGCATAACTTCAACTTGGAGTTACAATAATCACAAAACTAAACAAATGAACAAACAAATAAACAAAAACCCACAGTACCCTGTACAGTCATAGAAAACTCTCTTTTCTATGAACAGTTTACCAGTAAGTCCTAGTTATTCCTCAAAACAATATGTATCGTTGATATTAGCTCATGATTACTTCTCAGAAGTTGATAAGAAGCCCCTATTGCTGGGAATAGCACACATAGGATCTTGGGGATTTGAGCTGAATGTAAGCTAAAAAGCTTCTTTCCTTTGTTGTAAATTCTGTGGTAACAAAAGAATAATAAGAAGAACATTTAAGCTGCCAAGGAACAGAAGCAGCTTATAGCCCACCTATGACATGCAAAACTGACCAACAAGTCAAGATATATTTAAAGGTGCAACAAGCAGCATTCAAATGTCAGTGGCTACTTTTATTGGACTTAGGGTTCACTGTAAGGGAGTGAAACTATGCCTGACAGCAGAAAATAGCCAACTTCTTGGGACTAGTGTGATTATGGTCCTTAGAAAAAGAGTCTGTTAACACCATTTTGCTAGACCAATATAATTGCTTATCACATACTAAAACTTTACCTTATCACAATAAGTGATTCTGTAGTGTCATATTTTACAAGTAAAAAGAAACATGATGAGTGTAACTAAAGAATTCTCTCTTTTGTGCTTATGAGGTAAATTGTAGCAATAAATATTATATATTAATGTGTTTCCAATTGTGTTTATTCATAAATATAGTTATTGCCTCTTGTTATTATATAAAGCCACTGTCATTGGGGATTACCTTAGTGATCTACTATCTCCAGATAATTAATCAAGTCTGTAGCCTTGACAGGTAATTATTTCTTAACATCGTCATCCTAAACAAAACTACTATCAAATTACTAAACTATCCACTCACATCTTCCCTTGTGTACTGTTAGACGTTTCACAATGCTTCATAAAACACAGGTAAGTGATAGAGATAGAACGTGCTTGTTTGTTTTAAAGACCTTAAGTGAAACATAGTTTGAAGCCACAAAGGTGTTCTTAATTTATGAATTTTAGTATAGCTACAAAGCTTTCGAACCTTTATCACAAAATATATCAAGAATATTTGGAACAACCTTGAAACACACATATCTCCACCAGCTGTTCTTCTACATTCACCCTTCATCCAGCAGCTTCATTCAGTAATCATATACATTGACATATGCATATCATTAATGTATTATATAGAAAAGTATCCCCATGAAAAATCATCTTATTTAATAAGTGGTTGTTTTGCTTAGCATATTTATACAGTCTATCCATCTGACATTGCATATCAATATTTAATTTTTATTACATTATATTCAATCATTTGTTCATACAACACATTACTTATCAATTTATGAAGATTTGGGTGGTGTTTACATTTGTAGGTATTTTTGGTTTGTTTAATTCATATGGAGGTCCTGTCTTTACATTATTTTCATTCTTCATTTTCTCCCCCCCACCTCCTTTTGTGTTCTACATATTCCCTCTCTATTGACCACCTCTTCTTCTTCAATTATTATACAGAGAAACAAAGACATACACAAGCACCCCATGTATACATAAACTTATTGTACATAAATTTAAATGCTGAGTCTATATAACATTCTTCATAGGACAGGAATTTAGGCCTGGCCACTTGGGAGTGAATATCAGATACTTATAGGATAAATATGCATTTTAATTTTGAAGGACTACTACATAATTTTCCAAATGCATTAATTTGTTTCATATTTTTTGTAACATTGTTACCCACTATGCTTCAGTTTGTGGCTGTCTTATTGTGCTTAAAATAGTATCTCACTGTGGATTTCTATTCCTGACTGCAGATTATATTGAGTATATTTTATATGCATACATATACATAATATATGTATGTAAGTGTGTGTACATATACATATATATGGAGATATATTTTATATATATATGTAATTTCTTTATTGCTAAAATTACTTCATTATTCTCTTAAATCTTTAGTGCTGTGAAGGAACAATGTGAACAAGGCGACACGTTTTTAAAATGTATATTTTTTGTTTGCTTATTTATTTAAACCCCAACTGCTGCACTTCCCCCATGTCTCCCCTTCACATTCACAGAGACTTTCCCCCATCACCCTTCCCCTCTCCACTGAGAGGGTGGGACTATGCCCTTGGTATCCCCTGATTCTCTCACATCAAGTCTGCTAGAGTAGGTTAATCCTCTCCCAGTGACCCCAGACAAGCCAGCCCTAGTCAGGCTACAGCTTTAGGGGGAGCATCGAGTACAGATTTTGGTGGGCCCACATGGAGATTGAGCTGCATATCTTCTATGTATATGTAGGGTGCTTCATTCCATCCTGTGTGTTCTTTGGTTGGTGGTTCAGTTTCTGAGTGCTCCCAAAGGTCCAGGTAAGTTGACTCTGTTGGTCGTTCTCAACAAGGGTTCTCATCCTATCCAGGCTCTTCAATCTTTCCCCAACTTTTCCATAAGAGTCCCCTGCTTCAGTTAAATATTTGTCTTTGGCTATATGGATCTGTTTCAATCAATTGCTGTGGAGAGTCTCTCAGAAGACAGAGGCTCCTGTCTGCAAGTATAACAGTATCATTAATAATGTCAGTTATTGGTTCTTTGCCCATGGGATAGGTTTCACGTTGGTCTACTTATTAGTTGGCCACTCCTTCATTCTCTGCTCCAACTTTGTCCCTGCATTTCTTTTAGACAGCACAAATATAGGGTCAAAATTTTTGTGAGTGGGTTGGTTTCCTTATCCCTCCACTGGATGACCTGCTTGACATTTTCAGGTTTCATGATCTCATGGTTAGGCATCACTGCTAAGATCACCTGCATTAACTTCAGCAAGCCTCCACCATTTCAGGTCTCCAAGACTTTCCTAAGATTCCTGCCCCCTGCCCCAACAATACCCTGGTAGCTGGAGAATTCCATTCATTCTCCTGGTCTTCTGGGTCCCTCTATTCTTTCTTCCCACACCTGATCCTACTCCCCATTCCTTGCCTCTCTCCCACCTAGTTCCCTTCCTCCCTCTCTCTCCTATGCCTATTTTGTTCCATCTTCTAAGTGTGATTCAAGCATACTCATTTGGGCCTTCCTTCTTGTTTAACTTCTTTGGGTCTGTAATATCATGGATATTCTGTACTTTATGGGTAATATCCACTTATCAGTAAGTATACACCATGCATGTTCTTTTGACTCTGGGTTACATCACTCTGGATATTTTCTAGTTCTATCCATTTGCCAGCAAAATTCATGCTGTCCTTATTTTTGATAGCTGAATAGTATTCCATTGTGTAAATGAAAAACATTTTCTGTATCTATTCTTTGGTTGGAGGATTTGGGTTGTTTCCAGTTTCTGGCTATTACAGATAATGCTGCTATGAACATAGTGGAGTATGTGTCCTTGTGTTATGGTGAAGTATCTTAGGGTATATGCCCAGGAGTGGTATAGCTGAGTCTTCAGGTAGAAGTATTTCAAAATTTCTGAGGAATCACTAAATTGATTTCAGAGTGGTTGTACCAGTTTGCAATTCCACCAGCAATGGAGGAGTGTTCTTCTTTCTCCACATCCTCCCAGCATGTGCTGTCACTTGGATTTTGTCTCAGCCATTAAGATTGGTGTAAGGTAGAATCCAGGGTCATTTTGATTTTCATTTCCCTGATGACTAAGAATGTTGTACATTTCTTTAAATACTTCTCAGCCATTCAAGATTCCTCTGTTCAGAATTCTTTGTTTAGCTCTGTGCACACTTTTTTTATTTGGGTTACTTTGTTTGTTGGAGTCTAAATCCTTGAGTATCAAGACAAATTATATATAAATACACACACACACACACACACACACACACACACACACACACACACACACTTAATTGATGCTGGCTTACAGTTCAGAGTTTCAATCCGTTATCATCATAGTGGGAAGTATGGCAGCTTGCAGGCAGACTTGGTGATGGAGGAGCCCAGAAATTTAAATCTTGTTCTAAAATCAGCCAGGAGGAGACTGTCTTGTGCAGGCAGCCAGGAGGAAAGTCTCTTTGGCACTGTGCTAAGCCTGAACATAAGAGGCCTCAAAACTCAAGTATGTAGTAACACAGTTTCTCTGACAAGGCCACGCCTCCTCCAATAAGGCCACACCTCCTAATAGTCCCATTTCAAATGGCTAAGCATTCATACCACCGAAATATTTTCTCAACTGGGTTATTAGTTTGTGGTATAAAGTAGAAATACATTCATACTAATGCTAAATAAACACACCACACCTATATATACATGAACACACACACACACACACACACACAAACGTGTGTGTGTGTGTGTGTGTGTGTGTATTCTTAGCAACGTTATTACCCACTATTCTTAGGTTTGTGTCTGCCTTATTTTGAGCAACATAGTATCTCATTGTGGCTTTTGATACTGACTGTAGATTATAGTGAGCATATTTTATATATTTTCAGATACATGGTGTGTGTGTGTGTGTGTGTGTGTGTGTGTATTCATGTGTCACAAATAGTTTCCAGGTGGATTGACTAGTTTTTAATGGTGTCATTTGAGACATATTTATTTAATGATTGTATTATTGTCATCCTCTTTTGTTTTTCTGGGAACATTTTACCAAATTCAACTTAAGAAAAGTACTCTTGCATTATGATTTTGAATTTACAATTTTAGCACCTCTCTTGTGTTCATGAATTTGTCTCTCCTTTTAAAACTGTGTTCATACGTAGCCTAGGCTAACCTAATGTTCACAGAATTCCTGTCTCTATCAAACATTAGGGGTACACATGTTCACCACCATACCTAGCCTATGAACCATTTTACCTTTAGTTTGAGCATGGAGTAATATTTCTTCCTTTTCTATGAGTATAAATACTTGTTCTTGCATTATTCATTGAAAAATATTGTATTCCCATTGATGTAGACACGTTGTTCAAAGTTGAATTAGCTGGGTGCTAAGATCACTCTGTGGATTAAATACAGTTAGTTGCTAAGGAAGGCAGAACACATGTGTTCATTCTCAGAAGGTGTATAAAGTTGGAAGGAATGAAGATAAAACTGTACAGCATCGTTCGTTGAATTCCATACAAATGCTGTGACATATGCATCCAAACAAATGCACCACACATACACACATAATAATATTACATTTTAAAGCAATCAGTTAATTATCAACACATTTCCTTGTCCTATGTATCAATAAGTACATATTCTCCTTTGTCCTGTGCATTTATGCTTATGTCAATGTTTATTTATTTCACTAAATGGTAAATGGTAAATTCGAAATTGGTTTCCCTTTGTCCAAACTGTTTTCTCTCTTCCACATGTAGTACATCATAAAATAATCTAATGAATTTCAGATGTAAAAATGAATCTTTCTTTGTTGTATTGTTCTAATTATTTGATTCTATATAGAGAATATTATCATCATCTCATTAATATTAAAACATCTAGCAAAGGATCCAAACAATTTAAATTAACTTAATTCCTTTACAAAGTACAATAAAATTATTTAATTGTACTTATAGTATTCTTTTGGACACATTCATTCATTCTCGAGAACTTTCCTCTTTCTGTTCTTCTTGTTAATAGGGTTTTCCAATTATAGTCTTGTGTTGTTTATTGTTATTATGTGGAAGAATGATTGATTTTTATACATTGATCTATCTGTCCCTTCTAGTAGACTCTTGAAGCTTCCAGATGTTATTTTTCAACTATTTATGCATTCTCATTTTCTTTCAGGTTTCATCACATGATACTGGGTTGTGTTTCTTCCCGGTGTGTTATTCAGAGCTCTGTTTCTCTGATACATTCATGCTGTCATTGTCACCCTCTATCTGTTGCTGTGCCTTTAACCATCTTTTCTGTCAATAACTGACTTCTTTACCAGTATAATGATTTCTTCAGTAGAATAACCTCTTTGTGCTTTGGCTTGCTGTTGACCTGTGTATTTATTCAATTCTATTACATTTATGTCAGTACATATTTAAACTATTCCAATGAAATATACCTTTAAGTCAAGTTTGTATAAGTTATAGAGATATAAAAGTTCTTATAAAGTTTTATATAATTTATAAAGAGATAAAAGTTAAAGGACAGCCTTTCAAATCCTCCATAGTCTCTGCTTTGACACTTTTCATTGGAAACAAGATAAATTACAATTTAAATTCTAAATTTGTTAGGGATTTTTATTTCGTTGTTTTTATTTTATTTTCTATTAGTGTTCTATTTCTCATTACTTGCTTAAGTATATAATCCTCATATATCATTTGAAACAAAATCATTGTACTTTTAAAGTTAATTTTTATGTTTGTCCTTTGAATTGAAATTGCTTGTTTTAAAACATAAAACAAATCTGTTCAAGTACATAATAACAGTGTCAACAATCATAAAAATTATGCCATACCTTACTTCCATTGATATTCCTATATAGACACCTAGATGATTTATAGACAAGAGAAAGATAGATGATAGAGAGATAGATAGATAGATAGATAGATAGATAGATAGTATCTTCTAACTACACTACAATATTTACCAAGCTATCTAAGGATCTGAAATCCCTTTAAAATTATTATATAAAATTAGTCATGTCATCATTCATTCAAATGAGTTTATGGTATTTATTATACAATATTGTTCAAATCATATATCAAGAAGTTTTATAAATGACAGTGCATATTTTTGATACTTATATTTACTTGTGAAGGTGCCATTGGGTAAACATTATCTTTTGTTTGTTTCACTTATTATTAAACCTTATTATCTTGTGATATTTTCATATAAAAATTGCCTTAAATTTTTAAATATTTTCCCCATAGCTTCATGAAAATATTTATATATAACTTACTTTTTTATCTTGGAATATCATCTCACTTTATACTCCTTGTAGATTAAAAGTTTCATTAATTTTTTTCTAAATATCATTACTTATTAGGATGTGAAAATCACTAGAAAAATTGCAGTAAGTATTCAAAACTGATTTTGAAGTACAATTGCATCTTCTTAAGAATTATGTATGACTTTATGCTGTAAATATATCACTAGGCTAATCTTCACTATTTTTATTCATTTTAAAACAGTTGTCTATCTACTGGTGTCTCTCTGTTCTCATGTAAAACAGAATTTTCTTTCCATGAAACAAAATTGGTTGGTTAATCTTCATTGTTATCTTTCCTGAATTTAGAATCAGAAGAGAAAACAAACCTTGTTATGTTTATGAGCTGTTTTCTGAAAATATTTACCTGAATTCATGGGGTATAATGCATTAACTTAAGTCCCAGAGTGAGTCAAAGGAAAATGCCAGCTAACAGCAATATTCTTCTGCATCTGCTTCCTGGCTATGAGCACAGCATGGCACCCTGCTTGCACTCCAGCACCCAGGCTTGCCATGCCATGAGAGAAAGAACCAACTCTGGCAAGTTATTCTCTGTTCACCTACTTACCAGAGAGCATAAGTGTTTCCACCATCCAACATCCAATATTAATCAAATAATATGTAATAAACTTAAAATAATGAAAGTTTAAAATTATCCAGTATTATAAAAATCAAAGGTACAGTAATACAAAATCAGATATACCTTGTCTACCATATGCACACACCTTTTGAAGGGACATTGTTGAGGAAATAGAAATGCCTTTCATTGATTATGCTGCTTTCAGATAAACCAATTTCTCCTTGATATCTAGATCCTATTATCCAGTACATGCATAGTGAAAACTGTGACTTAATGAACTAGAATGATAATTATTATGTTGCAACTCTCTTTGCTTGCCATTATTGTTATTCAATGTAATTTTTAACAAGTGTCTGTCTTTCATAATCTCAGATTTTTCATTGTATTTTAGTATCAATTTTTAAATTTCAATTAAACATTTAAATAATCTAATTCTAAAGAATGATGAAATGAGAACACATGCTTGTAGTTGCATTCTTGATACTGTAATATTATTTCTCTAAACTTAGCTATAAATGAATTCACAAGAAAACCAAACATTTTGAAAACCTTTTTATTGACACTTTATATGTATAGGTTGAAAAATCTCTTCCTGGGAAATGATTATTTCATGTATTTTCTCTAAAGACAACATGATGACTCAGAAATGAGTACATAGAAATGAAATTCATACATTTTGAATGTATAAAATAAATTAAACACAAATAATTAATATTATCTTGCTTCACTAGAAAGGAAAATTGAACTTTGTTGTTTTTAGAACATGCCACCATTGACAATGTAATCACGTGTTCAGTCAGGGAGAAGAAGACAAGCAATGAGCTCCATAGAAAGCTTTACCAAAAAAATTATACAACTAACCTGGAATGCAGTCAAAGTATCAAGGGAAACCTTACAAATAATAATTGAAGTGTGTGCATTTGTGAGCTTTGCAGAAAAAGCTTAGAGGATTTATTTTTATTGTTAGACAAATGAATGAAACATGCAAATCTTGTCATCACTAAATGAAAGATAAAAAAAGATTTAAATTTTAATATACTAAAATTACAAAGGTTTCTGTTTAGATAACTTACAAATCTCTTAACCAGAAATCTGCAGTTGGGTTTCAGAAACAACATCTCAGATGTCAACCAAAAAGCCAGATACCCATGAAGACAACATTACTGTTTAATATAAAAACAGCAGGATCCTAAGTCTGTGTGGATCAAAAAAGCACAAGCTGCTGAGTGGGATTTTCAATTTGGTCAGATAAGTACTCAAAGAGCTGTGCTGCCTCTGAAATACTAATGCTGGTTCTGGCAATATTTAATATGTGCTGTGGTCATTCTTCACTGGGAGAGCAGTATTGAAAGCTGTGATGACCTCTTCCAAAATACAAGGAGTAGTTCGGAAATGACAATGAAAATGTGGCTCACAGACGTGGAAAATATTGCGAATTTGAGACTGGGTTTATATTTGTATGTCCATGTAGTTGTTGTTTTTGTTGTTTTCCTCCTCTTCTTCCTCCTCCTCTTCCTCCACCTCCTCCTCAACCTTATGTTCTTCCTCTACCTCTTCCTCCTCTTCTACCTCCTCCTTCCTTTTCTTCTTTTTCCCCACATCTCTGTTCTCCCCCAGATCTACTCTACTCCTCCTCCATTTTCATCAGATTAGAAGAAAAGAGACATCAGTCAAAGAGGACTAAAGAAGGTACAATATGAAAAGGCAAAAGCCCTCATGTCCATGCTAGAAAAGGCAACACAATTGAAGGAAAGGGGTCCCAGGGACAGGTAAAAGAGTCAGTGATAAACATGACCTACTGTTAGGAGCTCCACTAGAACACATATGAAGTAAATACATATGCAGAGGACCTCTGCATGCCCATGCAGACCCCATGCTTGCTCCTTCAGTCTCTGAACCCATGTGAACTCTGCTTAGCTGATTCAGTGGGCCATGTTCTCCTAGTGTCCTCCATCACTTCTGACTCCCACAAGCTTTCCTATGCCTCTTCCTTGTGGCTCTTTGATTTCTGACAGGAAGGATCTGAGGGAAAGCTTAAATTTAGATTCTCTCTCACAATAATATCTGGTTGTGGCTCTCTGTGTCAACTCCCTATTTGCTGCCACAGGAAGACTCTCTGATGATGCCTGGACTTAGCACTAATCTATGAGTGAGTATAGCAGAATATCATTAAAAATCATTTCATTGATTTTTTTCCCAGATATGTTTGTTTCTACCTCACTTCTCTTGGCTATCCAGCCCCTCATTTCTGGCTATCCAGACATTATAAGATATTGGGGTCCCTCTCATGGCATAGGTCTCAAGTTAGAAAATTTGTAAAGCGTTGTTTTCTAAAATTTATGAAAAACAAGGCCTTCTCCTCAGTAACTGACCCCTGACTAGGAGATTGAAAAATGTGAGCATTCTTTAATAAGTGGAGAGCTGATCATACTGTAACCAGGTCAGAATGGTCAGGCAGTGTCAGGGTGTTCTCCAAAACAAGTCAACATCATGAGTTAGGGCTCGTCAGGCTCTAGGAATCAGACAAAGTTCATACAGTAAACTGAAACTTATTTTTATCAATGCACCATAATGGCTCCTAAATTCAAAATATAGTCACGCAGGTTCCTATATATAATATACATAATATAGATTTTTAGGATATATACATATACACATGTAGATATCTCAAAACTATATCAAGATATATATGAATCATATGGTGATATATTCAATATATATTTATATCTTTAAAATATATCAATTTATACATTGTATATATGATATATATTATATATATCACATATATGATACATTATATATATTTGTATACAGAAACAAATATGAGAGGAGCCATGCAGTATTTTGTCTTCCTTCCATCCGCTATTCTTTGTTGTTGTCCCTTCTTTTATCTTTTAGTGCTTTGCTTTTCCTTTTATGTATATGTTTGCATGTTCATATAGGTATTCTGATTTGATAGATTCTAATTTTATAGATTCCACATAAATCTATAGATAACTTTATCGATTCCACATAGGAGATAAATCATGTGATGTTATGTAATTTTTCTTGATTGATTCTGGTTCCATCATTCTCTTGAAATTGACATCATGTCATTCTTTATATCCAAATAAATTTCCACATTATATTTGAGCCAAATTTTCTTCATTCACTCAGTTGCTTATAAACTTCTAAACTCCTTTTTTTCTTGGCTATTGTGACTAGTTATGCAATAAATAGACATGTGAAAATATCCTGTAATTTGATGACTGAGAATAATATTTTATTAAACAATATTGGTATTTTGGTGGATTCCATCTGCCAACAATAAAAATTTATTTCTAAGTGTAGCATTCTCATACATTTATTATCAGATAACCTTCTGAGCAAATTGATTTTTCTTGTGAAACAGGTGATTTGATTAACTAGCGGTATAGATATTTTAAAATAAATAGTAAATAACATCTACTTGTTTTCAATAAAGGGTGTGAGAAATGGATTAAAGGTGTGAGAAAACTCATTTATTTTAATTGTTAGAATGCTCCTTATCTTTTATTATGCCATTTAAGTATACCATATCTGCCTTTATTTGTTTTATTAATAGTTTTTTACCTGTAATTAGGGAAGGAAAAATATCAACCTTTACAGGTCTCTCAAAGTGGGACATCAACATGTGTTCTTTAATACATTCTACATTAATATCGGTCTCAGTTAGGGCTTTAATGTTGGGAAGAGACACCATCACCAAGGTAACTTTTATCATGGTAAATATTTAGTTTGGGACAGCTTACACTTTAAGAGGTTCAGTCCATTATCCTAAGGATAGGAAGCATGGCAGTGTCCAGGCAGACATGAAAGGCAGGTACTATAAGAGCAGAGAGCTCTACCTCTTCATCCAAAGGCAATAGAAGGAAACATTTCCACCCTAAGTGGAGCTTAAGCAAAAGTCCTCAAACCTCACAGCCACAGTGACTCACTTCTTCCAACAAGTCCACACTTCCGTAGTGCCATTTCTTATGGACCAAGCACATTCAAACCACTAAAATATTTAAAATTTCAAAATTGTATAATATGTTATTTTCCTACTATTTCTAAATTCAAGAGTGGCAGAAGTGTTCTCCCTGTACATCTATGTCCAAGTAATTATATTTCAAATGTGGAAACAGAAACTATTCAGCCTATCTCACTCAACACTGCAGCCCCTGATATGGTCTAAAACAGAGAAAAAGACAAAAAATTTACCATGAGTTTAGTGATAAATTGTGGTTTCAAACAGCATTAACAACTGTGATAAAACTCTACAGAGATACAGCAAAGATTTTCATAAAAGGATATATAGTAAAACACAACAAAGAGACTTCTGAGGATGTTGTCATTTCATTTTATTTGAGTCTTGTTTTCTTGGTTTACCTAAATGAAATTTTGGAATAGATTATTCAGGAGGACAGGAATAGACACTAAACTCACCCATACACTTGCCTTTTGTGCCCAATCTTGTGTTCCCCACAAATCTGTAAATACCATTTATAACAGTCTCCACTATGATTTAATCAAAACTGTATGTTTTAGAATTATTTAAGTTAACTAGTGGTTTCTCTTATGATGACCACAAATTTACCCATTTCTTTCCAGATCGAATGTCTTTAGAAGCCAATTTTGCTGTTATCAGAATAGAAAACCGTGTATTTCTGACCGTCTTTTTTTACACAGTATGTCTGATTATTCATGTGAGTTACATAAGTCCTATGTAGGGACTAACTTTTTGACCTTTTGTAGTTCAGTCTTCTCAGTTGTGTTAGTAATCCATACTTTGCCAATGGTGCACCTACATAGCTCCCTTAGCATTTTTCATGTGTCTCTGCCTCTGCTAAGGTATCAGCTCTCAGAGGCAGAATATGTTCATCTCCCTATATCATTGCTTTGTAACTAGCTCAGAATAGACCCTTATGAATCGTGGGCATTTAATAAATGTGTCTTATTTCGTTAGCAAACCTGAATTTCCATCTCCAGTGGAAGCACATCCACAGACTCTTTGCTATATTTTATGCTTTATAAAATGTAAATGAGGGCACAGACAAGTACATTTTATTCTCTGAAAATGAGACATTTCTACCCAGCAAAATACGCAGTAGCAAGTCTGGAAAGAAGTCAAATCTTCATTTCTTACATGTCTTCAGACCCGTAAGTATATTTGTTTTGTGATTTAAGTGTATAACAAACCTGTCAAAGGGGTCAGATTAAAATTTTATCAGCTGTCCTCTCTCATTTTATGAATACATGCTGATGATATATATATGACACCCAGAGTCAAGAGAATCCTTCAGTTGAAACTATTCCTTAAGTGTTAATAAAAAGATCTTCTCTCCACATCATTCACTGGTGCAATCTTACTCATCCTTGGCAACTTATTTTTATTTTGCCATGTATATGTATTGTGGTCACATTTAATCCCTCCTGGAACAAGTCAAGATATGAATAAATACATAAAGAACAGTTTGGAAGCAGAATGTAAGAATGTTCTGGCTATTTCAAATCTACACTAATGGATTCAAATATATAGAAATCCTGTTAAAACTCTGTGTGTTAATTTTAGCATTTTAGCACATTGTTTTTATATTATTTTGTGATTGGAATCACACTAAAATTTTGATTCTATTCAAATTCAATTTTATTTTTTTTATTAATCTGATACCATGACTCAGGGTTGAGGATTTATTTCTGACTTGTTCAACAAGCAAAATATGAGACCTTTTTATTGCACTAGCTTTTGATTCCTCTTAGTTCTACTATATCTTTGCATATGCATCTAGTTTTCAAGACTTAACACCATCTAGCATCAAAAATAAGAAGCAAGTATAGTTACACTAAGAAGGTTAATATGACCACATTGGGTACCAAAATTAGGATGACTGCAGTTTGGATAGAACTTAATCACACAATGTAGTATTTACTTTGTGTTTAGAGACATGTTTTAGTGACTTACCAAGGAAATTAAGCAGGGATTTTGATGGCTATCTTGTGAGGATTCTGTAAGGGATACCTTGTGAGGATCTCTTATAGCTGGGATTGAACAAACTCACAGCTCTTGTAACACCTGGTTTCTGGGGTTGTTTTCCAGGTTGGTGATAAATCAGCATATAATTTAACATTTCCACTGCCTCATTTGGCCATGCACACACAGTTTATCTACCTTTTCTTTCACTTCTACAAAATCAGATTAGATAAACAATACCGAAACTAAGATGACATCAACCTAGTGTTGAGATGGTGTACATCACTGAACATTGGAATGGCCTGCATGTTTTAAAAATAGAATGCTTTAGATTCTTTCTTTAATTCTTTATTTTTAGTCTTACATTCAGAAATATACCTCATATCCAAACAAAGCAACCAAATACATAAAGGCATTTTTAAAAACTAAATCACATATCTACTTGATTTCTCAATTATGTTGTGTTGAATTTACGGTTGTGCTCTACAGTATTGGGGAAGCAAATAACATGGTATTCTACCAGCACTTTGAACATTGTATTCTGAATGCTGAGCTAAGAATTCAAGATATGAAAATAAGTAAAATATAATAACAATTCTTAAAGTTTACTGGGAGAGAAAACCCTTAGGTCAGAAAATTCAGTTTTTAGTGTGGGTACTACAAAAATAGTATCTTTTGAATGCTCTAAGATGCAAGAAGGGACCTAAAGATTCTTGGGGTTGTCAAGAGAAAATGTTTCTCTAGTTCTGGAATAACATTAGCCAAACATTAAAATATGCCATCTACCTGCCTATGAAATGTTGTTTTGAAGGAGCC
This sequence comes from Rhynchomys soricoides, assembly GCA_019843965.1. Taxonomy (NCBI): domain Eukaryota; kingdom Metazoa; phylum Chordata; class Mammalia; order Rodentia; family Muridae; genus Rhynchomys; species Rhynchomys soricoides. The sequence continues at coordinate 14,950,644 of JADRCH010000047.1, forward strand.
TGAAATTCACTGGGTTGCCTGGTTGAATTAAAAGTGTGAAGAAAGAGAACTATTCCTAATGTGTCAAAGAAAGGACTGGATGGAGGAATCTTCAACAGAATCAGGGTCCATTCCTTTTAGCATCCATTCTTTGGACATGCTTTATTACTTCTAAAACTTTAAAATCTCAGCCATTTATTCCTGTCCTATGATGTTGATTTTCCAGGCTCCACTATTTTCCTTCCTTGTTGCAGATGTGGACACTGGTTACAAAAGCACCACTGGTACTTACCACAGCTGTGTGGTAAAATAGGCAGTAACATACACAGTGAACTCCTGGCCAGTTCACAATGATTCATATTCATGTGAACAGTGAATTTTGTTGAATGCCAGACACCCTCATTAAATTCCTAAGAACTTTCTTTGTTAGAGACCCACCTAAAAGAGTCACTTGACACCATTTTCTTGGCTGCTGATAGTTTGTCCTTAGCACCAGGGATTTTCTTGCATAATAGAGCTACCAGGATGATTTAGTTCATCATTTGGACAATCATGAGGGCCAATGTCCAACTCATATGAGAGGTGAGAAATCTTAATCAGATGTTTCAAAGCAAAATAGGTCATGACATAGGTCATTTCAGAAAAGAATGTTTTATATGATGTCCTGTGTCAGATCTGAAGGAAACTCCATTTTTCCAAATTCCAAAGGCCAAGGAACAAATGACTTCTTGGGGTGCCTATTAACATAACAAATTGCATGCTAGGCTCCAGGATTCCTTGGTATCATAAGTAACCATTACACAGATTTAAGTCCCTGCTTGCATCCCTTTCTCTTCTCACCTCCTCCCCTACCCTTCCTAGCCACCCTCTCTTTAAAACCCTGCTGTTTTGCTGTTTTGGTTGTATTTTCTCATATTCTCTCTGTGTATGTTTCTCTCTCTCTCTCTCTCTCTCTCTCTCTCTCTCTCTCTCTCTGTGTGTTTCTCTCTCTCATTTTTCTGTCTCTTTTTTCTGTTTCTCTGTCTATGTGTCTCTCTCATTTCTATCTGTCTCTTTTTATGTGTCTTTCTGTCTCTTTGTCTCGGACTCTCTTAGACTTTCTCATCTCTCTTTTTATGTCTCTGTGTCTCTATGTCTCTGTTGGTCTCTGTCAGTCTTGGTCTCTGTCTCTGTTTGTCTCTGTCTCTCTGTCTGTCTCTGTCTCTCTGTCTGTCGCTGTCTCTCTGTCTGTCTCTGTCTGTCTTTGTCTCTCTGTCTCTCTGTCTCTGTCTGTCTCTCTCTCTTTCTCTCATTGCTCTCCTCCTTATCTGCTCTCACATATTATGATTGTCTTTATGCTTCTTGCCCCGCTCTGCACAACTTCTTTCATGGCCAAGGCCAATCTCTCCTGGCCATGTTCATTCACTACTTTCTCCCTTTTCTATGCAATCTTCCAGATGCCTCTGGTTGTTCTTTGCTTCTCATATCTACAATAAAACCTTTCCATCAACCATACCAGGCAGGAGGTATTTTGTCATGTTATACTGCTGCTGAGGCACTAGAGCCTGACAACTTGGCAAAGCTAATTTTTGGTACACATAAATATGCAGAGATCTCAAGCATTAATTCTTGGAGAATATAGATAAACATACCAAGATGCAGCTGGAATTGTATTATATTTCTTCTTATACCTGTGCTAGTTCATTTTATTTGTAAAATTATCACATACTTTTTTTTTTAAAAATGTGCTTTTAGTAAATTCTTTCTCAATGCATACTCCTATTGTTTACTTAAAGATGTAAACTAGAACCACAGTATTTACACATAGTATTCTTGAACGACAACCCTTCCTTTCTCCTATTCAGACCATTTTTACTAGAGTAAGCATTGATGTGCCATGACCATATCTCAGTGCCAGTTGAAAGGTTACTTTAGACATAGGTAGGCCTGGGTTATGTCTTGATACAACACCATCCTGAATCTTGGCATTACCTGACCTTTGAAGGATAGGGAGTTTGGAAGATAAGTGACTGAACTATTGTGGGGTCCTTCAACTCTGTGTTCAAAGGACAAAGGCCAGTCAGGGTCCTTGTGCTGCTCTCTGATTAACACTGTAGGACTTTGTCTTTAGTGCCATTTGATGATAAATTGACAGAAGGCCCTGAAGTTTTAAGTAAGGGCCATCACGCATTACACTATAGAAAAGATAATCAATAGTATATATACAGGAAAATTATTTTCAAACATTGGATCATAATTATGAACTTGGATGCTACACTTTCAGTGTAGGTAGCCAAACAGTAGGCCCAGGAGAATGCACAGTACAAATGATGTCTAAGCACAGTGTGCCAAGTAATTATTGCATGCTTGTGAAATAGAAAATTTTCTTCTATTCACTCCTTGTACTTACTGAATGGAATCCATTCTTCATTGTTGAGTGTATTTTGTTTATTTAGACTGAGTTCATAAGTAATTTATTTTAATGATATTCTCATTCACAATCTTCACGTTAACACAGACTTAACTGACATAGGAGAATCAATAAGCTGGAAGAGGACAGAGTGTCCATGCTCCATCTTCTCCCAAAGGTTTATCTGGCTAAAATTGATGATGAAGGTATGGATTCTAGAATCAATGATATGATAGATGTGGTAGTAACTTTGCAGCATGGGATGGCCCTTTCAGTCAAGGAACAAACTTGTTTCCTGAATCCTTGTGATCAGAGTGATTATTATAGGTGTATTCTCATCCCTTTGCTATATAAGAGCCACAGAAAGGCTATAATGCAAGCTAACATACTCCATTTTAGAGAGTACAATATTATTTTTATCATCTCTTTTCCAGTGGAATATATTGCACTAACACTTTGAAATAAACATATAAAGTGACTTTGTTTTTACTGATTTTGATTTTCCCTTAATTTTTATGCTGTCTGTTTTAATGCATACTTTTGCTGTATATGCAAAGGAGGCTTCTTGGTTGGGGTCGGGAGATTCATTAATTTCTGAAAGTCTGAGATTCTCTATGTCTGCTTCAGTACTTCGGGATAGATGGATTACAGGCAGGTTCTGGGATACTAGTGCTTATAAATCACATCTTGGAAGTAATGGACCAAGGACAGAAGCAGGGGCAAGACTAAATAAAAATAAAATAAAATAAAATCCTGATATTTATCAACTGCAGATCATTAACTTTATAAAGAAAATACCTGTCATGCTAACTAATAATTTCACCTAACATTCCCTTGTGTCTGGTTCATGTGCTTAGGATCTTTTTTATTTCAGGACACACCCAATGAGTTTATTCTTTAATCAGTATTCCTATGATTTTGCCAAAGAGAGGTCACAATATCCATTGTGAAATGAATTCAGGTCTCACCCTCTCTAGTACACCCTCTTTTTTCTTCTCTTCTCTCCTGCTTCAAATGAACAATCTCTCTACTAATGGACTAGGATCACAGCCATTAAAGTAAAATCTCTCTTATGAAGACATTCCCTTTTCTCTAACCAATTCATCTTAGTCCATTTTATAGGAAAGTACCTTACAAATATTTTCTACATCCAACATCTGGAATTTTTCTTATATTGTTTCCTTTGAAACATAAGAAATAATACTTTGAACTCTGACTTCAGCAAGCCTGTTATTATTAGTGTCACAGTAGGAAACCACAAAGGCCATTGTCAGTTCTCATTATTTGATTCACAGCAACATTTGAAGTGGAAGATTTTTCCTCCCTTACAACATTTGTTCTCACTGCTTTTGAGATTCTTGGATCCACTTTCTGTGGATTTTCCATTTTCCTTCTTTAAAGATCAGTATTTCCTGATGTTCACTGTTGTAGTACTCTGGAAACTCATCATTGGGCATCTTCTGTATCTGTTTATATATACATGTATGTATATGTGTGTGCGTGTGTGTGTGTATATATATATATATATATATATATATATATATATATGCATTAATGTATGTATTTTTACTCCACCCTCTAATTCTGAGAAATAGATTAGTTTAGTGAACTCCAATTTTACACTTTTCATTTGAATATTCTTTTAGAATGAACCCTTACCATTTGTAAGCAGAATATGTTACTTTTTCAAAGTACTTGTAGCATTGGTTATTCTAGAAAACCGACTTACATATGGTCTGTATCTAGCTTTTTTTGAAATGTCTTATGTTTTCCTTTCTTTCTGCTCTGGTTCAATCTTGTGTGTGTATGTGTGTATGTGTGTGTGTGTGTGGTATTTCTGCATTTTTGTATTTCTTGTGACTTGCTTCTGCATGAGATTCCCATTTAAAGTGATTTTTCTACTTCTTAAATGCATCAGATGATCTATAATCCTTTGATTCAGAGACAGTCAGAATTTTTTCTCGGGTCAATAGGTTCTGTGCTTGAGTGAGGAGAAAGTAATCAGGACATTACATATAACCTTTGTTTTCTAAGTTGAAAACATGTTTCTTCCGGAGGCGGTATTATGTCAATGAAAAACTGAGAGTCAATTATCTTCAAACGAGATCCTTCCTCCAGTCAATAAAGAACATTTTCCCTTTTCGATTGGTAGACATGAGTTAAATGTTGGCACAGCATTCAAATACTCATCACTCCGTTAATGAGGGTATGTTTTTCTTTCTGTAATCCCAAAGGTTCTAAGACATGAAAAGAACAGATGTAACGCATTCAGTGTGCTAAAATGACAAATGCTTTTGGATAGTCTTAACTCCAAGGCATCGTTTTTGACACAAGAATGTACTACCTGTCATCTCATGAGGAACAATGTTTTGTGTGGGAGAGTATAGTAATATAATTGATGCTCATTTCATCATTTTACTCAAATATTTTCCAAGCTTGTTCTTTTCTTAACTTCTCTGCTTAATTTTTGTTTTGTTTTGTTTCGTTATTTTTTTTTCCAATGCTAACAGGTTATTGCATTAATCAGATAGTGAATAGCTGATAAGTTGATGTTCACTCTGGAACAAGCCTTGAAATCAAAGGAAACAAGAACTTAACATTTCAGTACATTTTAAAGTAATTTATGAATTAACCGTATTTTCCTTAATTGCTGAATGATGCTATCATGCTAGAGTTATTTTAAGGTATCTAACTCCAATGGGATTTTTTTTTTTTTCTTAAAATAGCACCTATCACCTTGGGTGGAATAACATACACAAATTATTGGTTGAATGCAGCTAGCTGCTGCACATTGAGTCAACATAATTCAAAGGAAGAACTCCTTCCCTTTCATAAAATGATAAAATCTTTACTACTTCCCAGCAGCTAATTATTTTGAAATGCATCAATGAACTATTAACTCTTTAATAATTGGAAATAACCAAAATATTTGCTTTGGATGAACTGTCTATTTCATTCAATTGCTAATATTAAAGGAAAGTTCTCAATCACCAGTATGCATTTTTCTTCACTTTCTTTCAAAGAGAACTTAGATGTCTTTTATTTTGATTTTCCAATTGAACGATGATACCCATGTGAATATATATGTGTATATATACCTCTTGAAAAGTTGTGTTATAAACAAGTAATATTGGTCTTCAGGATACTGTATCCAATTGTTTGCTCACAGCTGATAATTACATTAGAGTTAATGTTAATGTGCTTCTGGGCTCAACATATATATATATACACACACACACATATGCTGAGATTATATATATAATTATACCATATATATATCACATACACACACACACATATATATATATATATATATATATATATATATATATACACGCACACATACACAGATACATCTTATATATGATATATATGAAGAAAGAGGTTAATGTGGAGCCTTTCACCTTAATTATTTTCTCATAATCTGAATGCTGTAAGACCACATCTGCCTAAGTGTACATTGGATGGAATTATGCATTTAAAGGAAATGTTCAGCAGTAACTTTTTACATAATCATTGGGAAATAACAACTGTATTGATTTCCAGTAGGACAAAAATATCTTGTTTATATAAAATAGGCATATGCCCTATCCATTCAAACACTTGTCCATCTGAAAGATACTCTTTCTACCTAAAAGCTGACACTTCATTACAGCTAAAGCTTATCAAATATTCCTTTGTAATATTTTACATTTTTCTTAAGGTTTCACCATTCCAATTGATATATTGTATTTTACATCTGCCTACGGATACACCTATTGCAATGTGACTGAAGAGTCAAATTAAAAGTCCTTACAGCCTCTACTTAGTTAATGCAATCTTCACTTAAACTTTGAATATTTGAATATTGTAGTGTATATAGGAACAGTTTTACATGTTTTACCTTATTAAGTGAAGAGCTAATGTATTCATTGGGTGTGGATGAAGGCTTATTAAGTGAAGAGCTAATGTATTCATTGGGTGTGGATGAAGGTGTATCTGCTTTAAATCAACTAGAGAAAATTCTTTGAGTTCAAATATTTGAAGTGATTAAATTACGCAATTTGGTGTTATATTTTCCATAAAGTAAATGCAGATTATTATATCCAAATATAAATTTATGCAAATGAAAATAAAAAGTATATATATATATATATGTGTGTGTGTGTATATATATATATAAATATATATATATAAAACAATAGAAATTACCAAGAAGAAGCTGACCAAACTGAAATTTTAAAAGTAATAGTAGAAAATATATATTCAGGGAAATATAGAGAATATCTTTTCTAAAGTGATTTGTGGAGTAATAAGAAATTAAGTAACAAGGAATGACAAGTATTTGTGACATTGCAGATAACATTACAATAAATATTTAATTATCATTTATACAAACAGTGATAAATGGTATTAAAAGTGATAAAATATAAATGTATACATAAGTTCTAACACTGGAGATATATAAATGTCAGGCAATAACAACGCTATGATGTTTTATGTGGCAGTTTTTCATGAATTTAACATATAGTAGCATATCTGTTAATTACAATCATCTTATTTATCAAAATCCTGTATGATATTTCTACATTTCTAATAATTCAGATGATCTGTATCAAACACCAGTAGCCCTAGAGCCTAGTTTTAACCCCAGGAATCTAGGGCATGAGTGAGTTATGAATACCACTAAGAAATATTATGTATTCTACAGTTATGTTTTGATTACACTTATTATTAAACTATTTTAACAATAATAAGTTAAAATCAGGGTTTAGCACTGGGGATCAATATCTACCAATATTTAAGAATGGCTATTGTCAAATGTGATCCATTTGAGGAAATACTCAGTGCAAGTTGTGCAATTCTTTATATTAATATCTTTATTATTCTTTTGTTTATACGTTCCAGACTTTATTCCTCTCCAGTTCCACCCTCCAATTGTCCCGCATCCTAGACCTTCTCTCCTCCTTCATCTCCATGAGGATGTCTCCAATCCTCCACCCCAATTCCACCAGATCTCTAGAGTTCCTGCAGTCTCCAGTCTCTTTGATGGTCAGGTGAATCTTCTCTGACTGAACTCAAACCCAGTAGTCCTCTGCTGTATATATTGGGGGCCTCCTATCAGCTGGTGTATGCTGCCTGGTTGGTGATCCAGTGTCTGAGAGATCTTGGGAGTCCAGGTTAATTGAGACTGCTGGTCCTCCTACATGGTTGCCCTCCTCCTCAGCTTCTTCCAGCTTTCCACTAATTCTACTACAGGATTAAGCAGCTTCTGTCCATTGGTTGGGTGTAAATACCTTCATCTGACTCTTTCAGCTGCTTATTGGGGCTTTCAGAGGGCAGCCATGCTAGGTCCCTTTTTGTGAACAATCCATAGCCTCAGTAATAGTGTCAGGCCTTGGAGTCTACCCGTGAGCTGGATCCTACTTTGGGCCTGTTGCTGGATCTTCTTTTCCTCAGCCTCCTCTCCATTTCCATCCCTGTAGTTCTTTAAGACACAAACAGTTATGGGTCAGAGTTTGACTGTGGGATGGCAACCCCATCCTGCACTTGATGCCCTGTCTCTCTACTGGAGGCTGTCTCTTCAAGTCCCCTCTCCCCACTATAAGACATTTCATCTAAGGTCCCTTTCTGGGAGTCCTGAGAGTCTCTAAATTCCCAGGTCTCTGGTACATTCTGGATTGTACCCCCAATCTCCTACCTCCCGAGGTTGTCTGCTTCCGTTCTTTCTGCTGGCCCTCAGGGCTACAGTCCTTTTCCCTTACCCAGTACCAGATCAGGTTCCCTCCATTTCCCCAGTCCCCTTTCCCTCCCATGTCTTCCCTCCCTTCCCCCTTGTGGTTGCATTCTTCTCCCTCCCAAATGGGACTGACATGTCCTCACTTGGACCCTTCAGCTTGTTGACATTTTGAGTTTGTAGATTGTATCGTGGGTATTCTGTACTTTTTTTTTTTCTAATATCTACTTATTAGTGATTACATACCATTCATGTCCTTTTGGGTCTGAGTTAGCTCACTCAGGATGATATTTTCTAGTTCCATCCATTCACTTGTAAAACTCAGGATGTCCTCATTCTTAATAGCTTAGAAGTATTTCATTGTGTAAATGAACCACATTTTCTGTATCAATTCTTTTGTAGTGGAGCATCTGGGTTGTTATCAGCTTCTGGCTATCACAAACAAGGCTTTTATGTACACGGAGGAACACGTGCCCCTGTGGCATGGTGGGGCATCTTTTGGGTATTTTCCCAAGTGTGATATTGCTGAGTCTTCGGGCAGATCTATTTCCAATTTTCTGAAGAACTTTCAGATTGATTTCCAAAGTGATTGTACCAGTTTGAAATCCCACTAGCAATGGAGGAGTCTTCCCCTTTATTCACATCCTCACCAACATGTGTTGTCATCTGACGTTTTGATCTTAGCCATTCTGCTTAATATAAGGTAGAATCTCGGGGTCATTTTGATTTGCATTTCTCTGATCACTGAAGTACTTCTTTAGTTGCATCTCACCCATTCAAGATTCCTCTGTTGTTTACTCTCTGTTTAGGTCTATACCCCATTTTTTGATTGGGTTGTTTGGTTTTTTGGAAGTTAGCTTCTTGAGCTCTTTACATATTTTGGATATTAGTCTTGTATCAATGTGAGGTTAGTAAAGATTTTTTCCCAATCTGTTGGTTGCCAATTTGTCTTATTGACTATGTCCTATGCCTTACAGAATCTTTCCAGTTTCATGAAGTCCCATTTATCAATTTTTGATCTTAGAGAGTGAGCCATTGGAGTTCTGTTTAGGAAATTTCTCCCTGTGCCAATGAGTTCAAGGCTCTTTCCCACTTTCTCTTCTATTAGATTCAGTGTATATGGTTTTATGTTATGTCCTTGATCCACTTGAACTTGAGTTTTGTGCAAGGTGACAAATATGGGTCTATTTTCATTTTTTTACATACATACAGACAGTTAGTCCAACTCCATTTGTTGAAGATGTTTTCTTTTTTTTCCATTGTATATTTTTGGCATCTTTGTCAAAGATAAGTGTCCGTAAGTATGTGGTTTTATATCTGGATTTTAATTATTTTCCTTTGGCCAACCTGTATGTCTCTGTACCAACACCATGTAGTTTTTTATCACAATTGCCTTGTAGTAAAGCTTGAGTCAGGCATGATGATTTCCCCAGCCATTCTTTTATTGTTAAAAATTATTTTCGCTATTCTGGGTTGTTTGCCTTTCCAGATCAATTTGAGAATTGCTTTTTCCATGTCTTTGATACTTGTCTTGGGAATTTGATAGGGATTGCATTGAATCTTTAGATTGCTTTTGGTAGGATGGTCATAGTTTACTATACTATTTCTGCCAATCCATGAGTATGGTTGATCTCTGCATTTTCTAAGATTTTCTATTTCTTTCTTGAGAGATTTGAAAGAGAGACATAACAACAGAAATGGAAGCAATTCAAAAATCATCAGATTGAAGTACAATAGCCTACATTCATCAAAACTGGAAAATCTAGATGAAATGGATGGTTCTCTAGACAATTTCACATACTAAAGTTCAATCAGTAGCAGGTAAACTATCTAAACAGGCCAATATCCCATAAGGAAATAGAAGTAGTCATTAAAAACCTCCCAACCAAAAAAAGCACAGGGCCAGATGGACTTAGTGCAGAATTCTACCAGACCTTCAAAGAAGAACTTACACCAAAATTCCTCAAATTATTCCATTAAATAGAAACAGAAGGAACACTACCTAATTCATTCTGTGAAGCCACAATTACTCTGATATATAAACCACACAAGGGCCCAACCAAAAGAAGAAACCTACAGACCAATCTCGCTTATGAATTTCAATACAAAAATGCTCAATAAAATTCTTGCAAACTGAATCCAAGAAGACATCAAAACCATCATTCATCACAATCAAGTAGGCTTGCTTCATCCCAGGGATACAAGGTTGCTTCAATATGTGAAAATCCATTAACCTAATCCACTATATAAATAACCTCGAAGAAAAAGATCACATGATTATTTCCTTAGGTGCAAAAAAAGCATTTGACACAATACAATAACCCCTTCTCTACAGAAGTACTGTAGAGATCAAGAAGTCAAGGCCCATACCTAAACATAATAAAAGCAGTTTACTATGAACCAACAGCCAATATCAAATTAAATGGAGAGATACTTGAAGCAATCCCACTAAAATCAGGGTCAAAACAAGGATGCCTACTCTCCTCATATCTATTCAATATAATACCAGAAGTGCTAACTAGAACCATAAGACGATAAAAAGAGATCAAGGTGATAAAAATTGGCAAAGAAGTAATAAAGGTATCATTATTTACAGATTATATGATAGTATACATAAGCGACCCCAAAAATTCTACCACAGAACTTCTCCAGCTGATAAACAACTTCAGCAAAGAGTCCAGATATAAAATTAACTCAAATAAATCAGTAGCCTTCCTTTACGCAAATGATAAACAGGCTGGGAAAGAAACTAAGGAAATAACTCCCTTCACAATAGCCACAAATAATATAAAATATCTTAGGGTAACTCTAACCAAACAAGTGAATGCTCTATATGACAGTAACTTCAAGTCTCTTAGGAAAGAAATCAAAGAAGATCTCAGAAAATGGAGAGATCTCCTATGATCTTGGTTGCACAATTCTTTTGGATCTTCTCTGCTCGTAAGATCAAAAGACTATTTTCATGATATAAAACTAATTGTTAAATGATGATAGTTATTTTTAAATGTGACATATAAATAAATATGTTTACTAATGTTCTACTGAACAAACTTTTCACCATGACCAAGCTAAAGTTACTTTTTAAGTAATTTGTTCACATACTTAATATAATTCCATAAGAGTTTAATAATTGGTTTATTTTAAAATATTTTACTAATCCAGAAATTGTTTTATTTTATAAAGCCAATAAAAATAAAATGGTGAGCTGGTAAGCTGGCTCATTAAAAATACAGGCTGCTCTTCCAGAGGTTATGAGTTCAATTCCTATCATTCATGTGATGGCTTTTGACCATCTGCAATGCAATCTGATGCACTGTTCTGGAATGAATATTTATATTCAGACAGAGAACTCATACGTTAAAAACAAATAAATATATTCAAAAAGATTTTTTAAAAAAGAAATGAAAATAGCCTCTATAAGTAAATTTTTGATATTTCATTTAAAGTATTGTAACCAAAGTTCAAACAAAAGTATTTATTTTTTCCTATCATTTACAAAATGAAATTGTATTTGAGCAATGGTAAAAAGACAATTCTTTTGACCCATATTTGAACCCAGAGAATTGAAAATCACCCATCCTGGGTACCTCCAAAATGGAAAGTTGTCCAAATTTTGTTTTGTTTTGTTTTTCCTCGCCTCAAGTAATAATTTTTAGTAGATTTTACTGCAAATGCTTTTCCATTGTCAAATATTTTTATCATCCCAGTATACTCTTCATTCTAGACAGATTTGATGCTAAAAACATACATTGCATTGTAAGGTACAGATGCTGGATAAGAAGGGTTATTTTTGTTTTTTGTTTTTTTGTTTTTTGTTTATGTTTTTTAAATCATAGAGTGTGGGTAAATGGTTGACTAAGAGATAACCTCATTCTAAGAATTCTAAACTAGTAATTCACATTTTACGAACCTGAAGTCTATAGCTCCAGAATTTTCATTTGACAGTGCCTAGTACATGTATATAGACTTTATGAATAAACATTTTAAACCTCAAACTCAGAGGTTTAACCGCCAATTTATAAATATAAGTGTGAATATCAATAGTATTTAATGAAACTGCAGAATAATGAAGAATAAAGAAGGAATTAACTTTTAATATTACCAGTTAGAATACTAGATATATAGAAGATAAGTGAATTTCAGTTGAGTGTACTATGGTATGTCAACTTCTAGAAATATCAATCTCCCTTTTTTTAGGCATAAAAGGAGAAGGAAATGGAGATGCTGGCATTTCTGATCAAAAATATCATAGGAAGATATTTTTCTGAAACTTTTTTTTTTTCAAAAGTCATATGGCTCTTTCCATATGGGATTCATTCTGGATCTATTACTATATTCCATTGTTCTTCATGTAGTTTTCATGACAATGCCTTCCTGATTTTATCAGAGTATCTCTTTATAATTTGAAATCTGGTTCCCAAGATAAATTGGAATAGATGGCACATATCGTCATAATAAAAATTATGTGTTAGAAAGTTCCAGTCATCAATGAAATAACTGAGAAAAAAACTCAATGAATCCCCCTATATTAAATCAGGAATAAGACAAATTTTGTGGCTACAAAAATGCATTCAATGTAGACTTTGAAGTTAAATGAAAAATGAGAAAAAGGAAAAATGAAAAATATATGAACATAAACAGGAGAAAGAATCATATTACACTATTTAAGGTCCTGTATGCGAAACCCTAAACCATCCATGTGATGTAAAGATGGTGATCAAAAGATAAAGTCAAAATGGCAAATAAACAGTAAGAAAAAAAATAATATCCAATGATTTTAGCCATCAGAGAATTGCAGTCCCCAGCCAAAAATAAGATGGGGTTTGGGGAACCCAGTGGAAGAGGTGAGGAAAGGATAATAGGAGCCAGAGGGATCAAGGACATCATAAGAACAGAGCCCACAAAATCAAATTAACAGGCCTCATAGGAGTTCAAAGAGACTGAGATGACAATCAGTGACCCTATATAGGTCTGAGCTAGGTTCTTTGCATATGTTATAGTAGTATAGTTTGGTGTTCTTCTGGGACTCCTAACCATGGGAGCTAGAATTACTAGCTCTGAACCTGTCTGCATTGGGGACCACTTTCCTCCTACTGAGTTGGCTCATTTAGCCTTGACATGTGGATATGTGCCTAGTCTGATTGTAAGTTCTTATAATATGTTCAGTTGATAACCCTGGGAGACCTGCTGTCTTCTAAAGGGAAATGGTTGAGGAGTGCAGAGTCTTCTTTACTCAATTTTTGTTCTTCATACAGATTATAGGCTTGTATTGCATGCGTATATACATATCCTCCTCTTGGGGAGTGCATCGATGTGGGGAGAGACTCCGAATAATGAAGGGAGAGAAACTGCAGTGGGAATATAATTTACAAAAAGCAAAAATACACTGCCACTCCTTATCATCTGTGCCAGTGTCAATATAATGAATAAAACAAGTTCTATTGAATAAATAGGGAAAAAGGAACTTGTAGTCTCTGCTGATGAGTTGTATACTAATCCAGACACTGTGGCAATCAGAGTAAAGATGCTTCATAAAATTAAAAATATACCTATTATAGCTCAATATCATTCTGCCAAGTATGTACCAAGAGGACTTAAATCAGCACATAGCAGTGGTCCTTGCACATCCATATTCATTGCAGCACATTTCTCAGTGTCACATTACAAAATCAGCCTAGGCATCCATCAAAAGATGAGTGAGTAAAGAAGATGTGGCATAAATACATAATGGGTTTTATTCTGGCCTAAGGAATGGAATTATGTCATTTCATAGATGATAGATGCAACTTGAGAATTATATTAAGTGAAGTCAACCTCTCTGAAAAAGACAAACATTCCATGCTTGCTTCCATTTATAGAACACACACACACACACACAACATGTCTATCATTTTTATGAAGAACAAAAAAAATGAGTAAGAAAGAGGACTCTCAGAGAGAGGGGGGTTAGAAATGATAGAAGTGAGACAGAATGGAGAAGTATATATATGTTTTAATGTATATAATATACTTGAATGTTTTCTAAAGGAAACCAAGGTAGATGTTCAGTACTGTATCCTAATGATAAATAAAGGAATAAGTAAATGGATTGTGTTACTTCTGGACCACTGAAGGAAAGTATAAATCATGATTCAAACATGATTAAAAATATATACCAGGGTAAACTGTGATGGCACATAAGGCAAAGTTGTATGCATCAAAGATGAATGACCTAAGTTTGATGCTCAGGTCCTTCAAAGCAGAAGGAGACAATCCAGTATGTTTTTCTAGACCTCCACAGGCATTCTATGATATGTCATCTCATCACTTCACATACATATGAAATGAATGAATAAATAAATGTAAACCAAAGATGTTTTTAAAAATGATATAGATTAATAATCTTATGGTTTGATAAATTATAGCATTTTCATATTACCATATTAATAATCAAGTATAAGTTATGAGTTGTATGAAACCCAAGAAGAAAGAAGATTAAAACAAAGTGTGGATGCTACAGTCCTATTCAGAAGGAGGAAGAAAATAATCCCTGGAAGTAGAGGGAGAGATAGATCTGGGAGGGAGAGAGGAAGGGGATGGAAAATTGGAGTCAGTTCAGACATGGGAGGAGATGGGGTGAAGTACAGAGGGTCAGAAATTTGAAAGGAGGTGTGTAGCAGTGAGGGAGGGGGAACTGGGAGTAACCACTAAAAAGACACAAATGCCGGGGGCTTAAGAGGTTCCCAGGACCCAACAGTGAGGACATTAGCCGAAATATCCAACAAAAGGGAGATAGAACCTGTAGAGAGCATATCCAGTGGATAGGCATGGCCAGCAGTTGAGGGATGGGGCCACCCACCCAATTCAAAAATATTAAGCCAGAATTCCTCCTGTCAAAAAGAAATGCAGGGACAAAGAGTGAAGCAGAGACTAAAGGACAGGCCATTCAGAGACTGCTCCACCTAGGGACCTATCCCATCTGCAGACACCAAACCCAGACACAATTGCTGATGCCAAGAAGTGCTTACTCCTAGGAGCCTGGTATAGCTAGCTGTCCTCTGACAGGCTTTGCCAGAGCCCCTAGTACAGATGCAGATATATAGCCAAATATCAGACTGAGCCTGGGAACCCCAATTGAGAAGTTAGGGCAAGGACTGTAGGAGCAGAAGGGGTTTTCAACCCTACAGGAAGAACAACAATATCAACCAACCAGACACCCTAGAGCTCCTAGTGACTAATCCACCAACCAAAGAGTACACATGAGGGGACCCATGGCTCCATCTGGATATGTAGCAGAGGATTACCTTATATTTCTTCACTGGGAGGGGAGCCCCTTGGTCCTGCAGAGGCTCAATGACCCAGGGTAATGCTAGGGCACTGAAGCAGGAGTGGGAGGGCAGGTGGGGGAGCAACCTCATACAGGCAGGGGAGGTTGGAGGGGATAAGGGGGTTGCGGAGAGGAAACTGAGAAGGGGGATAACATTTGAAAAGTAAATAAAATAACCAATAAAAATGAAAAACAATCACATGTATAATGCTTTCCTAGGTAATTCAGAATTTACTTAAAACTTATAAAGTGTCATGAATATATATATATATATATATATGACAAAATAATATTATATTTCAAAATAAAATTTTCAGTGTTCGATGATCTAGTTGATTAGCAGTAAAGCCAGAACTTTCTCCATTCCTGAGTAAGCCATCCAATTAGCTTATTAAATATGTTATGACCCTCTGATGCTTCATTAAATAATTATGCTTTGTGAAGTTATTCTTTGGAAAATATAAATAATTTCCTATACTTGAAAGGAAATTATCACTGTATTCAAAAGTCTATGTATTAAAATATTTTAACAATATATGTGGAAAATTCACTATTTAGAAAAAACTAATGCAGATGTGGATGCTTGGAGCCAACCATCAAACTGAACTCAGGGAACTTGTTGAGGGATCTGGCAGAAGGACTGGAGGACCAGAGGGGGATTGCAACCCCATTAGAAGAACAACGTAGGCTTGCCTGACCACCTAGTTCTTCCAGAGTCTAGACCACCAACCATGGAGGGATCCACTGCTCCAGATACATATGTAGTAGAGGAGGGCCTTACCTGACAGTAGTGGGAAAGTAGCCCTTTGTCCAGGGAAGGTTTGATGTCCCAGAGTAAGGGGATGCTAGAATGGTGGGGTGGGAGAGTGTGGGTGGATGGGGGAAGCACAGTCAAATAGGCAAAGGGGAGAGGGGAGGGAGGATGTGGGATGGGGGGGTGTGTGGAGGGTTAACCAGGTTCCTTCATTCTTTATTCTTATTCCTTCATGATGCTACCTGAGACTTGGCATGGGAAAAGTGTGGAGTAGATGTTCTGTCAATGGCTGGGCATCCACAACTGCTTATTCCTAGCACATCTAGCAGGAATTAGTTCAAACACTAACCACTACTCTTTCCAATAGGAAGCTCCATGACCAAAGCTGAGGGCAGTATAAATCTATGGAAATAAACATTACAAATGCAGTTTAACAACATGACTTATTTTAGCAAAATAACAATAACAAATAGGAGGTTCTACTTTTGGATTCATGACTTCCTTCTTCATGGATTTTCTACTTTATTTATTGTGCTAGACATGAATTCTCCTCTATGCAGAAACTCTAGGTTAATAAAAGTGAATAATTAGTTACCCTAAAAGCAGCTAAGCCCTTATTGTTCTTGCAGAAACGAAAGCTATTTGGTCGAGCTTCTCACTATTATAATGTGTATGTCCTGCCTAAAATTAGAACAATAGCTTATGCTTAAACAGTATATTCTATGGAGCTTAATTAACAATATTTTTAACAAGCACATCATAAAAATGCAACATAAGAAGGAAAGAGTTTAAACACAGAATTCTGTGGGTTAAATCTAGAACATATGTTTCGTAATTCAGTTGAATGGACAAAAAATATTAGGAAAATTACTGAAAGAATATTTCAGTGTTTGAAAATGTACTGTGATTTGAGTGCTGTGCCAAGTTATTACTTAAAGTAAATCAAAGGTAGGATCATGTTATTGATTTAAGGAAGGCTTAGGACATCTTGCACTAAATTTTTGAACATTTGAAGAACAGAGAACAGTCAGTCCTGATTTTTATCCTAAGCAATGTGTTTCCAAAATTAACTTCAAATGACCAAAATTTAGAAAACACATCATTTTTGCATCCAAAAAGTGTAAGACAATACGAACACATCAGTATAATGAAGAATTACAACAGTGTACAATTGGATCCATCCTTCCATATGAATTCCAGATGAATTCTCCTCTGATTTTTATTAATACTGTCGACCTAAATCTGGATTGTAATAATTTTTCCCACTTTTTTTTACCTAAACAACTGTCTATAATTAATTTTAAAACAATATAGGAATAATTAGAGTTTAGGAAAAAATAAAATTATACAATGGGATGACCTGAACCAGGAGAATAAGTAAAATCAGAATGTTTGGTTATACAATTCGCACATTATAATAATTAAATTTGAAAATAAAAGAACTAAATTGTACCTCCAAAAAGAAAAAAATCCAATAAATTGGAAAATAAAATAAAGAAGGAAGGGTTTATTCTTGGGACTGTTGAGTGCCAAATACCTATTTCAAATTTTTATTAATATCTACAAGCATTAGAAATATAAATTGTGAAATCAAAAAAAAAAAAAGAAAAGAAAAGAAAGAAAAGAAAAAAGAAAAATGTTCAAATGTGTATTTGCACATACTGGTATTATAAAATACTTGGGTGAAGGTCAAATTTATTGCTTCTTGAAAATGAATGCTAGAGTTTGCACCCTAGAGAGGAGCAGTTAGCACTGTAATTGCAAGCAAGGATTTAAGGCAAGATGAGATCAGCTAGGGACATTGAGTCAGTGAGCTGTAATTGCCATGAGCTTTCTCCCTAAGGTTGGCATTTCAGACTCCTGCTCTCAGTATAAACATTACTTCCTCACTCTCAGAGTCTGCTTTCAAAAAGTTTAAGCAGCAAATGCTGATTTACCTATATAGTATATATTCCATTAGTACATGATTATGGAAAAAAACTTAGGGTAGGAAATTAATAGAGTATGATAATGAAAGAAATGATGACTTGTATATCATATTAGGCTGTGTTGCAGGCAAAATAAAATATCCAGAAAGAACCACACTGAAGACAGACCAAAAATAAACTACAAGAACCATATTCACATGTGTAGTACCTTTTATAATCCATATTTATTCATTTATAAGTCATTTGCCTACGTTATGATACACTTTGACACAGAGCTATTCTACTGTTTCCTTGGTAATTTGAAGAAGAATGGCCTACATAGGCTTGTATATTTGAGTGCACGGTTATCAGGGTATGGAACTCTTTGAAAGGATTAGAAGGATTAGGAAGTGAAGTGTGGCATTGTTGGAGGAGTTCTGTCCTCTGTGTGCGGTGTCCTGATTAAATGCTTTCTCTTATGTGAGTTGCCTTTGTATCTTTCTACAGCAGTGGAATACTAAGCTAACATCTATACCACTCTTGTCAGTGTAAACGTGTAAAAGAAACTGTAACTGAAATCTTTTGGTCTAGAGGCAGCATCATTGATCTAGTTTCTGGACAGAGTTGGTAAGTAGAATATAATGTAAAATATTGAATATTGGAAAATGTAATTCTACTATAATGAGATCAAATGGAAAACAGTAATTTGTCATATTGGCTACACTCAGGATGAAATGTGTTTTAAAAGTTCTTACCACATAATTAAAGGACAATATATATTTACAGACTAATAATATATTCTCAACAGTAAAAGAAAAATGACAGAATTTTTTTTTTAATTTAGAGGGAAATAAATTATTTTGTGAAACATTTTCTCACATACTATATCCTGATTTTGGATTGCTTCCTTGTATTCCTCCTGGTTCCTTCTCCTCCTCCCTTCCCATCAAAATCTGATATATTTTTTTTTTGCCACTCATTAGATAACTAACAGGCTTCTAAGGCACAATAATAAGATAAAATAAGATAAAACAAAATTTGTCATATCTGAATAGGAAACAACAAATAACAAGGGAAGAAATGCACAAGAAATATTTATATATAGACTTAAAGACCCACTCATTCATAAATCCAGGAATCACAAAGAAACACTAAATTGGAAGCCACAGTTTATATGCAAAAGGTGCAAAATATAGGGTAAGAAGTAGGAAGAAAAAGTAGATATAAATAAAATTGAAAATACAATAAAATTACAAAAAAGAGAACATATACAGGCTATTATGAGCAAAGGAACTACAAATTACTCCATTGAGTTGGTTTCCTGATGGCCATGTTTTGCTAGACATGCAGCCTACACGTAAGAATCAATATTTTTTTTTCCTTATTTAGATGGCCTAAAAGAAAACTAAAATTTAATTTGTAAATGATTATTAATTAGAGATGGCATCTAGGTTAGGGATGGGGTCATATGTCTTTCTACTTTCAGCTCTAGGACCCCACTTGGTGCAGACCCTGCATGCCCTGTCCACGTTATCTCTGTCCCTGACAGTTTTGGGGGGCTTGGTTCCTATTGGTTTAGAGTGCCTCTTTTCTTTGTGAGTTCCATCTTCTCTGGATCTAAGTGTCAACAGAGTTTCCTGTGTCTTGAAGTGAGGAATTTTGTAAGTTTTCTATGTTCTTTCTCTGTGTAATGGCTGATTGTCAGTCCCAGTATTTGTTCCCATCTGCTGCAGAAGGAAGCTTATCTAATGATGGCTAAGGAAAGAAATAGCCTAGGAGCAAAGCAGAATATCACTCATGATCACTTTATTACTACTTCCTTTTCTATTTGATTTGATTTTCTCCTAAATCTTGGGTTCACGATCTACCAAGCAGTCCCAGGATGGTTTTCATTGCTTGGAGTATTCCTTAAGGCAAATCAGATAATAGTTGGTTACTCCCATAAGCTTTGTGGAATCTTTATTATAATGTGTCTTGCACTCAAATCACTGTTGTCTATCATAAGATTTATAGTTGGCTTGGTGTTTTGTTTGTTTGTAGCAAGCAGAGTACCTTGCTATACTAAAGATACTAGGACATAGTGGGGAAGGCTTTAAGTAGGTCACAACTCTACATACCTATGTGGAGAACAACCTACAGTCTCTACATCAGCCAGGTTGTTTGTAGGTTCCCATGGGATCCCTTTGGTCAACAAGTAAATTAGAGGTATCCCAAACTCAGTACTGGAAGTGTCATTTGGTAACAAAGAATGGCCAGTTGTGGCACTATCTTTCACATTAATTTGTAATTTCATTTAAATCACCTTCATATGTATACATGTGTGTGTGTGTGTCTGTGTGTGTGTGTGTCTGTGTGTGTATGAGTAAATGTGCATGTGTATGTGTTTGTGCAAGGCCCAGTCTCTCTCTCTCTCTCTCTCTCTCTCTCTCTCTCTCTCTCTCTCTCTGCTTGGTGATCAAGATGTATGTCACAGCTACCATTCCTGCCACCATGATCTCTAGCATGATGATAATTTATTAAGCCTCTGAGACTGCAACTAAGACACCATTTACATTCTCTTCTTTATAAGAGTTTACTTGATTATGGTTTCAATCCACAGCAATAAGCTAACTACGATAGATAGAATTTCAGTGTCTGAAAGGAAAATAAGTTTGTATTCCATTGATCACACAATGCTAGTAATATGTAAAGTAGGCTCACTTCAGTCTACACTGACTTTTTTTCAGGTGACTGTGATCTTGTGTTATGTTAGGTAGCATCCCTATAGTATCTACAAAAGAATTATATTCTACATTTTTAAAAAGTGATTGATCTCTTATTAGTTTAGTATGTAATTTAATAAATGGCTTATGTGCAAAACATTTACGAGAGACTGCATATAGGTAAGAGACAATAAGAAGAATACAAAAAAAATGTATTAGGGAAAAGCTGGAGTCACTTAAAAGGGAAAGCAATAGATCATGCACAAATGGGTAACATTAATGCAAGTTATGGGCACACTGCTCAAAACGAATATGCCCCAAAGAATTTATAGAATACTGCTCATAATTGGAAAAAGACAGATTTTACAATTATACCCAGGACAAGCCGCCAATAGAATAAAACATATAGCTCTATTGTCAAGAAAATGTGTGAGACAAGAGAGGGGTTAGTGGAAATGGAGAGGGGCAAGGGGAACTGCAGAGGTTAAAAGACAGACGCACTCAGACTACAAACGAGCTGACTTACCTCAAGAACCTTGGTGCACTGATGTCTACTGAAAATAAGCAGACTCCATTCTAAAATTGACATAGAATATAAGCACCATCATGATCTGTACACATCGTTCTTAAAATAACTGCAATTTAACAAGCAGGCTTGCTGATAAGTGATCATGTAATTCTTTTACATTTTTACTATTTGGAACACAATAAGAGGCTAAAATTTAGAGATAAAATTTTGTGAGTTTATCTATTCAGAGAGGATTTGTTAAAAATCACTAATGAGTGTATTATAGGAGAAAATCTCTAGGAAACAGTATTTTGCAAATTTAGCTCTGTAATCAGTTTTATATTAAATATTTGCATATTTTATGTAAGAAAATTATACTCTTTAAAATATTCCAAATCAGTGTGATTCTAATCAAAGAATATATAAACCTATAATTTCATGCAACATTGTATAATTTGTGCTGAATTCAAAATAATGGATATGATATCATTTATGTGTTTTTTCTTCTATCTGGATCATAATTTTCAAGTTCAGTTTAAAAGAGCCAAAAAACATATACAATAAAAATTTTTATTGTGCTGTATGTATACCTGTCTTCTATATTCTCCCAGTATCACTCCTGCAAATGCTTTAAAAAGAAGAGAGTTTTCACTTTCTTTCAAAATAAGCTTTATACCTTATTCTTTAGTGCAAAGAATGCTATAGAAATTCCTGAAGAATTTTGGAGAGATGCCTAATCTTTAGCACCCATGTAAAAGTAGGGCACAGATAGACTGAGATGCAGGTGGATCCTGTGTCTTCACTGCCCAAACAAGCTAAGTTGAATCTATGAATTCTAGGTTCAGTAAGAGTGAGATGTTGTCTCAAACAATAAGGTGGTGAGTGACTGTGGAAGTCACCTGGCATTAACCTCTTGCCCTCACATCCAACTGTAAACACATGTGCACATACTTATAGGAACAAATATTAGAATATACTCTTACTTATCAAGGACACGCAAAGACATTGCACAGATTTTTCCATTCTATAAATGTATATTCCCATTGATTAATGCATTTTATTACTATGCTGCATTTGTTTTAGTTGATCTATGACTTGGTAAATTTGAGTGTCCAAAGACTCTGAAGTGATGTTGTCCCATGACTAACAAGCTACAATAGAGTACTAAATTGGTAGGTGATTTTAGAAGTCATTACAAAAGAGATAGATAATATCAAGATAAGAAATAAAACCTGGTATGATTTACACTAGGAAGTCAAATGTGAATAGATTTGGAAAGAGAAATGGACTGAGATGTAAATCTTAACATGTACAACTACTGAGATGTCAGGATGCAGAAGAGGGAGAGAGAGTATAAATCAGTGTACTTACTCAGGAAGATATTAACAGTTGTTAAATATTGTAACAGCCCTTTGGAAAAGTATCCTGCCAACGGAGGAAAAAGACTCTCATGATTCAAAGGGGACTGTGGTCAACCATGACATTTTTCACAGCTAGTTATATTTGAAGTTTTGGATTGTCTCAGCATGAGTTGTTACATGGAAAATTGCAGATATAGAAGGAAAAGGAAGGAAAACAACATGTAATGAGAGCAAGAATAGAAGACAAAATGACACACTAATGTAGCAACACAACAAATCCCATAAACTGACAGGGACATTAACCAAGTCTTAAACTGCAGCTATTGGTGTTCTATTAGTCAAAACAATCTACCAGCAAAGGCTAATTAATCTGTGTAGTGCTGGAACTAGGCACCACCCAAACTAGAGGTAGCTCTTAAAGGGTCATAAAACAACTGAACCCAAGCAAACATTCTTTAGTGATAGGATACTGGAATGTTTACAATATGATGAGAGTGTTTTCATGGATAAAAGTAAAAAGCTGTAATGTAAGAAAGTGAGGGATACTTACAAGAGCTGGGGCTTGATAAGGACAGTGAAGGGGACATCCAATGGAAAACTTTACGAACTGAGATCTGATGGAGGCAGGGCAAGCCGCTTCACTTGTTGTAGCAGGATTAAAACAAAGTACAGATGCTTGTTATTGAATCTGAGCTGATGAGATGACTCGCCTATCAAATATTCCTTTGTGAGTACATGCTTGTCTGGCTCTTTTTCCTCTGGATTCCAGTTTTAGTTTGCATGATTAATCTTTAACCCTGTTTAGTGTCCCATTTTACAAACCTCTCACAAAAGGAAAAATAATGGAGGAGTTGGAGAAGGGACTGAAGGAGCTGAGGGGGTTTGCAGCCCCGTGGGAGGAGCAACAGTGGCAACTAACCAGACCCTCCGGAGCTCCTGAGGACTGGACCACCAACTGAAGAGGACACATGGAGGGACCCATGGATCAGGCCATATAGGTAGCAGAAGATGGCCTTGTTGGATATCAGTCGGAGGAGTGGCCGTTGATCCTATGGGGGTCCGATGCTTCAGTATAGGAGAATGCCAGGGCTAGAAGGTGGGAGTGGGCAGATGAGTGGGTGAGCATCCTCATAGAGACAGGGGTTAGGGGATGGGATAGGGGCTTTCTGGAGGGGAGACCTGGAAAGAGGATAACATTTGAAATATAAATAAGGAAAATGTCCAATAAAAGAGAAAGCAAACAAGCAAAACAATTTTATTATCTATTGTTTTATTTTACATATTATGTTTTATAACATACTAGTGCAATTGATCTGAAATATCAATTTCATTTTCAGCCTATCTCTGAATAGAATATCTTATGTGTGGTCTAGATTTCTTGATTTTAAACATAGTGTTCTGTTTGAGTGTACATGGTTCCATGTGTTGGTATGTGAGTATGTGGTTGCATGTCTATGTGCAGATGCAATGGCCCATCAAGCTCAGAGGAAATTCTTGGGTGTTCTCTCTCCACATAGCTTTGTTAATCAGTGTTCCTCACTATCTTGCTGTGTACTCATTATGTTTCAGCTCTCTCTCCTCCCAGCAAGACTCAGGGCTCTGCCCAGCTGTACCTTCCCAGTTTGGGAAATTCAATCAAATACCACTTTGCCAAGCTTTATTATGTCCTGGCTGGGAATTGAACTCAGTTCCTCAGGCTTGTGTGAAAACTTTTTAATAATTGAACTATCAACTGGTGGCAAAATTATATTTTGATGTCTACTCTGTTACTTAACACCAATTTACGGCTTTGATATAATAATGAATGTTTCTTAACCTAACTGATTGAGGGACTTGTTGCCTGTTCAAGTGTATATATATATATATATATATATATATATATATATATATATATATACAAAGCTTTAACTTATGATAGTATTTTATTTACTACACAATAATTTTATATTTTACATACATTGTTTTATTCTTATAAATTTTCATTTTGACATTATATGTATATGTATTCATTATATAGAACAGTGGACTTTTGTATCACTTGTGATAATTTTGGCCAAATTCACACCAACTGCCCACCAACTGTCCCTTCTTTTTTGGATGCCCACTCTTGCTAATACCTTTCCTTTTCCCATCACTAACCCCCTTTCTAGTGCTTTTAGTTTTCTTTTTTACCCAATGAGTTTTGATCAGGTTCTTAGTTTTCAGGAGCTAAAGGAGCTCAAGAAAGAATTTCTTTACAGACCGATATTCATCTATTCAGTGTCAACATTACTGGAGAAAATGTATTCTTTCTCCCCCAGAAGCCTTTATGTCCATCCAGACGAGATAGGAACTCATTAGTCATTCCATCCATCCAACACAAGATAGTCACGACCATCTCATAGAGTACTTGTGTAGGTTTTCCCATCAGATGGTCCGAAGTACGACAGCACGCCATGCCACTTTGTATACCACATTTCACACCACACCTCTATTTCTTCAGCCTTTATTTTCTTCCTTTCCGAAAATTCCTGTAACATTCTGTGAACCATAGCATGGGTGTTATAAATCTCCCAATATGACTAGCCATCCAACATTATTATTATCTATGCTTTGACATATTGGTTATTTTTAAAGATCATTATATACAGAAATACATGTACACATACATACAAATATACATACATAGCACAGTATAGCCTCACAGAAAACTTTTAAATACTGATTTAAACTTTTTAAAATTATTTAAAATGATAATGAAATAAAACAAAACTCTATACATAATATGACTCCACTTGTATAAAGTGTAAAAGGAAAGATTACATTATATATAAACATACCAGTGCTGGACAAGAACACATAAGGACATATGATCACATGGTCTGCTCTATGATAATGGCATTCGCACTGACAGTAGGAGTATTTACTCGGCTGAGCTGAGTGCTTTCAATTTTGTAAATAGGAGCTTGGGCATGAATGCTATTTAACTTATCATATTTCATAATAAAGATGATCAATAGATGCCTATATTGTTTTTACATTTTACAAAGAGAATGAGTGGAATTCTTTGGAAACTACTAATCATTTCATTTTTAAAGTTAAATTTCTATAGCCTCAGTGACTTTTTATTTACCTTAGCACTTGCCTTCCCATTTAGAACCACAGTGCAGTGCCTTACTGTTTCATTTTAGATTACCTTGCTAGAAAGCCTGATATCCCAAGGCAAATAAACCCTAAATATGTTACAAACAACAGTAGAACTGAATTGATTTAGACAGTATCCTTCCATTAAGGGATTCTATTATTTCATTCTTACTTTAGCAAAAGCTCCATGGCGTTGACTTGCCTGGGCATGTGGTCAATTAAAAGTCATTGACTTTTCTTAGGTAAGTTCTCCTCTCTGTGTTTATATGAGTGGATTTTTAAAATATCAATAATTGATTTTAAATTTCTCATCTTATTTCCTGTGTCATAAATATTGAGAGACTTTTATGCCCCAATTTGAGTAGTTTTGCTGCCACAGTTTTTGAGCCTCAATTTATCCTCCAATTTAGTATTAGGTAGAGTGTCTGTGTGTTCACTGATGAAACTGATCAACTTTTTGCTCACAGTCAAATATAGATCACTATTTAAATGATTGATTGAGAAAATGTCTACTTTAAAACGGCTTAGAATTCTGCTTCAGCTTGCTGCTATGTTGCCTGTTTCCCCAGGGAAATTTTGTTGTTTGTAGTCTTCTCAGGGGCTCTGGATCTTCTTGTACTGTTCATCTATTTGCCTTACTACATGTCTTTACATTTGTGAACAGCATTGGTACACTTCTATCGAACATGACTCCCCAGCAGAAAAATATTCACAGCATGAACAGAGTCAGATCTAGAATTACTTAATTCCCCAACTGAAGAGACTAAATAATGAACTTAAAAAGTTCATGCTCAGGTTCCTGTTCTCTGCTATTAAAGATTCAAATGAGATTTTATTCATCTTGGTTGAATGATATCATAATAGAACTACAGGAGGTTTTGTGAAGTCAGGATGCCCAAGCATACTCTGTACTTCTTTTGACTAAAGTGTAATTATGAAATAATATTCATAATTAAGAAAATGACAATGAAAGTCTAGGTGTCATTCAGCTGTGTTACTTAACATTAACAGATGAATTTTAAGATTCTGAAGAGAAAAGAGCCTTCTGTGTTACTGAAAGCTCTCATATATTCCTTTCAAAATTAGATCTCTGAGAATTTCATAGAAAATATTTTGATTACACTCACTCTGTAAAACTTCCAAATTCTTCACTGCTTTGCTATCGACCAGACTTTATGAATTTAGTTTTTAAAAACCCATTCGTTCAAACTTGTGCCTCCCAAGTGTTCTTCAGCATCTGAGCATTTTCTGGAAGCATGATCAACTCACCAGGGACCATATCTTTATAGAAAATTGATGCCCTATAAGAAGTTAGCCACTGTCAGTACCTCTTCAGTTGGGTGTGAGATTCCATACCCATCTCTCTGCATGATTCTAGGCTTTATTTGGCTTGAGCTTGTTTAAGTATTGTCAACTCTATCATAACCCCTTTGAGTTTGTATGCATCTTCACTACTGTGTCTATAAAACTCTGATTCCTTGTTTCCAAAATGTGCTCTTACAACCTTTCTGTCCCTTCTTTCAATGTGATCCCTGCATCTAGGGAAGAATAGTATGATACAGAGGTTCCATTTACTTGTAAGTCATTAGGAGTAATTTTAATATATCAATTCGAAAGGATAATATAAGAGGATCTAAAGACAATCTCACCATACTTCTCATCCAGTAAGATACATAGCACCCTTCTAGAACTCTGAAATCTAGACAGAAGTAATGAAGCATCCAGGTCAATACCAGTTCAATCAATTGTTACATCTCTCTCCTAATAGTACCCTCTCCTCCACCCTGACCTTTCATTCCCTCCTCTTTCAACCCTTCCTGTCCCACATGGTCTTGTAGGAACAACTTCAAATTTTCTCATAAAATTGAAGATATACTTTCTACATTGTGCAGAATTTAAGTTCTCAAGAATTTTAGTAGGAAGAAGGAACATAAAGGGGACAGGCAAACATTTTTAATCTTTTGTGCCTAGAACAGGATAAATTCACACTGTGAATATGGACACATTTTGAAACTTTCATAACTGATTTGTTACTGATACATTAAGCTAATGGATGTGTTTTAATATGGAATATACAGATAATTAGAATAAACACATGGGAAAACAATGCATTGTAAATTCAAAGGTTGTGAACATGTGTTTCTGAATCACATATTGAGGAAGACTTATATACAAGATAAAAAAACCCCACAGAAATACAAAAATTACTTGATAATAGCAGTTTTTGATGTCATGGGGAGACGAAGAAGCAGTATGGTATTCTATTGTTGCATGAAGTTAGGCATACAGGTTCTGTGAAGATAAATATCTTTAAGCTTGAAGGAGTTAGTTTTGTTAACTTTACCTAAGTTAAAATTATCTGGGAGTAAAATATCAATAAGAGAATGTTTACTATTTATAGGCTGGAGTATTCATATATTAAATGATATAGAAAAGCCAGCTAGGTGTGAATATCAATATTCCCTATGAAGGGCACTCCTATCTTTTATTTTATTTCTTTTTTTCATATTTTTTATTGGTTATTTTATTTATTTACATTTCAAATGTGATCCACCTTGCCAGTTTCCCCTCCACAATCCTCTATCCCTTCCCCCACCCTTGCCTCTATTAGGGTGCTCCTCCATCTGCCCACCCACTCCCACCTCAGTGCCCTAGCATTCCCCTACCTTGGGTTATCAAGGTTCCATGAGACCCTTCCACTGATGACAGATAAGGTCATCCTCTGATATATATCCAGCTGGAGACATGGGTTTTTGTGTACTTTGTTGTTGATGGTTTAGTACCTGGGACCCCTGGGGTGTCTGACTGGTTGATATTGTTGTTCTTCCTATGGGGTTGCAAACCCCTTCAGCTCCTTCTTTTAAGAATGGAGAAACAGCCCGGTAGTGGTGGTGCACGCCTTTAATCCCAGCACTTGGAAGGCAGAGGCAGGAGGATTTCTCAGTTCAAGGCCAGCCTGGTCTACAGAGTGAGTTCCAGGACAGCCAGGGCTACAGAGAGAAATCCCTGTCTCAAAAAACCAAAAAAAAAAAAAAAAAAAAAAAAAACAAAAGAATGGAGAAACAGAGCGTAAGAAATAAGCAAACATATATTTTTAAAAAATATTTGCTCATAACTGTTAATGAGATATAACTAGTTGCTTAAGGTTCTTACTTCACCTTTCTCACAATGGCACTGTAAATTATGAATTAAAATACGCTCTTTTCAATCATATGTTTCTTTCTATTGGGTATTTTATCATAACAGGAATGAAACTAGAACAAAACTGTGCATAATTTTTAAATTATATATAGTACCTGTGCAAAACTTCCAATTACAATTTTTGCAAAGAAATGAAATTTAGCTATTACTCTAGCTGGCACTATTTTATTCATGTTATAAGTGGTAATTTCTTTTCATGTACCATATCATTTACCTAGCATAAAAATCTGGCCCTGTTGATGTATAAAATCGTGGGTGTTCTATCTTTTCCCACTTTTAGTGATTTCATGGCTGACACCAGCCACACTGTGTGTGGGAATATGAGCACAACACTGTAGGAGGTATATTATTGAAACCCATCTTCTCTCTTTCGTGCAAAAGCAGCATGCTAGGGCATACTGACTTTTCACTCACATATAGTAAGGGGGAAAAGGCAGGAAGTCCAGTATTCTGGCCACATTCCCTGGCCTTAAGTTCTTTTAGGGGCAACAAAGCATAATATAGAAAATGGTAATAAAAACATATTTTATTCTTCTACTATATAATACAAACCAACTCTAGTTTTCCCTCCCTTTATTACCCCCCCCCCAAGTCTCTCTTCTTCCCAACTCTGCTTCCCTTAGATAAAACAGGCCTTGCTGGGACATCAGGCAAACACTGCATAACTACAAAAAGACCAGATACATACCTTCACATCACAAATGCTACCAACTTTAATATGTTGGATGCAATTTATAACCAGCTTTACTTACAAGTATCATTTTGCACATAAAAGAAGGAACATTTCTGAGTAAATAGGAATGATAACATTGGGTGTGGGTAAAACAAATTCCTGAATCACTTTTGAATGCATTTGAATATGAGTCAAGAAGAAAAATAAGTTTTTGATCTCTTGATTTCTAACTTTCCATTAATGTTGATTTTCATTATTTTTCTCCCATTTTTCATAACCTAAAAGTGTCACACTTGCCTGTCTGCATGAGTGAATATCTTATGCCAATGTCCTTGTTGTGAGTTGAACACACCTTATGTACTATGAATCCCATGTAAAGATTGAAACTGTCAGTGAAAACCGAGCTTAGATACTGATGTTAAACAGTACAGTGTGCAGAATTTATATAAGCCCTGGGCCTTTGTTAAATCTCCAATTAGCTAAACCAGAGAGAAGTAGAATGCATGCTGAGATAAATATAATCACTCACAAAGCTGTTTCTTGGTTAAATTGCTTTATTTAAAAGGCAGACACCACAGGGAACCAATACTATAATTTCACTAATAGAACTCTGAACCTAAACTACAGTGATGAAAAAAAAAGAAAAACATGTTTATAAGCCTGGAAAGATTAAGTTAAATTAAATAAGAGTTTATTTTTCCTTCTAAGGAAATGTGTATTCTAAAAATATTTCTGGCAAAAAATAAATAAAAATGAAAAAAAAGTAGAAGATATAGGAAATCAAATATCTGATGTGTCCTGGCCTGCATCTCAATGTTCAGAACTATGAAACCTGTGGAGTTAGAGTGTTGTTTCTAGCAAAACAGTAAAAAGTAGTTTGTTAGTTTTTTTTAAAAACTCATACTCAAGCACCTTCTGGAGGCTGGCAACATGTTTATAATCTGAAGCCATATTGTATAATAGGATGATACTCACTGTATTGCAATTACACACAAATTAAATTGCTACAACATAAAGCGTGATACTGGCGATTACTAGCTTGTTCTAATACACTAAGAACAAACCCTCACTTTAGTTTCCTTAAGGAAAAACAAGAGTAGTGTATGCCAAGTTTTAAAAACGGGTCATATTATCTCAGAAGGTGCAATTTTTATATAATCTCCAAAGTGTGGGTAATTTTTAAGATGTGAAAAGTGATTTGTATTGATATATATGGCTATAATTTTTGAAGCCTAATTTCACTTAATTTTTATCTTCTTTGATAAGTATTCATTGTTAAAAATGCATAGAAAAACATCAATAGACAAGAAAACATTTAAGGACAATAGTCTAAAATGATAGATATTGTTCATAAATATTAAGAGTGATTATAAAATTTGAGAAACTTCAGTGTTTGTAATCCTAAAATGAAGGGACCTTCATTGCTTTTAATGCCAACAGTCTTAAATGCACCAAGACTCATACCCATGGAGTATGTGAGCATATTATAGTGTTTGTGGGTCTTTATTCATGACATTAGTGAAGCACTTTCCTAGTTGTGACTTAGACAATTTGTCGTGTTTGATAGTGACTGCTGTAAGGTCTTTAGATAATTGGGTTCTCGTACAGTGAACAAAGGTTAGATATTTCTCCCATAATGACATGAAGACAGCAGCATTTTAAAATGAGCATTGTATGGATCATTCCTATCGCTGGAAAAAATGTAGAATAATATCTGAATTTTAGCATCACTAGAATGCAGTTGTTAGCTGTCTAATTTTCCTAAATTACGTAGTGGCTTACCTTTGCGTTTGGAGGAATAGTTCATTCTCTCTATTCCATTAACTGCTATGATCTTTGAATTTGTTTACCCTTTATCTACATTCCTTCAGTATTACCTCCTCACCTCAGCCTACACAGGCTGGAACTGCCTCGGGCTTATTACTGTGAAGTTATTAAAATATGTTAATTTACTTGACTGCAATGACTTTAAATTAAGCCCTTATAACTTTCTGCCTTCCAGGCTGTCCACAGCTATGTAATACCTGGAATAAGATATCATTCTGTGATCAAATAGTTACTCAGAAAAAAAAATGTAAACTATATTGTTATGGTATCTTTTGCTCATAACTGTGGCCATGTTCACTGTATAGTCCTGAAAATTTAAATAAAATTGGAGATATATAACATGCCCAGAATCTTTGTTCTTGGTCAGATAGGCTCCTACAGACTTTTACATACTCCCTTATTATCTTCATTGGTTACAGCAAGACTGAGATGGTGAGGAGATTTTACAAAGGCCTGGGACTAATCAGGAACATGTCCCTGTGTGCTCCCAAGCAGCTGGGATTCAGGGTCAAAGTCCTTGGTTACTGTAATACATGGCCAATTAAATGTTACACTAAGTACAAAGAGGCAGTCACTTCTTTCTTTAATATTCTCTCTCTCTCTCTCCTCCACTCTTAGTTAACTAATAAAAACATTTAAATATAACTCTATGGAAATACAGATGAAGACACAGGTGTGTTCCTATGTCATTATCAACTCTTGCTTTACTGAACTTTCTGCTTTTCCAATAATGGGATTAAAAATGACAACTCTCATCTTAAATGGCATAATGGATAATTTATTCTGTGTCCTATTAAGAGTTAGCCTACATGGAAACACTGATTTTAGGTTTGTCATTTTTCATGTCCCAATGTAAAATATAAAGCAAGATTTTTTTTTCTTTTTTGAAATTTTAATTGCAACTGTATAAAGTATATTTTTATTATGGCATACCCTCCTCCATCTCCTTCCATATCCATTCCTCTTTTCTAATCAAGTAACCTCACATCTTATTATCTATCCATCCATCCACCCAGTCACCGATCTATCTATCTATGTATCTATGTATCTATGTATCTGTGTATCTATCTATCTATCATCTATCTATCTATCTTCTATCTCATCATTCTTTTTCTATCTACTATCTATATCCAGAAAATTATCAAAAATTATCTAATTATAAAATTGGAAAGGACAAGAAGCACACAGAAAGACAGAGGTGCATGTGCACCTGCACACATGTCCACAAACAGGCACACACACACACACACACACACACACACACACACACCAAAATACAAAAATACAAAATACAAGTAGTACAATCAAAAGGTCAGTAAGGTTTAAAAAAAAAATGCCCAAGCAAAGCAATATGAGACAAGAATTTGTAAAACTTCCATTGACTGTATTGTGAAAACCATAGAATCTTTCCAATATTCCAAACAGACCTATAACAATCAAAGGATGTCAACTCAAACAGGTAGCAGACAAATTGTAGGTATTCAAAGGGCCAAAATAACCTAAGTTCTTTGGCTTTGGACCTGCATTATTTTAAACTTTTCATATCCTGCAAACACTGGTATTTTAGTCAGTTAGTTAGCCAGTTCATGGAGAATGTGTAGTGTTATCATTTGATCTTTCAAACCATGTAGCTCACACTGAGTTTCAAGTTCCATGAGCACCTAAAGTTTCTATAAAAGTAATTTTCTGTGTCTTCTGCCCCTATTCACAGCATCCCAACTCTTTTCAACTCGTCTTTGCTACTTTTCTTATACGCCATTATTCTGACATACATTCTTTAACCACTGATGGTGATTTAAGTGCCTTGCAAAGTCCATAGTTCTGTACTAGGGAAAATCAACTCTTAGCATTATCATATCTATAGTCTCAACTCCTATGTGAATAGTAGGTCTCTATTTTGTTTTTATTTCCTAGGGACAAGGTCTTGCTATGTCACTGTGACTGGTCTGATACTGCTTATGTAGTCCAGGATTCTTTCCAGATGATAGAGATCCACCTGACTCAGCTTCCCCAGGCACTAGTATATATTAATCCCTGATGTATTGTCTAAATGTATATAATGACTTCAAGTTAATATTTTGAAAAGTGACCTTCAAAGAAATTAGTCTGTTTTCCTCTCCTTTCATAATCTTACAATGTCTGGAAAGCATAAGATTTGGGGAAACATGCATGGCAAAGAAAATAGCAATGAATCACAAAATCTAATTTTTAGGTGCCTTTTAAGCGTAACAGTACAGGGTTGTTATAGAATCTAGTATCTCAGCTTTCGGCACCAAAACTGTACACTAATCACTGTAGTTTAACAAGCATTAATTTTACAATCACATACCATGGTAATGTAAGACATTATTCAGTGGTCAAAAACTGAAATGGAAAAATTGGGTGGTTTTTTGTTGTTTTTGTTTTGCACTAGCTGTTTGACAAAATATAGACATTACAAAGCCAGATAAAAATAAAACATTTGAATACCATTCTAACTCTAGTACTTATGTAAAGCATACACAAATTGACCAGATCTTATTTATAGCAAGATAAAAATGAGAATGAGAATGAGATAGAAAAGCAAAGGGGATGGAAGAGAATCCACTAGCAACAGCAAAATAATGAACATAGAAAAGTCTATAAATATGAACCAGGCATCTGGTACATGCCTGAAATCCTATCATTAACAAAGAAGATATCCACAAGTTCATAGGGAAATTCAGGTCACTGTGGGGTAAGAGCAACAGTGTCACCAGACAGAAAAACTGACAAGGTAGAGCAGATAATGGAACCCTCGTAATTCTCATAATTGAGACTGGTAGGCGTATGAATATGCTCCTGACCCTGTTCCTGTCCTGGAGCATGGTGTCTTAGTCAGGGTTTCTATTCTTGCACAAACATAATGACCCAGAAGCAAGTTGGGGAAGAAAGGGTTTATTGGGCTTACACTTCCAATTGCTGTTCATCACTAAAAGAAGTCAGGACTGGAACTCAAATAGGTCAGGAAGCAGGAGCTGATGCAGAGGCCATGGAGGGATGTTTCTTACTGGCTTGCTTCTTCTGCTTGCTCAGCCGGCTTTCTTATAGAACCCAAGAATACCAGCCCACAGATGGTACCACTCACAAGGGACCCTCCCCCTTTGATCACTAATTGAGAAAATGCCGTACTGCTGGATCTCATGGAGGCATTTTCTCAACTGAAACTCTTTTCTCTGTGATAACTCCAGCTTGTGTCAAGTTGAAACACAAAACTAGCCAGTACAATTGACCCTTTGTCAACTTGACACACAAACACATCACCAATAAGCCTGACCTTTACTTCCTTATTCATGCCCAAGATCTAAATAACTTAAAAATTCCACAGTCTTTTCTTTCTTCAAGAGGAAAAAATATCAGGGCCCAGTCACAATCAAAATCAAAATCCAAGTCCACTGTCCAATGTCTGGGATCCACTCATGATCTTCTGGATTCCTCCAAGGGCTTGAGTCACTTCTCCAGCTCTGCCCTTTGTAGCACACATGGCTTCAGATGCCTGTACTCTACTGCTGCTGCTGTTCTTGGTGGTCATCTCATGATACTGGCATCTCCAAAACACTGCTGTCTTCCACTGCAACTAGGTTTACCAACAGCCTCTCATAGGCTCTCTTCATGGTGCCAAGCCTCACCACCTTTGCATGACCCCTTCAGTCCTGGGCTGTCAATAGCAACTGAGGCTGCACCTTCACCAATGGCCTTTCATGGCCTCTCACAGCGCCCAGGCCTCAGCTGCTCTTCATGACTCCTTCATGCCTTCAAAACCAGTACTACCTGGGGCACTCTTACACATTACCAAGTCCAGCCACAGCACAAGGTACAACCTTGGCTGTCTCTGGAACATAGTCTCTGTGCTCTCAGAAAACACTTCTCAGAAGATTTCACCCCAATGATGTTGGTCCCTTCTTAATCATCGCTAATATCTTAGTTCCAGCTAACCAGCATCAATAGTCCCAGCAATGCAATAGTTTTGCTTTAGTAGTTCTGATACCTTGTTAATCACAGCTGTCTTCTTCAGCTCCAGCTAACCAAAACCTGAGAATCTTAAATCAAACTAGCAATGGCCCTGATAAGAGTCTTTAATCTTCCCTTTGAAATTTCTCAAGCCAGGCCTCCATCTTCTGCACTGTTCTCAATATTATCTTCCAAGGTCCTACACAATATCCCATAAAGCTCTTAACACTGAATGGATCTTCTAGTCCATGTCCCTAGACATGGTCAGGTTGTCACAGAAATACCCCACTACCCTGGTACCAATTTGTCTTAGTCAGGGTTTCTAACCCTGCACATACATCATGACCAAAACGCTAGCTGGGGAGAAAAGGGTTTATTGAGCTCACACTTTCATGCTACTGTTCATCACAAAAGGAAGTCAGGACTGGAACTCAGGCAGGTCAAGGACCAGGAGCTGTTGCAGAGGCCATGGAGGAATGCTGCTTATTGGCTTGTTTCTCCTCCAGGCTTGCTCAGCTGTATTTAGTAAACTTTTAACTAACACAGGCTTGAATATTCATAACCAAAATATAATTAAAAATATTCCAGTCTAAACTCTTGCTGTATTTCCTTCCTTTCATTAACTTTTAAATATGTATCTCTTATTTTCTCAGTTTAATCAATAGTTTGTACTTAAATAGAGTTCCATCAATATTTAAATTAATGTGGCTATGATTTTAAATTTTCTGTTAATTTACAAGCTAAACCCAATCTTCAAGGTTTACTGTAAAGCCTCTCAGGAAATCTCAGACGTTTTTTGAGATAACCTCACATGTAAAGGATGGCTAAAGCAGTTTTATGTGTTGACTTGTATGTTAGTACACATTCAACATTGAGTGCTACAAATTTAAAGAATCCTATACACCAGAAAAATAGGACTTTTGAGGAGGGATATTTTATATTAAGGACAAATGAATATTATAATTTGTGGTTTATATTTGTTTCTTAGTTTAAAAAAATAGAAAGCTTTTTAGTTTCAAAAACTTTATAAGGTTACTTGAGGGTGGCGTGAAATTGGCTGATGGTTGATGACAGATCTCTGCCTATGAAACCATTGCTCCACATGCTGAGCCTCTGACATAAATACTAGCAAGCTTGAGCCCTATTTCTGGGTTTGTCTAGAAATCCTTTCAAAACCAACCAATGTAGTTTAATAATCATCCCACTTCTGTAAAATGCTTGTTGGGAAATGAAGTGAGAAGAAGCCTGTGAAGTTTAACCATTATAATATTTAGGTGAAAAGATTTTTCTCCTTTTACTAAGACATGAATGGAATTTATGTTAACCTAAGCTTTTTAAAATCTAATATACTAAGCCTTCCTTTTAACACAGTTTTAAATGAGTCTGTTGTAAAGACTTGACATCCTTGTTATCAACTGAAAGAAATTTTAAACCTCAGGGAAAATGAATTAAATATAAAAGAAACTGTATATGCAAAAATCACGATCAACTGCTTTAGGGGAAAATATAATGACATTGCTTTATATTGTATTTAAGTAATGAGGAAGAACCATTTACCTGGCATCTTTGTGAAAAATGAACTTCTGACTCGGGGGGAATGTTAACTCACTAATCATTGCTTAGTATCAAATATTAATAGAATTTAAAAGAAATTTTATGTCTCCATATGCACCAGTTTTCCTCAGGCACTTGAATGTGTTTTCTTAGTATGAACTTTCAATTGGGAAGAATTTGATGTTTCTTCCTTTAGATTTTTTCATATACAAAATTAATGTTGTGATTATCTGTTGTGCATTGTCTAATTAGAATATTTTAGGAAAATCCTGTGTTTAACAGCCATTCAATGTTCCTCTTGAAAATAATTTTGTTTCTTCTTAACATACTGTCACCTTCTTCATTTATACTACTGAATTTGTATTCTGAAACACTGTTTAAACCATCAGTTTAGATATCATGCCAGTGTATGCAGGGACAGTCATTACCCATTACCTATTACCTTACTCTATCTCTATAATATATTTGTGTAACGTCTTGCAAGCAATAGGTGGAGTCTCTGAATCCAGTAAGATCTGAAACAAGGGAAACCTTGCACAAAAAGAAAATCAACATGCAAATAAATAATTGTTTTTATGGATGTATGTTTTTAATCTAAAGCTGACAATCTAGCATTAAACTTCTATTAGTGTAGGTGTTAAAGAATGTACATATAATGCCCAAGGTAACTATAATCTGGAGTAAAACTCTCTCTCTCTCTCTCTCTCTCTCTCTCTCTCTCTCTATATATATATATATATATATATATATTTCAATGACTTAACAATAAGTCAAAGATTGCTATATCAAAAGTCCATTGTACATGTACAAGTAAAATTAGACAAAGTCTTGTGGTTGTGGTATGTGTTGTAAACTCTTCAGAAATTTATGAATGATAGTACCCATTGAGGAATGACCAATTTTTAATCATGTTGACCCAGAAAATTGTGAGGTTGACATAGGAAAGAACAAGTACAAATATGATGTAAGGACTTGAATGTGAAGGCTTGCTTATTGATCCTATATGTATATACATTTAAATATGCAATATCATTTGCCAATCACCAATCACCTTTCCATAGTCAGTTGAAACTGAGTCTAATAGAATGCATTTGCTCAACATCTACCAAAGTAAAGTAATTGACACTCAACCTACTGTCTTAAAATATTAAAAATCATTCCAATCTATCATTTTTATTATGGTGATTAAAAAAGATATCAAAGTGTGACCAGAAAATAATATTGTCTATCCCCCCCCAAAGCTTAAACTGGTCAAATAATTTCTAGAATTAAACAAAAATAGGATGAAATTTAAAATATGCCCTAGACCGCATGTGCAGACCTTGGCCCTCTGCACATATGTAACAGCTATACAGCTTGCTCCTCGTGTGAGACACCTAACAGTGGGAGCAGGATCTGACTCTGTTGCCTGCTTTTGGATCCTTTTCCCCTACTGGGCTTCCCCATTTAGCCTCAATAGGAGAAAATATATCTACTTCTACTGCAACTTGGTACATAAGGGACTTTTCTTTTCTGATGGTTGTGGGGAGAGGAGATGGAGGACAAGGACTGGGCATAGAGGCGGGAGGTGAAACTGCCATGGGGATATAAAATAAAGAAAGTAAAAATAAATCTGCTCTGGAGCTGGTTGTGTGGTTCAACGTTAGACTAGTCTCTTACAAGGTGCACAGCCCTGAATTTGATCTCTAACCCTGAGTAAACTTTAAAACAAAACAAAGAACCCCAAAAAACAAAATGGCAACGACAAAAAGCAAACAAAAAAATCTATAGAAGTCTTACCATACAGTATCTCATGCAAATTCACAAAAAGTAAGAGAGTACAGACTAATGAACTGTGTTGACTGAACACTTATGCTTGGAATAGTCACCAGATTTCCATGAATCATCGGAGATCTGAACACCATCTGAGGTAATATTTCCAGTGTTTAGATTTTCACCTGGTATTTGTAGGCTCCTTTACTTCAGTCTCTGCTCTGCACTTTGTCTTCATATTTCCTTGCATGAGTGGTTTTCCCCCTTCTAAGAAGCACTGAAGCATCCACACTTTGGTCTTCCTTCATTTTGAACTTCATATGGTCTGTGAATTGTATCTTGTGTATTCCAAATTTTTGGGCTAATATCCACTTATCAGTAAGTGCATATCGTGTGTCTTCTTTTGTGACTGGGTTACCTCACTCAGGATATTTTCAAGTTCCATCCATTTGCCTGCAAATTTCATATATCACATAGAAAGAATGACTCAATGTTTGTAGGTAATGTTACCTGTCAACTCCATAATTGAAACCCAGAACACAGAGACACAGAGGCTGAAGAAATAGTTTAGTGGATATAGGTTCTATTTTTGTTGGTTGATTTGTTTGTTTATGAGACCATCTACATCATGAGGAGTGCCTCCAGTTCCAAGGGATCCAATATTATCTGACCTTCACACATTTCTGCACAAAGATGGTATGCACATGCAAACAGACACAAGCACACACTCACTGGCAAACTCAGCACTATGGGAAAATGAATTAAAAATATATACAAGTAGGTTAATCTTATTTAAATGCCTAAGTGATTGATTGTATAATTTGAAAATTGTGGTATTTATTATTATCATATGTTCACTGAACAAAATGTTGACCTTGTGTTATTTTCATAAATGTATACTAATACTTTGTTTATAGTTAAATATCTTATTATATTCTGTTGTCCCAGCTCCTCTTTCTGTTTTATTGTTTTCAAATAGTCTTTTTGATATTTATAAGCCATTCCTTCTATTCCAAACTATTTTCATGTCATCCATATGCTACATGTAGTATTTACATCATATATATCCTGTATATAATGTTTATATATCAATATAGCATACTGGTAAAATTACGTGATAGTGTTTTGTTTATTTTGTTCTCATTAGCCTTGAAGTCACTGTGATTGCTTGTGAACTCTTCATCTTTCTGTCTTAACTGTTCAAGCACTGGAATACAGGCATGCACATACAAGCCCAACCTATTTTGCCTAACATTGTGATACATAGTTGATTGCATCTGTTTGTGCAAATGATATACTTTTCTTCTTCTATATGTCTGAATAAAACTGTCTTATGTCTGTCTGTGTAACATTTTCTTCATTCATTTGTCAACAGGCATGTGGGTTATGTTACAACATCAGTGTTCTGAAGGTTAATTTTTACTTATGGCAGGATGCACTCATGTTATGCTCAAATGAAAAAGACATAATACAATATTTGATTTCTCCAGTTCACAATAAACATGAGTATGTAGGGATATTTGTTGTTTTTGACCCAGAGTCCTTTAGATATTTACCAATAAATGGCAGAGATACGTTTCTATATAAACATCCAAGAACATAAGCTCTCTTATATGGAAACTATAAGAATGTGTGTTATTTATTCTGCTCAAATCTTGTTCCAAGCTAGATCTTCTAAGTTGAATACCAGTTTTATCTTTCTGTCAGTTATTTCAATAACATTAAAACATTCATATAAATTTTTTTGGTACTTACAGAAAGTAGTGATTTTTTAAAGGTCCACATTTTATGATCAAGGTATTAAATATCTAATGCCTTTATAATATTCTCCCTTCAATTTGTTCATAAATTTGTACTTCTATTATTATATTGTTGATTATCTGTCCTATAGTCACTGCAGCAAATTTAGCCACTGAATACAACTATAAAGCAAGAGACGCAGACAATGTAAATTGTATTACTACAAGAACATGTGTCAATGTGAAAATATACCTCTCTCCTTTCAAATAGAAGAAGAAATCACTTATTCTGAAGCAAAATAAGAGTGACAAAGTGTCCTATTAGGTAGCCTGAAATACCATGCTCCAGTGTGGTAACAGTATCATGAGGATTACATAGTCACAACATAACATAATAATACTTTAAGTTATTTTGAAAATATATCAGTAGGATAATCAGGAAGCATATTACATCTCTGCTATATGCCCCAGACATTTGATAAAATATTTATATATGTTCCTATATTACAAAATAGATAAAATAGATTTTATCTGACTGTCGTTAGGATGTTACACTAAACACTGATATGGACAATGAATTAGTGGTGGTTAAAGATAACTTGAAACAATCTGGGTAATCTCCTGTAACGTTCCAATTTTCTACAATTACAGAAGTTTTATCCAGTTAATCGTGCTTATCCAATCTTTAATAAGGTTCCGAACTTTTTCATCTGACTTCAGCATAAGCATATGTATTTCAGTTTTGGATGCAGAAATAAAATGATTCGACTAAAATTTCCTCTAAATTTTTTGTTTTAATCTTAGATGATAGCTGACCGGCTCTCTTAAGTAGGGGCTGGGAGCTCTGATCCAATCAATGTAATTATTATTTCATGGGCTAATACAACCATGGCTTTATTAAGAGATGATAGAAACTCGGTGGTGGTGATGTTGTAGAGGAAATGTTCACTGAGTGCCAGCCTTCACAAGATGTGCTCAATAACTTGATGTGGGGTAGGTACATCCTTGTTTTCTGAAGTCAAGTTCCTGTTTCTGTATCATGGGAGCATCTTGGTAGTATCTTAGATGTATGTGTTTATCTATTTGTGTTAAGGAAGGAGGGCTCAGAAATGGCTCCCTTTAGCTGAGAATGTAGAAATATTTACCTCTTTGATTTGCAGATCTTAACACTTCTTTTCATTTGACTGTTATTTTTACATTAAAGAAGTCAACTTTCCTGTTTTTGGAGTGTAAAAAAAAATTAGTTCCATTCTAGTTTTTATCCCTTTCCTTTTCAAATATTTCTGTATTTTATTGGTTACTTTTAGAGACAAGGACATAAATTGTCTCATTATATAAAAAATTGAATGCACTGTATGACATACATTTTGTTTGATATTTTGTCAAACTTACCTGAACAAATGGACATTATTCAACAAAAAGTTTGTCTTTTTTTTATACACAGTAGAATTACACTGACAAAAAATTATTTAAGACTATATATTCTATCTCTTGAATACTGCATTACTGTAATTCTGCTTAGTAACAATTCATTAGTGTCTTTCATTTATCGAATTATGTCTAGACTTAAATGCTTGATAGTAAGCATGGCACGGCACATTACATATGTGATCATTGCTTGGATAGTGGAGGAAGACAAGTCAGAATTTCAAGGTCACTTATAGCAATATAACAAGTTCAAGTCCATTACAGATCACAAGAAATGAAAAAGAAAAAAACAAATCAAAAAGAAAGAAAGATAGAAGAAGAAGAAGAAGAAGAAGAAGAAGAAGAAGAAGAAGAAGAAGAAGAAGAAAGAAAAAGAAGAAAC
Organism: Rhynchomys soricoides; assembly: GCA_019843965.1. Classification (NCBI taxonomy): domain Eukaryota; kingdom Metazoa; phylum Chordata; class Mammalia; order Rodentia; family Muridae; genus Rhynchomys; species Rhynchomys soricoides. The sequence continues at coordinate 14,992,914 of JADRCH010000047.1, forward strand.
GGGAAAAGGGGAAGAAAATGTTTCCTGTTCCTGTTTGCCTTTTAGAGTTAAGAGATGACTAAGACACAGTTCTTCCTTTCCAGAGGTCATCTAAATGCAATCCTTATGAAATACTTGAAACACTGATAACTTGAAATTGTGCATTCTCTGTGCAATTGCGAAAGCCAGACCTTCAGATTCTATTAATTCCCTGTGGATTTCAGTTGCCTTTCACACAAATCTTTACCCTTGTTCCTGGATGACTTACTTGCTCAAAGTTGAAAGCAAAGTTTTGATTGAATGTATTTGATAACTTTGGTATTGTGGAAGCTGCTTTTAAAATGGGAAATTCACATCTAAGCAAAAATGTAAAATGAATAGCTCCAAGCCTCTGATGTAGGAAAAGAAAATCTCATGTGTCATTTTATTTTCATTAGCTTTAGATATCTAGCTGTTTTAATCAGACATATGTGTGTGTGTGTGTGTGTGTGTGTGTGTGTGTGTGTGAACGCACGTGCATTTGTATACATTGGAATATATGTATATATGAGTAATCAGACACTGTTTTCTTGACTGAATGCCATGTGTTAGACAACTTGACTCACTTGTAAATTTGTGATCCATTGCTAAAGTCACAAAGAACCCCTGAAGAATTATACAAAATATTGGAAAATGATAGTGCTCAAGGGTTTCATTTTTCAAACAAAATTTCATAGGAATTAAAGTTGAATATCATCAGTGTGCTGTTATCTTTATTGTAAACTGCAGAAGCATGCCTTGAAAAGTGTCACAGGAAAATATAGTGTTAGCCTCATTCAGTTCTCTGCAGCAGCAGAATATCAAGTAACCTCACCTTCTGTGCACCTTGTTGAAAACTATTAGTTATGCACAAAATAGCATTCTGCTCTGGCAAGCATGCTATTCACCTTGCTGGTGTAAGACTGAAGAAAGTAATTTCCTGACTCTTAACAGTTCCAAGAATTTATATAACCTGCTTCAATCAAAGACTTCACAAGACACTTTTATAAAGAAAACATCCTTAGACGATCTTTCACACATCTCATTCTTTTGTCATTGTCATTATTTGTATATGACTCTTGGAGAAATTCGTGCATTCAATGAGACACACAGAATGTTTTAAATATGCTGTGTAATCTCTGAATTTTTTTTGTTTTTGTTTTTGAAATTTTGTTGAGCTTAAAGAAGTGGAGGGAATTATTTTATAATCAGATCTTTAGAGTGAGATCATCTTACTGACTTTACTGACACAAATGTCTTTCCACATAAATTATAGAATGGAAGTCTTTAAAGACAGTGGCGGTGGAGCACAACAAATCCCTATTTACAAATGAGTAGGTTTCTGAGTCAAATGTCATGTAGTACCTTTTAAAGAAAAAGTACTAAAAAGAATAACTTGAGAAAACAAAATACAATTTTTAAAAATTTATTTCATTGAAACTTAAAAGGACTTTGGGAATTGCATCCTTCTGCGATGTCATATTCAAAACTATGCAAACTGCTTTGCTTCCAACCTGGAGTTGGTGTGCAATTTAAGTCCTTTATGTTTAATGAGAAACACTTAACAGAAACATAAAATAAAATACTGGTGACAAAAGGTTCCTTTGTTCTGTGTTGAAATGCTCCTCAATGGCTGCTGGCACAGCTGCCTTAACTTTTATATGGTTAACATTTGTACAAGTGCTGAGAAGCCAAACATTGAAATTTATCTTTTGGTCTATTATAAAGAATTTAAAGGAAATTGGAAACAAAGATCAGCAAATGCTTTTTCTTTATGAGTGTTGGCTCCTTTGACACTGAAATTTTTATTTTTTGAATGAAAATGTCATGATCATCTTTGTTTGGTTTGCTTTTTGATAGTTTTATGAATAAAATATAAGAAAGTTAAGATTATTTTTACTTTATATTTTATTTTCTTATTTTATTTCTATTTTATTGTGATCGCTGTACCATTTAGCCAGTGGCTTCTCTGACCTTTATGTTGCTCTGTGTGGTAAAGTTTCTAATCTTCCCGTTTCAATGCCAGGAATAGAGTAAGCTATTTGTTTTTATTTGAACAACAAATTTGCAGCTGTCTTTCTAGCATTTGTGGCCATAGCACTTTATGAGGTCCTGGAGGGGAAGTAAAGAACATGGGTAATGAAAACATACTGGATAATCCAAATGAGCAAGCTTGGTGACTTGCCCTTTCCTGTAGTTCGTTAGTCAAATACCTTCCGTAAATATTTTTCTTAATTATTTGATAGTTCATCTAGTACTTTGGCATGGTACAGAGGAGAACATCATGCCACACCAATCCTTTCTTACATTCATAAGGAAATCTGTAGCCCCAAGTAGACCTGCAGATCGGTCAATTTCCTGCTAGTCTTTCCTACCTTCATTGTGTCCTATTGTTTTACTGGTCCCTTATTTAATTCTGTTAAAGAAACATGAATATCTTTTTAATCCTTAGATATTCTTATCTCTGTGAATATTAGGTTTTATCATTCTTGCTCTTCCTGTAATTATGTTGCAGGTTTTGCTTTATAATAAATCCTTTCTTATACTAACAATTGTTACTATCTTACTGTGTTTAAGGTGTATGCTTGTTGTCATCTGATAAATACAAATACATCGTGTATATAGGACTTGATGCTGTCCACAGTTTCAGTCTTCACTGAGGTATTTTAAAGTGTTAGTTGCTGTTAAGAGAGCACTACAATAAAACTTTTTATTCATTCTTTGAAATTTTTACATGCACGGGCAATGAAATATGATATTATCCAGTCCTTCTTTATACTTTCCATCTGTCCCATTGTCTTTCTGGAATATATTTCTTTCCCAATTCCATGTCCTCTACTTTTTATAAAGTAAATACCCAGTAAGACCTGTTAGCATCCATTAGTTGCCCATGTATTTATACTCACACTACCATATATTGTATGTAGACAATCTATCAATGGCCAAACCTCCGGACAAAAAAATGTTACTTTCTCCTCCTGTGATCATTAATGACTGACAGATTTCAGGAGAGGAGCCAGGTCAGGTCCTCTGGTACCCATGCTGGGAGTTGTAGCTGGTTTAACTCAGTGTAGGTAGCCATAGATAGTGTGAGTTTCTGCATATAATGAGCATTTCATGTCAAGAAGATGTCATTTCACAGTACTCTTCACTATCCTCTGGATCTCATAATCTTCCTATCCTCTTTCCGTGTCCCCTGAGCTCTGGTGGAAAACTTGATAAAGATATCGCACTTAGGGCTAGAAAAATTGCTTAGCAGTTATGAGCATTTGTTTTTAGACATAATGCAGACTCTGCTCCTAGCGTCAATAGGATAGCTCACAACCATCTGTAATTCCATTTCCTGGGAACTCTTGCTATTCTCTGACCTCTGCATGTAGTGGGGATCCAAGTGGAGTAATACATATATGCAAGCCAAACACTAATACAAATGAAATACATCAGTAAAACTGACAAAAGGATGTCTCACTTCATGCTAAAAACTTAGACTCGCCAATTCTCAGCACTTTGACACTGATTTTTTTTTCAATTTTTACCTGTTTTCTTATGTCTCTATTCACTGTGTCTTCTCTGTGTCTATGTGAATATCGATGAGCATACACATTTGAATTCAGCATGTAAAGAACTTATTGTTAAATCAGAGATTATCTTATGCTAGGGAAAAATAGTAACAAAGGTTGTGCACAGTAGGAATCATACTTCTGTTTAAGTACACTTTTAGGAGTTCATTCTTCCTTGACAAGCCATGCACCCACTTTGTCATCTGTTTGTGATAAAAACTAAGCTCCTGTCATCAGAAAAGAAGAAGGCCAGGCTGTTCTATGCTTATACTTACAACTGCGGTTTCCCATAATTCTCTCATGCATTCTATATTAGTGACTGCTCTATTGCTGTGAAGTGACACACTGTGAATAAGGAAACTACTATAACGGAAGAAATATTTATCTAGAATTAACATAGATGTTTAGAGTGTTAGATCATGATCATCATGGCTAGAAGCACACATGAGCATTGGAGTAGTAGTCATAAGCTTTAAATCCTGATTCTCAATCAGCATGAAGAGAGAGTGAGGAGCGAGAAGTCTTGGCATGGGCTTTCAAAACCTCAAAGCACATTGCAAATGACACACCTCATCCAACACGAATCTTTTAAAATCCATCCTAAAAAATGTATACTAATTTGTGACCAAACACTCAAGCATATGAGTGTCTATGACTATGAGAACCACCCTCTTTCACTCCAACATATCCCGTTCCTATCTCACATAATCTAGATCCATATCACAAAGCAAAATGAATTTAGCCCAACTTCAAAAATACCCATAGTATTTCATAGTCTCAAGACATCAAAGTCCAAAGTCTCTTCTGTAAGTTAATGTAACCTGTTTGCTATAACACCTTGCAAAAACAAAATTAAAATACCAAACGACAAAGATAGCATGCTTCCAGCATGCAATGGCAGAGAATATACATTACCATTTCTAAGAGTAGGCACAAAAGTATATTTTGGGGACACAGATCAAAATGTGACAGAAAAAAACATCAGGATGGGCTTCAAATGCCCAAAATCTATATCTGATATTAAAAGGGAGTAGTATCTGATGGCTCTTCCCTTCCAGATTTTCTGACTGCGACATACTTCTCTATTTTATACTGGTTTCACATAGTATCTGCAGTTCTCCTTTGCAGGTATCTCCAACATCTTGGGGACTCTGATGCAATCAAACTTCACCTTCACAGCTTCACACAACAGTCTCTTGGGGCTTCCTTTAAGGGACTCCCCTGTCATATTCTAACCTTAGTGGTTTTCCTAAAAAGGAAGATTCCATAGGCACTTTCCTGTATCTCTCTTGACTCTAAAGCCAGACTTTTGTGGCTGAAGCTGCCTAGTTCTTCTGTTTGCTGGGACTAGAACTTGGCCCCCTTCTTTGGATAACAAATTAATAAGCTTTTCTTGTTGCTTAGACATAGGAATTTCTTTAGGCCTTTTCCTTTCATTGGGTCAATAGTAGGCTGTCTTTAAATCCCTTGTCAATGGCATTAATCCAAAACTCTTCAATTTATCTACAGTCAGACTCCTGGAACAAGAACAAAAAAGGATCCATTTTCTTTTTCTTTCTTTCTTTCTTTCTTTCTTTCTTTCTTTCTTTCTTCTTTCTTTCTTTCTGTCTGTTTTTTTCTTTTTGTTTCTTTTTTCCATTTTTCCCTTCTTCTTTTGAACCAAAAAGGCACAAGAATGATCTCTAGGACATTTGCTAATATCTGTCCCCTCTGAACCCACTTGATCTGAGTTTTTATAATTCAAATCACTCTAAGCACTTCTGTCTTCAGTGCCCCTACTAGATTGATCCATTCTAAAGGACATGCATAGAAAGGCTGGGACAAAGATGGATCAGAGACTCAGAGAAAAGCCACCCAGTAACCAGCTCAACTGGGACCCATCCCATGTGCTCACACCAAATTCTGATACTATTACTGAGTTTAAATTGTGTGTGCAGACAGGAGGCTAGCATGGCTGTCCTCTAAGATGCTCTACCAACAACGGACTGAGAAAAATGTAGATACATACAACCAATCATTGGATTGAGGTCAGGAAGCAATATGGAAGAGTAAGAAAAAGGACTGAAGGAGTGGAAGGAAATTGCAACTCCATAGGAAGAATAATAGTGTCTACTAACCTGGACTCCTCAGAGCTCCCAGAGACTAAGCCAAAAACCAAGGAGCATACATGGGCTGGTTCATGGTTTCAGGCACATATTCAGCAGAGGACTGCTTTGTATGGCCCTAGTGGTAGAGGATGGGCATAATCCTGTGGAAACTCAATGCCCCAGGAAAGAGAGATGCAGGAGGGGGTGAAGAAGGGGTAGGTGGTGGAGCACCCCTCAGAGGTGGGGGGATAGGAATGGAGTGAAGAACTTGGGGAGATGGGAACAGGAAGGGGGGTAACTTTTGGAATAAAAATAAAGTAATTTAATAAAGTGTTCAACCACTTTCTAGTTCAAAGTCTAAGATTCTTTCATATTTATCCAAGAAATAGCAAGGTCAGGTCGTCACATCAAGATCCCTGTCCTCAGTACTAACTTATCTCTTAGTCACTGTTCTATCAGCGTGGAAGAACACCATGGCCAAAGCAGCTCTTATAACAGAAGCATTTAATTTGTAGCTTGATTATAGGTTTAGAGGTTTTGACAGTGGTCACTGGGGCATCAAGCAAACAAATATGTTGCTAGAAGAGTGTCTGATAGCCTCACAACCTGATCCACAGACAGCAGGTAGAGAGAGAAATTGGACCCAGCTTGGCTTTTTCAAACCTCAGTGACATTTCTTACAACAGTCCTAATCCTTCCCAAACAGCCCATTTGGAGTTAAGCATTCAAATATATGTATCAATGGAGACCATTGTTATTCAAACAGCCACAAACTCACACATGTCTTTACATATTAACATTGTCTCTAACTTAACTGCCCAACTGTCTTTCTGGCTTGGATTATGTTATTTCCTTATATTTATAACCACTCAAGCTCAAATTTCAGTTTCCTCCACTATGCATATCAGTTCCTCTTTATTGGAATTTCTATTATGATTTATGCATGAGAATTAAAAACATAATACCATTTTGAGCCTTAAGCTTAATCGTTATGCAAGCTTTTCACTTATTTTTAGAGTTTCTCACATTACTTTTTATTTTTGTCCATATTTTAAATTACTTTAGAGGATAACAGGGTTAATAATGACATTTTCATCTGCACACACTCACGTACATACATGCACCTCCTCATCTCCCTTTTTATATGCACCTTTTCTGCATAAACAGGCCCCATTCTGCATTTCTGCCCCCTTTCCCTCTCACACACATATCCATTTCTATTCCTACTCCTTCATTTCTCAGTCTCCTTGAAGACAAAGGAGACAAGATAAACTTAAGACTGAATGAAATCATTATTAAGAAAGAGGAAATTCTAATTTCAATGGGCAAGAAGAATGAGACTTCTCTATGTGATTGCTTTATTTAAAATAACTGTGCTAGATTATACAATTTATTACCAATATAAGATACTTTTGAGATAAATATGAATTAAATATATCTTAGTTTAGGAAAATAGACTTTTTTGCTTTTAGAGACTAATTGATCTCAGTGGCATATTTAAGTGTCCTTAAGGAATAATAGCTGGATCACAATAATTAACTCTATATAAATAGACCTTTAAGAGCTCTTGTTTGATTTGCTTTAATTTCTTTACTATGGTATATGGCTAATGTCACAGCAATGGCACATAAAATAAACAAGGTAATATCTATATCAATTAAATGGGATCTGCAGTGATAATAACTCACTCTAGGCTAGCCAATATCATTACATAGTTGAATATACTGTGGTCATAAGCAATGTTTCCTACAGAAGGATGTGCAGGGTTATGCTGTGCTTCATTGATTGGGATGTCTACTGTCTACCAGCTTTAGGCATTGAATCAACAACCTTCATTCTGACATCCTTATGTAAACAATTATTTCATTCAGTGTGCATTATACATATACATGAGAACATATCTATAGATATAGATATAGTTATATTCTCATCACAGAGATAGGATTTCCTTGTTAGAATGGTTTTAACTTTTAAAACACAATAATCTGATGTGGTAGAGTTTTATTACATACTTGCTTGTATACCTCATCTTCTGACCATTTACCCCATGTGTCTGATCTCAACCATTATCAGTACTTCTTACTACAGTGGAACTTTATTTTGTTTGCTACTTTGCCTTAACATAGGTGAAGGCTCATGTAAAACAAGTACTCTGCCACTTACAGAAATATTTCTACATCAAGTAGAATATTTATAATTATCCACACACTATCATAGGTACTGTCTCTCTTGAAGTCTATTGGTGATACTACAGTTTGCTCAAAACACTATATTCTATGGGCATGGAAACCTGAATGTTAGGTATCCAGTATTGCAAGATTATTCATAGTATTTCACTGCATATTTCTAACATTATGTTTTCCACTGATATTTGGAATGCCTCAACAATTTTTCCAATCTCATGGTGTTCCATATTTAGCATTAGGTTGCATATTGTCTCCATGTTGTTTCTTACTCCTTGCAATATAAATTTAATTTTTCTTATGCCTTTCAATGCTTCCTAGTTTATTTCTGTTTTACATGTGAGAAATGTTCTCTTGTTTTAGATACAATAGTCTATTTATCTTTTTCCCCATCGAAGGACTTAGGGGCCTTTTATGTAATTTGGAAACTATACATAGTACTTCTATAAATATCTATGTGACTCTCTGTTACCACATGAGTTTTGTTTTATTTTGTTTTAATCATTTGGTAAAAATGAATGGCAACAGTTTCTGGAAAAGATGGTAAGAGATTTTTGATATTCTTAGGAAATTGGTAAAATGTGTAATATAAGAGATCTATATTGTTCATTCCTATCAGCAGTGAATGAGAAATTTTATTATTCCAATCTTCAACCCACTATTACAAACTCAGTCTGAATGTTGCAAAATTCAATACAATATGAGGCATATTTTGTACTCTTATTCACCATGTATACTTTCTTGATAAATTTTGATTTCAAACATTGGCACATTTTATGACCTAAATTTATATTATTCTATTAGTGAAAGTTGAGAGTTCTTTGTAGATTCTTAAAAGAAAAAGAAATACCCCTTGGGATACATCAATAACCTTCCATAGATTCATATTTATACAATGTACTATTCATAATTAAAACCACAAACTTGATGTCATTTATTAAGGCAGTTTCTATCAGAATTCATAGTATGTCTATTACATTCAGGATGCTGGTCTATAATCTATCCTGGAATTTTCACTTTCTCCCTCAAAACCATCTCAATGAAAAAATGATTTTATTCTTAGTACTGTATATATGGCGGTGTCATGCCTTCAAAATTTTGAGTCCCTTGCCTCAAACTATTTTATAATGGGCTATATAGCCAATATTTTATTAAAATAATAAGTTTATATGGACAAAATCACCACCTGTCATTTTTCAGTTATTGCATGTATATTTCACACATGTCTACGAGATACATTCAGATATATTAAGCATTCATACATTTTACTTGGCATGTTGATGATTTTACCCATGTGACTCATTAGGTCAGTATTAGAATTTTAGTGTCATTAATGATTTGTAAGTCTATTAAGGGTTACCAAAACAGTACCAATCATTACAGGTCTTAATATATCACAATTTTATTCTCACATTACTATTTAAATCAATGGAGATTTCTTTTAGCTTATACTACAAAATATGAAACAACTGGTCTGATGAGACTAAGGAAAGTAAGTGAAAATACAACTAATCCCAGATCTTCCATTCATTTACTAAGTATGTGTATAGAATATAAACAATTTATTTTTTCTAGACATTAGGGACTAAAGAAAACTACCTGCCAGTAGTGTAATGAGGGGAAGATGTGTAGGGCAGTGGGTGGTGAGTGGAGAGACCTGAAGGCATGCTGAGTTTTGCTTTCCCCAGTGAACAGGAGGATACTAATTTCATTAAAAGGGAAAACAAATAAAGATTTTAGGTTGACTATGCTATTATCAGATTTAAGCAATAAATGATTATGCTGTACATGAAATGGAAGGCAGTAGATAACAGCAGAAATGTCATGAGATACCTTGGAGAAATTATTAAGTTATATTGTGAATAAAATTATATTGTCAAGTTTCATCAACAAAGGTATTGGGTTGCAAATTCAGGATACATTTTAAAGTTAGAATCAAGGGTGAGCTGTGAAAATCAAGCATCTAAGAATGACACTGTTGATTTACCCTGAAAAGGAGTTGAGAGTCAGAGATAGAGATAGAGATAGAGATAGATAGATAGATAGGTAGATAGATAGATAGACACATACATACATACATACATACATACATAATATATACATTCATAGATACTTAGATGGATAGATAGATAGATAGATAGATAGATACATACATACATACATACATACATAGGTAGGTAGATAGATAGACAGATAGGCAGACAGACAGATGAGATAGGGAGATAAGAGAGAGGGAAAGGGGGAGAAGGGAGAAACTTCCTGAGATAGGAAATGTAGAGGAAAACAGATAGGATTCTATGTGGAAAAATGTGTATCTAGGGCAGACATATGGATTTGGATCTTTATTAGACATTTAAATATATTATATGTACATAGGAATACCATCTGGGTCTTCCTAAGATCAGATCTCCTGATTAAAGGTGTGTGTGTATGTGTGTGTGTATCTGAATGTATGAGTGTATCTCTGTGTGTGATGTGTGTGCACGTGTGAGTGTGTCTGTGTGTCTGTGTGTATGATGTGTATGTGTGATGTGTGTGTGTGTGTGTGATGTGTATGAGTATATTTGTATGTATGTGTATGATATATATGAGTGTATCCATGTATGTGATATGTGTGTCTGTGTAGCAATGTGTATGATGTGTGTGTATATGTGTGAGTGTGTCTGTGTGTCTCTCTGTGTGTGACTGTGTGTATGATGTGTGTGTATATGTGTGAGTGTGTCTGTGTGTCTCTCTGTGTGTGACTGTGTGTATGATGTGTGTGTATGTGCATGGAAGTAAGTATTTTGTGACTAGTTCATGGGCCAAGAACCATATCAGATAATATCCCCCTATTTCAGATAGATATAAGGAAGAGATTCCAGAAGAGAAAATGGATATTACTTAAGGTGTATCTGAAACAAGAGAGAGGCAGCCTTCAAGTCCACATGCTCAGAGGGAATGATGTCAGTATGTGTGACATGGTACTAAGAAGACTAACTTAGAAAATACAGAAACCACAGTCTTTTGCAGAGAAGGGCACATGAGTAGATAACTTTGAAGCTTAATTCAGTGAAGTTGTTAACTTTCAATCTAATTTGGACAGAAACATAGCGAGACATCATGGAGAAGACAAAATACAGTTAGAGTTGGCAAGAATTTCATTATGTAAGGAACAAGCTTATGAATCCTATGACAGCGGGTACTTGGAAAGCATTTTTCTTTGTTAGGCCATATTTGCTCTTTTAAAATTGTACAGAGTATTGACTTATCTTTTATATAAACTAGGTTAACAACATTAAATATTTTGACGATGGATTTTTGAGTTATTGGTTAGTCATGGTGAAAAAAGTAATAATATAATATTAAGAAATGTTAGCCTAAAGTAGAAAATTCTACGTTGTTTAAAACGATTTAACAAGTACTAAATAAATTCATATTATTGTCCAAAGTCTATCCTACTTTCTTCATCAAAGAAAACCTTTACAAGAATGGATACCAATATAACATTGTTTTATGAGCTAACTCAAAAACAAATTATAATTTTCTAAAACATTTTATAGATTGATAAAAGAATATTAGCCTTCTGTAAAAATGGTCTTGTATTTCCAGAAGAACACAACAGAATTTTAAAAGAATATAAACTATCTCTGCTAAGCTTTATCATAGATATAAAAATATAGCAATAAAGGACTATCTTGTCTCTTTAAGATGATATGGGAAATCATAAATAGCAATATTGGAAGGTTTAATGAGAAGAAAGTAAACTTTTTATTTCTTTCTTATAAAATAAAATGTATGTAAAAAGAATCGTCATGTAATTAAGAATTAAGACTAATTCTTAGTAACTGTATTTCAATTTCTTAAAAATATGGTGATAGACATTGGGAATATTATAGTCTTACAAAGAAAGCATTTCTAGCAACAAGAGAGAACAAATGAGGTGCAGAAGCAAAAGAGGATTCAAGGGGCCACAAAAGATGCCCTGATGATCACATAACAACTACTAGAGCTCTCATGTTACAGGGAACTGTTTAAAATCTATTTTCAATTTACGTCAAGATTTGCTGCTAGTGGGAGCCCTGCAGAATATGTTGTCAGATGTAATGCAGGGATACGTGTAAGTGGCATCATGTTTTAGAAAAGTCACATAATGCAGAGACAGAACAATTGTGACCCAAATACTTTTACTGCTGGCCTATGGAGGAACCTAAGTTATTTTATCCCACTGTCGAGATGTCTAACTTGAAAACTGCAGAGCTTATGCAGCCTAGTATATTTCACAATAGAAAAAAAAAAAAGATGAAGAATTAAATTGTACAAATTGGGCAGGAAATGGATAGCTGTCAATCAAGTAGGGGACATGTGTTGAATCCATACTTTGCATATACCCACATGCAGTTACTTCTGTTCTCATGATCTCAACAAAAGTGATGACAGATAAACTGCATCATTTATTTTAGTGTAATTGCATATGTGATTTTATATATATATATAAAATATTGTACATATGTAGTATATATATTATGTATGTAATGTACAGTATATAATGGTATATAATATATATGTGTACAATATATAATAGTGTATAGTATATATAAATATATACTTGAGGTAATTAAAGTTATTATGAAAGATTAATGAAAACTTGTAAATGGTCACATGGGAGATTTTTTGATAAGTTATAGTTAACAATATTGATGTGATATTCATTGAACTGGCTCAAATGTAGTTCAAATTTAAGATGAAATTAATTATGCAAATTTTTGGAGAGATTAATCAAACTAAACTATTTTTAAACCTCATCTCTACATACTTGCCTGTAAATCCCATACAAAATAAAGGTTAAAACAGGGTTGAAAGATAGGTTTGCAGGGCAAAAACATGTGGACCTCAATAGACTAAATTTCACTCAGGGATTCATTCTGGTTTGAAATTCCACACTTGCTAGGTATTGGTCACAAGATCTTTGTTTTCTTAAATTCTTTTGATGTGTCCAGATATAATATCTTTGCCTATTTAAACAATAAACTATGTGCAATGGTGAAAATTATCCAATAACCAAATATTAAATATAATTTGATGTATTGATAGATACTTTAAAAAATATCACTTACATATTTTTATTCCCAGATAAGCAGAAATGTTTCTCATTTTTTTCATTTCACTTCAAATTAAGGAATCAATATAAGTAGAAAAGACAACTGCTATTTACTAATGTTATCTAACTATGAAATGACAGAGTTTAGAGCTATATATTAACTGGCAATATTCAAAGAATAAATAATTTTGTATTTCAGAAAAAGTAAAGTGATGATTTCATACTCTTGTTATACAGAGCTGTCTGTCAGTCATTCAGAATCTATTCTTCTCATTTCTTAGAATAGCATGCTCATATCTGTCAACATTCCCACAATGAGGGATCTACATAACCACATAAGTCTATTGTTTTATATAAAATATTTAGTTCACAATAAGCTAGATATCCCTAACACAACATTAAAAAATAGCTAACTTAGGCTTTTCAGTTTTGTTATATGAATTTATTTCTTTTAACTTTCTTTACACAATAGCTACTCTGGGATAAACTTTTTAAAATACATTCTATTGACAAAACGTACTCATGCACAGCAACCCTCATGTGAACATATACCATGAAAGTGGGTCCATCTGATTTTAAATACTGTAGAGGAATTTAAGTCCAGTAACATGGCTGCTCTGACTACAGATCAAATCCAAAAATCTTCAAGGTCCCTGCGATCCTTCTGGAATATAGACACACCTTTAATCCCAGGAGTAAGAGAAAAGCAGATCTCTGCATTGAAGGCCAACGTTCTATACAGCAAGTTTCAGGTAAAGAAAAGATTAGGTCCAGGCATGGTGGTACAACCCTTTAATTCCAGCACTCAGAAGAGCAGCATGCAGATCTCGGAGTCCTAGTCAGCCAGTTCTGTTTAAGGCAACAGGTAAATTCAGTGCAGTGGAGTTGAGTCAGTCAGTTGGGAGTCAAGGCAATGAATGCGGTGCAGTGGAGTTGAGTTCATTTGTAAGTTCATGAAGTTCAGTGAAGGTCAGCAGAGGCAAAGGAAGCCAGAGAATAAGAAGGAGCCAGAAAATTAAATATCTAACCAAAGAGAATATAATTGGTATCCCTGATGGTTAATGGTATAGATTCAAATATATCTATTTAAATGAGAACAGTATTTGTTTCCATGTATACAATCAACAGCTCACATTTCCAGATAATGTGATTCTTTCCATTTTCTAAATAAAGTTAAGTGCACATATAGAAACTTAGTGGTATTTTTGTCCAATTAACCTTCTCCCCAATAAACTCTTTTGAATATGTCAAAGAGTTTTTAGAAAAATAGTACTTTCTTTAAGTTGTTAATGGTTTTATAGTGATAATAATTACATCTATTTCATTTGTTGAAGAACAATTAGCAAAAGCACACTTAGCAACCTAAGAATATTATGTTTTCCTGGAATCTAAATTCAGACATTTCAATGACATTCTGATGTGATTCAAACACTTACTTAAGGAGACTAGTAATTTTCTGTAAAACTGTTCACAAATAATTATTTCTCTCAGAATATTTTCTCTATTAGTTTAATAGATATATTTTCAAATATGCCAGGAATATGAAATAAATATAATTCTATTTGGTAAATCATTTTTGCATCATTTTAAATGCACAAATCTAGAACTGTTATAGTCTGAGATTGACATTAAAAGATTCTCAGATCCTTGTTTCGGTCCTAATAAAGAAATTTTTGTGAACTCACTAATCTTGTTTCTTATGTGTATCTAGAATCAACTATGGCTAGCCATTTTGTCTGTCTACCTACCCTACATGTCTTTTCGTAAATTAATTTTTGTCACACAACTTTAAACAATTTTATGCCTCAAAGCGGCGCAAGAATAACCTGATGTTTTTGAATCTAAAGATAGTTCTAGCTGATTTAAATGCTGTTCCTGTAGTGGCTTCTTCTCTACATTTCAGGACAGCTCAAATGCATCCTTTACAGGTAAATTATCTCTCTTCATTGATGGATATTGAGCCAGCACTGCAGATAGCTCCTTTATGTCCTTTGAACTACATTGCTGTAAGTGTCTCAGCATAATGACCTAATAAATTCAGGGTTAGGAATCTGTCCTCCCTACCTGCATTCCATCCACCTTAAGGAAGCTGAAAGATCTCATAGAATCCCACTCCTAAATCATGTATTAAACAGGCAAATGTGTGACTGAGCTGTGTATTTTATGTTCTTGCATAAGCGTAGGCTGGTATTCTTTTAACCACATTTTGAACAGACATGTATATGCATTGACAGAATATAATTCATACTTAGAAAACCATTAAATAAATAGTGGTCACCTGGAAACATTGTTGTTACTGGAAATATGTATTCAGTATAAAGGAGAAAGGGGAGCTATTTTATGACACACTGCATGGTACTTACATCTTTCTCACACTAAGATACATACTCTACAACCATATTCTGATACACAATATATTAACTTTTGTAATGATATGGCAGCTCTGGGATCAGTAGGGAATCAACTTAGTGTTGCTGTTTTAGCAAGGGAGTGGAAGAGTATACCATGGAGTAAGCTGTTGCAAAGGAACCATATCCGATAAACAATTAACATTGTGACATTCTCTTTACTGCTTAAATTTTCATCAGTTGTAAACAAGAGGAAGAAGCATTGTTTCTGAGCATCATCTCATTCTACATTGTTAAGTATCATTTAAAACAGGTGGCAATACAAGTCAACCAATGCAGGGTACCAGAATTCTCATGGGACCTTAACCTAGAAAAAGAAATAAAGGCAGCAAAGGAAGGCTGAGGGAGAAATAATTAGTTATCGCCAGCCGTGAACCCTTCAGTGGGTTATCCAGTTCCAAGTGGTAAGCCATGAAAGCATATGCATACAAGAAGCAATATACAGTCTCACTAGGTTGTATTTATACATATGCATCCACATGAAAATGTACATAAATTTGCCAGTAAGAGGAGTACAACAAACGTGTTGAAGGAAAGATTCTGGTATTCCCTTGTTATTCTTTCTGTGTAAAATGGAGATGGAATTACCAGCTTTCATGAGAGTTCAGTGGTAGTGTGGAAAACAAAGTGAGAAAGGATGCAGCGAAGGAAATTCAGAGTTTTCAAAAGACTGACTTCTATTATTATTATTGATACTTTATTGGTATATATGCTATGATACATTATTTTTACAGAACTTAGCCAGAACTAAAGTCTGTTATCAATGAACTTCCATTTGGTTAGAATAAACATAAGGAAGCTTTGAAGTTTCATATTGGATTTCTAATTTTCACTAGTGAATATATTTTTATTCCCTCAGCTACCACCAAAATAAACTAAAAAAAAAAAAAAAAAACCTATGACAGAATTCAAATGAGAAAATCACTGATCTGTATATCCTATTTAAGAACTCATGGCCACCGCCTACCTGCATTTGGTCCTTACTCATCTCCTTTCCTACATGCTATATGGTACCCACACTTAAAATTGTTTGTTAATGTACTGATATATGATTGGCTCCACCTATGAGACAGAACACGATATATTTTCTTTTACTTTCTGATGTTGTGTGACTTTACATTCATATTATACATTTAAAGTATATGCCAGAGATCAATAATATTCATAAATGTGTAATATATATATTTATATATTATGTATAAAATATATGTGTTATATATTTATCCTTATATGCCAAGTATGCATTTCTCTGTGGATTGATACCTCAGTTGATATTCCAACCCCAATAAGCCAGTATGGAAAGCATGCAATGGGGTTATTATTATAATTATAAACTATAACCCTAGATTGTGCAGATCTAACACTATACTAAGTTATTCCAACTATAAGACCCTTTGCTACTTAAGGTTTCTCTTGTGGCTTCCTCTCTCCTTCCCTTCTCTTCCTCCTTCCCCCACTCTCAAAGATCTCCCTTCTAACCTTCCCTCTCCACTGCCTAATCACAGGCTCTAGCCTTTATTGACCAGCTAAAATGGGAAAAAAAGGTTCATGATCACTTACTGAGTAAGTGATTGGCTGCTTAGTTGGGGATAACCCCTCTTGAGGAAGCAAAATTAACATCAGAATACAAACAGCATAAATAAAGCTGCTATAAATATTTCTATAATAGATTGTGTGCTCAGGAGTGAAATAGCTTGCCTGGTCTTATAGAAGTTCTATGTTTAACATCTGAGACAACTTCAAGTTGATTCCTCTGACTGCATTAAACTGCAACACAACCAACCGCAAATAAGAATTTCTTTCTTTTCAGCATTTGCTGTTAGATCTTTATGGAGATAACCATTATATTGGAGTAAGATGAAATCACAGAGTTTTGATTTGCTTTTATTGATACATATTGAACACTTCTTATTTTTCTTTTTTTGTATGTATAAAATTTTGTGTTTTAATGTTTCAGTTAAAATCAAGCAAAAATAAAAACAGGAAAGCCAGATCTAATCCTTACCATCTTGGGCAAGTTGCCTGGAGTTTATGCCTCTCAGTTCTCCATCTGTAAAATGAGGCCTATCTCCTGGGATTCTTGTGATGATTAAACAAAGTAGCATGTATAAACTGAGTAGCTGAATGCTTGCCTCACTACTACCTTCTTTCCTATCTGAAAAGCTTTTACTTTTTTAAAATTTAATTCAAAAATGTTATCTGATTAGGTTGTATAAGCTTCTTTACATGCAAGTGTATAATTGCTTTGAGCAATCCTTTATCTTGTTTATGCTTACAACCCCATTCATTGTTTTTACCCCACCACCCCACCCCGCAGACAGTTTCACTTCTACTCCCACAAAATCTGTAAATATCTGATTTTATATATCAGGTGTCCACCAACAGATAAATGCATTCCTATTCCTCCTACTCCTTGCCACCAAGAGTGTGTCTCCCTCTTTAGGCTTTCCTCTTCCCTGGGGCTTCAAGTCTCTCAAGGATTAAGCACATCCTCCCTCACTGAGGCCAGACCAGACTAGCCAGACCTCTGTTACACATGTGCCAGGGGCCTTGGACCAGCCTGTGTATGCTCCTGGTTGGTGGCTCAGACACTGGGTTAGTTGAGACTGGTCGTCTTACTCTGGGATCGCTCTCCCCTCAGCTTCTTCAAGCATTCCCCTAATTCAAACATAGGGATCCCCAAGTTCAGTTCAATAGTTGGGTAAAAGTATCTGCTTCTGTCTCTGTCAGCTGCTGGTAGGGCCTCTCTGAAAATAGCCATGCCAGGCTCCTATCTGTAAACACATCACAGCATAATAGTGTCAGGCCTTGGTGTCCCCCAGTAAGGTGGATCCCAATTTGCGCAGGTTATAGGACCTCCTTTCCTTCAGTCTTTTCTCCATTTTGTCCCTGATGTTCTTTTAGACAGGAACAATTCTGAGTAAGGAATATTGCCTGTGGGTTAGTAATCCTGTCCCTCCACTTAAGGCCCTGTCCATCTAGGGGAAGTGGACTCTTCGAGTTCCCTTTTCCCAATGTTGGCCATTTTGGCTAAGGTCAACCCAGTGAGTCCTGGGAGTGTCTTACCTCCCAGTTGTCTGGTATTTTCTAGAGCTCCACCCCCATTTCCCACTCCCAGAGGTTGCTTATTTCTATTTATTCTCTTGGCACTCTGGGCTTCTCTCATGTCTCCTCCACCCCATATCTGAATCTGTTTCCCTTTTCCCCTCCCCCTTCCCTTACCCACCTATGTTCCTCCCTCCCTCTGCCTCCTGTGTTTATTCCCTTGCCCCTTCTAGGTGGGATTGGAGCCTCCTCACTTGGCCTTTCTGCTTGATACACTTATTATGGTCTATAGGTTGTATCCTAAGTATTCTGTACTTTTTGGCTAATATCCATATATTAGTGAGTACTTACTATGCATTGTCCTTTTGGGCCTGAGTTACCTCACCCAGGGTATTTTTTAGTTTCATCCATTTGCCTGCAAAATTCATGTCTCCTCCTTTTTAACAGCTGAATAGTAAACCATTGTGTAAATGAACTACATTTTCTGTATCCATTCTCTGGTTGTTTCTAGCATCTAGCTATTACTAATAAGGCTGCTATTACCATGGTAGAGCATGTGTCCTTGTGGTATGGTGGGGCATCTTTTGGGAATATGCCCAAGAAGGGTATAGCCGAGTCTTCAGATAGAACTATTTCAAATTTTCTGAAGAACCTCCAGATTGAGTTCCAGAGTGGTTGTACCAGTTTGCAATCCCACCAGCAATGGAGGAGTGTTCCTCTCTCTCCACATCCTCACCAGCATGTGTTGTCACTTGAGTTTTTATCTGAGCCCTTCTGATTTGTGTAAGGTGGAATCTCAGGGTTGTTTTGATTTGTATTTGTCTAATGACTAAGGACTTTAAACATTTCTTAAAGTGCTTCTTAGTCAATTGAGATTCTTCTGTTGTGAATTCTTTGATTAATTCTGTACTATAGTTTTTAATTGATTTATTTGAGTTTTGGAGGTTAACTACTTGTGTTCTTCAGGCCACTCTCGCTTATGAATATCGATATAAAATTACTCAATAAAATTCTCACAAACTGAATACAAGAATATACCCAAACCATCATTCACCACCATCAAATAGACTTCATCCCAGGGATGGTTCAATATTTGAAATCCATCAGCATAATATACTGTATAAACAAACTCAAGGGAAAAAAACACTTGATCATCTCGTTAGATAGTGAAAAGCCTTCAACAAATTTCAACACCCCTTC
Source organism: Rhynchomys soricoides (assembly GCA_019843965.1). Lineage (NCBI taxonomy): Eukaryota > Metazoa > Chordata > Mammalia > Rodentia > Muridae > Rhynchomys > Rhynchomys soricoides. The sequence goes on from JADRCH010000047.1 coordinate 15,012,474, forward strand.
ATGTTAAAATACCTGGAGAGATCAGGAATTTTGGCATATACCTAAACATAATAAAAGCAATATACAGCACGCCAACATGTAACATCAAATTAAATGGAGAGAAACTAGAAGCAATCCTACTAAAAACAGGAACAAGATAAGGTTACTCACTCTTCTCCTACATATTCAATAGACTACTCAATGGTATAGCTAGTGCAATTAGACAACAAAAGAATATCAATGGGATACAAATTAGAAAAGAAAACAAAATATCACTATTTGTAGATGATATGATAGTATACCTAAGTGACCCCAAACATTCCACCACAGATCTACTGGAGCTGCTAAACAACTTCAGCAATGTGGTAAGATATAAACTTAACTCAAACAAATCAGTAGCCTTCCTTTATATAAATGATAAACAGACTGAGAAAGAAGTTAGGGAAACAATACCCTTCACAATAACCACAAATAGTTTAAAATATCTTACTGTAACTCTTTCCAAGCAAGTGAAAGAACTGTATGACAAAAACTTCAAATCAAGAAATTGAAAAAGACCCCAGAAAATGGAAAAATCTCCCATGCTTGTGGATTAGTAGGATTAACAAAGTGAAAATGGCCATTTTACCCAAAATAATCTACAGATTCAATGCATTCCCTAACAAAATACCAACACAATTCGTCTCAGACATGTAAAGAGAAATTCTCAACTTCATATGGAGAAACAAAAAACCCTGGATAGCCAAAACAATTCTCAACAATAATAGAACTTCTAGGAGAATCACCATCTCTGACGTCAAGCTGTACTACAAAACATTAGTGATAAAAACTGCATGGTATTGGTACAGAAGCAGACAGGTAGATCAATGGAATAGAAAAGAAGGCCTGATGCAAACACTTGGACCTATGGACACTTGATCTTTGACAAATAAGCCAAAAACATACAGTGGAAAGAAGAAAGCATCTTCAACAAATGGTGCTGTTCCAACTGGGGTCTGTATGTAGGAGAATGGAAATAGACCCATATTTATCACCTTGCACAAAGCTCAAGTCCAAGTGGATCAAGGACCTCAACATAAAACCAGATAAACTGAATCTAATAGAAAAGAAGTTGGGAAAGAGCCTCGAATTCATTGACACAGGGGGAAATTTCCTAAACAGAACACCAATGGCTCAGGCTCTAAGATCAAGAATTGATAAATGGGATTTCATGAAACTGAAAAGCTCCTGTATGTCCCTAGGACAAATCGGCAATCTACAGATTGGGAAAATTAAACTTCACTAACCCTCCATCTGGCATAGGGCTAATATCCAAAATATTGAGCACTACTTAAAATCGTGGTATTGGACATTTGCATTCCTATTTTAAAACCCGATTCATTTCATTTGCCCTGTTGTTGATTGACAGTTATATTGCCTTGGTATTTAGTTTCTGCAATTTCTTGTAAACTTGGATGTTAACTTGGATGTTACTGTAGCTGGTAAAGATGTTCTCTATTTCTGTAGCCTGTCTGTGTGCTCTGGTAATTGTTTTTAGTGAAGAGAATGATTTTCATGTAGTTCCATCTGTTAGTACTTTAGGACAATTCTTACAGTACAGGTGTTCTATTCAGAAATATGCTCTGTTTTCTGCAAGTAGATTCAGCATTGATGGTTTTAGTATGAGATCTTTGATTATTTTGAATTAATGTTTGTAAAGGCTGAGAAACATGAATACTTTCATTTTCAGCTGGTAGAGAAACAGTTTTGCCAGCACCATTTGTTGAATATGCTATATTTTTCCATTGTATTGTTTTATTTCCCTTTTCAAAAATTAATTGAGTAGAGCTTTGTCATTTTATATTGAAAGTTTTTATTTTATTCCATTGCTCTCTCTTTATATTATTACAGCATACCAACCTAACTAATGCTATGACTTTTTAATTCAGATCCTCATGTTGTGGTATCCCTCAAAACTAAAATTATTCTTGTTGCTACTTCAAAACTATAATTTTTCTACTTGTTATGAATCATAAGTTTCTGTGTTTTCCAATGGTTGGCAACCATTGTAAAGCATTGTTCCACTCCCAAAAGTGTCATGAGCCACAGGTTGAGAACAATTGCTCTACATGATAATTTATGATGTGGTATCAGATTAATTACCATAAAAGTTAATTAATCTTGAAGGGTTAAGGGAATCCGTGCTCTTTTTTGGTTCTGGGTGGATTCTTTTATTGGTTTTCTAAACTTGCAAGAACTGACATAGAAGTTTTGATAGATATTACACTAAGCCTGTAAGTTAATTTGGCTAGTAAACCATTTTCAGACTATAAGTTCTGCAAATTTAAGAATATTAAATATCTTTCAATCTGCTATTATCTTCTGTGATGTTCTTTTCAAAAATACTAATGTTTTTTCTTAAAGACTTAATTTGCCTATTTTGTTTGATATCTTCCAAAATAATTAACTTTCAATTTCTTTGAAATTTGAATATTTGAACATTTTTTCTAATTCTTTCTAGAAAATTATATGCCATCCACTATCATTTTCTCTAATCCAAGAAGTCTTAGATATAGAAATTAGACAAGAAAATACATAAAATATGGTTTAAAATAGGAAATAAAGGAGTCAAACATAATTATTTTATTATTAATTCTCACATTCATTTTTTTCTCAATGTGGATTATGTTGAATTTCAGGAGTCCTTTGCTTGTACTGCAACCAATTTTGGTTGTTGATTGTTAAAAATGAACAAACTTTCCTGAACTCTATTCCATGAGTAGTAACTAACTAACATAGCAGTTTTTATTTGGATCAAAATAATTCCAGACCACAAATCCCTTACTTAGAATGACAAACCTTGATTCAACTCTTATTTCTATAAGTATCAGTGCCATTAAACAAAGATAGAGTTTCTATTGTTGTGATAAAACATCATGATCAAAAGCAACATGAACAAGAAAGTATTAATTTCTTTTGTGAGTCGACCTTAAAGTACATCAGTAAAAGGAGCAGAAGCTCAGACAGAGTTGAAACCTTGGGGCCGGTTCT
>JADRCH010000047.1:15015492-15100720 GCA_019843965.1 Rhynchomys soricoides
TTCCTCCTCCTCCTGTTCCTCTTCCTCCTCCTCCTCCTGCTCCTCTTTCTCCTCCTCCTCCTTCTTCTTCCTCCTCCCACTTCCCCTCTTCTCCTTCTCCTCCTTCTGTTTTCTTTTTCTTTTTATTGACAGTTTAGAATTCCAAGAGTGAGTCCATAGCAATAATAGTGGGAAGCATGGCAGTAAGTAAGTAGACATGGTGATCGAGCAGTAGCTGAATGAATGCTTACATCTTTTACTCTAGGAGGCAGATGTACAGAGAGGGGGGAGGAGAGGGGAAAAGAGAGAGAGGGAGAGGGAGGGAAGGGAGAGAGAGAGAGATAAAGAGAGAGAGAGAGAGAGAGAGAGAGAGAGAGAGAGAGAGAGAGGAGATAAATGATAAATGAAGACAGAGCTTGGAATGGTGTGGTCTTTTGAAACTTCAAAGCCTACCCTAGTAGCACATCTCCTCCAATGAGGCCCTACCTCCTAATCCTTCCCAGACAGTTCCATGTGTTGAGGACTAACTGTTGAAATATATGATTCTATGGGTGGCATTTTCTTTCAAACCACCAAACTACAGAAACCTATACTATGCCCTCTCCTTTATCACCTGACACCGCTTTCCTCACAAAATGGCATTCCACTGTATGAGCACACCACATTTGTTCTCCTTCTGTTCAGTATTGAAGAAACTTTTCCATACTGAACTACCAAGAATACTAATTCTAGAATTACTATTAATACTATAACTGCAATAAATTTCTATGACTGTATGTGAATTTTGGTGAATATATAAAATATTCTGTGGTATATACCCAGCAGTACAACCTCATGGTAATGTGGCACACATCCTCAATGGAAATGGATGCAAACAAAAATATACTATATACACTTTATTACATGGTATCGCCAAAGAGTTTCTGATGAAGTGATTGTATTAAGTGGGATTCTTAACAGTTCCTTCAAACAGGTGCTCCACATAATCACTAATCCTTGATAAAATCTTCTTTTTTTAGCCTTTTCATAGAAGTGAAGATCTGGATAATACACCTAAAATACACCTATAATTTTCAGGTGTATTTCTTTGATAATTAATGGCTCGGTTCATTTTCATAAGTGTCTTATTTCTGTATTGTCTTTCATGAAGAACTTTACAATTCTCTTATTGATTTGTAGGCGTTTGTCATGTATTTCAGGAATGATTTTTATGGGGTTCTTGTTCTTTCTGACTTGCTCAGAGTACTTTCCTATCATAACCCAGATCACTGGATGGCTGGAAGCACAATCCACAGTGAATTGTGCCCACCCATGTCAATTATTAATCCAGAGAATTCACCACGGTCTTATACACAGGCAGATCTTGTGGAGCAATTTTCTCAATTAAGAGTGCTTCTTCCCAAATGACTGTAACTTGTATCAAGTTGACATTAAGCTAAGCAGGAGTGAAAGTACACAGGGATTCTATTGACATGTGCAAGGAGGGCTCCAGTAGCATCACAAAATCATTAACTTAAGCAATTAAGTATGCTGTGCTAGTTGCAATTGACAATGCTACTAGTTTTAGAAATTTTCTTGATATGTTACATTGCTTCATTGCTTTTCTATGTAAAAATACCCACCCTTATATTAATTTATTTTAAGATTACTCAGCACAGCCAAAGAGTGATAAAGATGGACTGTCACTATAATTAAATCAGACTGTGCCTCTTAAGGAAGTTCCACTTAGAGACACCCATTACTGAAGGTAGCTACAAACTAATCAGTAATATTGGGGCACTTCTGGGAACTCTTCTAGCTATTATAAATCACTACAATTGGGTTAAGGCTGTACTTATATTCTTTAAAGTAACTATTCAAGTGTAGATGAACATCTGATCAGCTAATTGAGTCATTTTCTCTTCTTAACGTGCTTATTACCTCGTGATTATTATAGAGGAAGGTGTCAGTGAGTTTCAATATCAGAATATAGTTATTGTTATTTTTTAAACAATTTGCTTTTAAAAGTAAGTTTGGGTTTATGGACTGTAAAATTTTGGTTTGGAGCATATAAGAGTGAAGGGATATTCTATGACTTTCTCAAGGTAACATGAACAAATGTCCGTGATCCCAGAGAGGCAAGTAACAACAAACCTAAGTAAGGATACAACTATATTGCAAATTTATGAAGCACTTCAATGAGTTTTATTTGGGCTCCTTATGAGAATTTAGGCAAGGGGTTACTTATAGGAGCAATCATAACTCAGAGAAAGCTGCACCACCAATTCCAACTCATGCATGGGTAATACCTCACAAAAGATGGAAACCTGGAACATACTTTACACCTTGCAGGCAGATCAACAGTTTGGAGATTATCCTTTTCCAGGTATTTAATTGGTCTAAGTCTCTTTCAGGCAGTTCATTTTATCTGAAATGGTGTCTCAGAAGTTGGTTCTGCTTATATCTGATGGGGAACAGAGGCCCAGTAATTCAGTAGTTTCAGGAACGTTCTGACAATAGTCTGAGTTCTTTACTTCCTAATATACATGAGGTTCTCTGTAGGATGGAATGTTTCTCCTTACTTAGAACATTCTATTTGTTTTATCATCTTGTTAACACCCTGTGTTTTAACAAGCTTTCCTTCAAGTTGGAAAGTTTTTGTATTGTCTGTAACTGCTACACAGCAAGACAATGTTATTTTTTGTTATAGTTATCCACAAATGGAAATTATTTTTATTTATTAATATTACCTAAATACCATGTATTAAAACTATGACCATAGAATTTCAATTTTATCCACTTACTATTACAGAAAAGAAAAGATTCCATATTTTTTATATTGGTGAGCATGCACATGTACAGAGATGGAGACTGTGGGAATCCAATGATGTTCGTCCTGCCCAGAGTTTGGCTTATATACTTCTTTACATTGCTTTCCATCTCTTGCCTTTATATAATATTCTACTGTATAACAAGCTAGTAAATGTAAAAATTAAACACATCATAGTCAATTTTCTAATGCACACAAGACTTTCAAACCTTGTAAAATTACTATGATATAGGATTAGATCATTTTATGCAGAGCACCTCCTAAGATTCCTAGGTTCTTATATACAAGAGCAAATTATTGAACTAAAGTCTGCCAATACAAGACACAATTCTCATCTCAAAAGTGACAAGAGAGTTTATGCTGGATACTAACGTTAGAAGCTCTGGCCCAGGCACATAGATTTAGGTCACCACAAATACAGTGTCCCTCTGTGGTAACAGTTTATAGAAGTTTTTTTTTTTTTTTAATATTCATTGTTTATTTTATTTTGATTCTTTAAAACTCATGCATGTATTATATATGTTACACTTAAAGTTGAAAGTACAAACAATTTTGTTGCTTTTTCTTACATATTCATATGCCAAATAAATATACATGGATTTTTTCTAAATAGGTTTATACATTTTAGTTCATTAGGGATTTCTCTTTTTGCTGATAAGATTAAATAAACATGTCATTCATGAATAGCTCATTCTAATCTCGGGCTAGAGAGATGGATCAATGGTTAAGAGCACCTGCTACTCTTGCAGAGAACCTAGTTTTGTTCCCCAGTGCTGACATGGGAGTTCAAGACTATCTGTAACTCTAGTTCCAGAATATCTAGCATGTTCCTCTGGCTTATACTGGCATCAGATGTGCATGAAATGCATATACATATATGTAGGCAAAATACTCATACACATAATATAAAATAAGTGTGTCTTTTTCAAAACTTAGAATAAGATAGCTTCTAAAGACTGCACCACCCACCATTCCTTTTAATCCTTAACACCAATTCCAATATTATACTCATTCTTCTTGGTTTGTTATGGCCAGGGTGAACGTTCTTTGATGCAATCTTAATACATAACCTTATTTCTTTAATATAAATTCTAGCAGTGGAGCAGAATTGAAGTGGGTGAATAAAGGGTCACACTGACCTTCAGTTTGATGGCTCCCCTATTTCTGTGCCAGGACTCTTTTTCTCCTCTGCAGTTTGGTGTGGGAATAATCTCTTGTGCACTGTGTGGAAGCATCATGTGCTCATAAAAAGCTGATGGTCTATTAGCAAAAGGCAGGAAGTAATAGGTGGAAGTTCCAGTAGAGAGATTGGAACTCTGGGAGATAGTCAGAGGCAGGAGATTTGCTCCATGGACACTGAGGATGTCGGACACATGAAATTGAGGAGAGGTAACTAGCCTTGTGTAGACCTAGTAGCTGATCTGAAACAGAAGAGCCATGTAAGTAGTTTGCAGGGCTGGAGAGATGGTTCAGTGCATAAAGTTCTTGCTATTCAGGTACAGGACCCTGAGTACAGATGCCTAGCATACACGTAGAAGCTAGGTATGGGTATACACTTACAATCTCAGTGCTGGGAACTGAAGATGGAAGATCCCTAAATTTTCTGGACTGCCAATGTTCCTGAAACAGCAAGCCTCAAGCTCAGTAAGAAACCATATCTCAAAAATCTAGGGGAGAAAGTGATTGTCGTCTACTCCGGGCCTCCACATACACGCACATGAGTGAGCATGCATCACACGCATACCCATAGGCCTTATTCAGGTCTCAAAGCAAGAAGTAAAAATTCAAAGAGGTGAACTTTAGATGATAAAAGTGTCAGCGATTTGGATATTCAAGTATGTATTAAGCTGTACACAACACACTACAATTTTGGATATATCTTACATATCCTCAAAAGAATAAGATGGTGAAATGCAGGCAGTTGAATGACTTTAAACATATGAACAAAAATCCAAGCAAACATACTTACCTTACACATAACAATATGTAAGTATTTTCATGAATGCATGTCACATGTCTAAACAGGCTATGTAATGTCACCAAATTTATTCTCTGAAAGAGACACATGTAGATATCATGTAGATATGAGGAATCACAAGGTGGGGCTTTCTATGGGCTGGAAGTGTGGTGAACACAGGATTCTTCATGTATCTTTACTTCCACGACTAGAGAGGCAATGCTTTGGGAGCACATGGAGAAAAGGGACAGATGATGGCCATTTGGGAAGCATGATCAGTTTTTTCCAGTGTCTCAACAGTTGATGTGAGTTCTGATTTACAAGGATTCTGCTTAGTTTTCATGTCATCTCAACCCAAAGTCCCTTTCCTGTGGTTTTGAAGCTTTTCCTTTGCATGTCAGTAAAACTCCCTGGAATGCTTCTGGATATGCAACTTGGGCATCTGCACATAGTTTTTCCTTAAAAACACATGCTTCTCAGAAGTGTAAATACTCAATTGGTGGTATGAAGACTCTGAAAATATTGCCCCCAAACACCGCTGAACTATCTCAGAAATGTAAAGACTAGTTTAGCCACAAAGACTGTGGGAAAAGCCATTTTAGCTGATGCCCCACTGGTAGTGACCAGAAGTCAAGTTGGAGTCACACACCATTCCTGACAAAATCAGGATACCACAGCATTTTGACTCCCCAAATGGGGATTGGGTTATGGAGAAAATAAAAATATTTGAGGAAGTGACCCTGATAAATATTGACTTTCTGACAAGTTTGGGTCTCTCCATGCTAAAAAAAAATATGAGACTTCTTAGTGACACTTGACCTATGAAGTCACTTCCAATAATATTATAATACGCTGGACAAGAACTACAAAACAAATGAATGTCTGAATGAAGCCAAGTTTTTACAACAGCATTTGACTAATTTTCTCCATATTATGCTTTTGCTTTTGTCAATTGCCACTCACCTCCCAGCATGGAGTTTCTGATTTATGAGAATTTCAATATGTCCATGTCATGAACTTGCAGGATAATACTTACCTCAAAAAGTAAGCATAATCAAGATCTAACACTAGAGCAACTTTTGAGTTCAGAGAGGAAAAGGAAGAACAGTATGGAAGGCCTGAGAGTGTGTGAGAAGTAAGACATGAGTATTCTTGTTTGCATCTCTCTTAAAAGATACCCCAAGAATTCTAATTTCTGTTTCCATTCATTTCTGGATTCTTGTAAAAAAAAGTCAAAGTCTGAAGCTTTCCTACATTTTCCTTTTCTCTTTAATTTTAAACTCGCCTGGCTGGAGAGATGGCTCAGATGTTAAGAGCTCTGGCTGCTCTTCCAGAGGTCCTGAGTTCAATTCCCAGCAATCACATGGTGGCTCACAACCATCTATAATAAGATCTGGTGTCTTCTTCCGGTGTGCAGGCATGCATACATACAGAACATTGTAAACTTGCCTAGATTTGTTGTATTGATAAGTTCTGTAGGAGAGAACAACTAAGAAACACTGTGCTTAGCACAAGCATAGATCTAGTAAACAATACTGCCAATGTATACATTGCTACTGTATGTGGCATAAGAAAAACATTACTTTTCAGTACTGGATATGATAAATAGAAAAGTAGGTATCCAAGAAGCAGGGCATGTTCCTGTACTCAGAGGGGTTTACAACTCAGTCAAGGAAAAAGACTGCATTGTAAGAAGTGAAGTTAGGTATGTCCAAGAGGAGATAGAAGGAGGAGGTGCTGTTTGCAGGTCTAAAACTAAATCTTGAACTTTAAAGTGGAATGAGTTTATAGAAGCTTTAAAAGCAACAATGAAGAGAGTCATAAATTAAGACATTTCAAATTCATTGGTCCACATGTCAGAGAAGCCATTCACAGCAAAGTGGAGAAACCTCTAGTATAGGCCCCAGATGCTGTCTGGCAGTACATTTTAGCTTTTTGTCTGGTGTGAGCCTGTGAGTAGCTTGCTAAATTAATATTTTTCTGAAATTTTGACCTGATAGTTATGCAGTTACCATGTTCAGACACTGAGGTCAGAGCAAATGGCTAATGATAAGGAGTAAATTAGCTCATAATGAATTTTGATTATGCACTGAACCAGCAACATTCTAACTTCTTTATCATCATTGAAGTTTTAATAAGTTAGTCAGGCTTACAGAAGGCTTAGATGAAGATATAGTTCCTTTCTAAGATCTTCATTTATAAACACATTGGCCACTAATCATATTGACCATGAGAGCAGTAGACAAACAAAAGTCACTCCTGAGAATAGAAGTGGATAAGAGACTTGTAAGGGTCTAATGTTCAAAAACCTCAGAGACTTAAGACCCTTTATAGGTCACTTAACCGGTCAGAGCTTTATCCCACATTTTTGAATATCTTGATCTTGTTCTGCAGGTTTTGTTACATATGCTGTTCCTTCAGGGATCATGCACCTTATCTATTTGTCACTACATTAGTCTTGATGCATGCTCCCAATTCCCTACTCTACCACTAAAATGTTATGTGGTAAAAGCAATATGGATCCAATCAGAATCATTTTCAGTGAATTTGTAGTCTAAGCAAATCAAAGAAACTTTTATACCTCATTCTGCTCAATTCAAAACATCAGTTAGTCACAGTGTACGAATTTGGTGTTTAAGACTCAACCAATCAGTGATATATGTCCCATAATTGCTATATTTGACAGATTTGTTTGTGAAAAAGCAGAAACGAAGGTCCTAAGATCTCTTGTGTCTACATAAGAGGCAATGTAGGCTGTCTCAAGAGAAGCTCAGGCAGAGTTTCACAAACACAGAGACAGATGCTCGCAGCCAATTGTTGGACTCAGCGTGGGGTCCTGGATGGAGGAGTTGGAGAAGGGACTGAAGGAGCTGAGGGAGTTTGCAGCCCCATGGAGGGAGCAACAGTGTCAACTGGCCTGACTTCCCCCCCACCCACCCCCCACCCCGGTATTCCCAGAGACTGGATCACCAACCAAAGAAAACACATGGAGGGACCCATGGTGCTGGCCACATCTGTGGCAGAGGAGGGCCTTATTGGCCTTCAGTGGGAGGAGCAGCCTTTGGACCTGAGGGTGTTAGATGCCCCAGTGTAGGAAAATGCTAGGGAGGGAAGACAGGAGTGGGTGGGGAAGCACCCACATAGAAGCAGGGGGAGGGGGAATGGAATAGAGGGTTTCCCAAGGAGAAAACATTTGAAATGTATATCAAGTAAATATCCTAATATTAAAAAAAAAATCACATTGCCGGGCAGTGGTGACGCACAACTTTAATCTCAGCACTCTGGAGGCAGAGGCAGGCAGATTTCTGAGTTCGAGGCCAGCCTGGTCTGAGTTCCAGGACAGCCAGGGCTACACAGAGAAACCCTGTCTCGAAAAACAACAACAACAACAACAACAACAAAACCAAATAATAATAATAAAAAATATCACATCACTGAAGTACAAACACTATATTCTTTTGAGATACTGGAAGTGAATGTCTCCCATCCTTATTTATTTATTTATTTATTTATGTATTTAAAATGATACTACAGCAAATCAAGGTATTGGTATATGGGAACATCATTCGGGTGCCACAAAGAGGCCATAAATTGCAACACCAAAGAGACAAAGCTCCTGAGTCTGAGGTAATGTGATTAGACTTTTTCACAAAGCAAGGTTTCATCCAATTTGGATTAGGAGTTCCACTGTGAACACATTTGGAATATTGACATTTCAGATACCGTGTCTCATGCCACACGAATTGGAAAGAGTAAAGTCCTGTCTGTTTTAGATTCAAGACCCCTGCATCATTTCCCTGAACATTGGGCACATCATCACACAGTTCGTGTTCAAGTGAAAAGGCAGAAGCATGAAATGAAGAGGTTCTGGCAAACTGCCAAAGCCCTGCAGCAGCTGCCTGTCCAGGTGGGATTTTATGGGGTTTAGATGGTGGAAATGTCACTCAAGTGCCTGACACCATTGTCTTCTCCCCGCTGGAGGTGTGATCCTTGATGGCTCAGTGAACATGATAGCTGCAATTAATGTGTTGGGCAGAAATGGCTCTTCCATAGGATTCATTAGTCACTTCTAAAAATACAAACCTAAATACCGGCAAACAAATGACTCCCCCTGGAGAGAAAGGCAGACAGGACCTTTCCTTTTTCATGCTGGTCATTCTAAGAAGAGTGAGTTCCTATTTTATATGTGAAATAGGAAATACTGAAATAAATAGAATGTGAAATTTGGTAACTATTTCTTGAATTGTGATTTCTGTGTGTATAAGTTAGTATACATATGTGTATAAATTAATATGAATAGAATTGATTTATAACATGTCAGTGATAGATGGCTTAACAAAATTAGTGTGCACATTTTCACTTTGGCATTTTTCCCTATATAATAAATTCCTGAGTTGGTGACCAGTTTCAGGGTATATGATTCTTGTTGACATGATTACTATCTTATTTAAAGTTGATTATGGGGTGTCTGGTTGGTTGATATTGTTGTTCTTCCTTTGGGGTTGCAAACCCCTTCAGCTCCTTCAGTCCTTCATCTAACTCCTCCATTGGGGTCCCCGTGCTCAGTCTAGGGAGCAACTGAGCACCAACAAAAGAATGAATACACATGAATACCCATGGCTCCAGCCACATATGTAGCAGAGGATGGTCTTATCTGCCATCAATGGAAGGGGAGGCCCTTGGTCCTGTGAAGGTGCATTGCCTCAGTGTAGGGGCATGCTAGGGTGGTGAGGCAGGAGTGGGTGGGTGTTTGGAGGTGCACCCTCATAGAAACAGTGGGAGGGGAAAGGATGGGGGGTTTGCTGAGGGGAAACAGGGAAGGGGGACTACATTTGAATTGTAAATAAGTAAAATAACCAATGAAAAATGAAAAAAAATCATTGATTATGTGTACAGTTGATTTTAAATTTTATCAGAGTAACCAAGCACACAAAATAATCTTTTAAGAATCACATGGTGTTTGTGGATGGAATGGATTGTGTGGTGGGATGGTCTCTGGATGTCTTTCTTTCAGCCTCTGCTCATTTTTTGTACCTGACACTGTTGCTGCTGCCCAGATGTGCTTGCTGGCAGAAGTGTGGTATGACTGTCCTTTTAGAGGTTGTGCCAGCACCAGACTAAGACAGATGTAAATACTTACAGCCAACCATTGGACTGAGCTGGGAGCCCAATCGAAGAATTAGGAGAAGGACTGAAGAAGCTGAAGGCGATTGCAACCCCATAGGAAGAACAACAGTATCAATTAATCAATCGGACCCCTAAGAGCTCCCAGAGATTAAACCACAAACCAAAGAGTACACATGGAGGGACCAATGGCTCCAGCTACATATGTAGCAGAGGATGGCCTCAGCTGGTATCAGTGGGAGGGAAGGCACTTGGTTCTCTGGAGGCTCAATGCCTCAGAGAAGGGGGATGCTAGAAGGGTGAGGCAAGGATGGGTGGGTGGGGGAGCACCCTCTTAGAGGCAAAGGGGAGGGGAACAGGTGATACTTCGTGAAGGGGTACCAGGAGGGGGAATAGCATTTAGAATGTAGACAAATAAAATGATTAATAATAATAATAAAAAAGAACCACTTGCTCTCTTGTTTACAATTGCTTCTAAAGTACAGTAGAGAATATTTAATTAGTAAAATGATACGCTATCAACTCTGTATGTACCTATAATATTATCTAATTCAGTTACCAGATTTGTATTGATATACTCCTGTACTGGATAAAAATGTTAATATTTATGTGATTTAAAATACTTTTTTATGTGCCGACATAAGACAGTATTTTTCTGTGTCGATCAACACATATTTTGTAGCTCATTGCAATATTGGCTTGAAAACAAAAAAATCACTGTAGAACATCTCATTGACATTCAATAGGGAAATAGTGCTGACAGAATGTTACAAGTCCTGAAGTGAATGGAAGCCAAGAGAGTAAATTAAAAACAGTCTGATAGCTGTCTTAACATTTTACAAGGCATGCAATATGATCAAGTTGTTGAGCTGACATCATAAAATCATTTGAAACCAAGAAGGAGCTCTGTTTCAGAGATTCCCTTTTTATAACCTTGGTACTTTGATGGAAGAGTGCAGCTTTGAAGCATTGGCCAGTAGGACATCTATAGAGATTTCATATGTACTTGTCACTTGTTTGTTCACATTGACTTTATATCCACCTCAAGGACAAATGAACAATTTTTTTTTTCTGGAATTGAATCTGCTGTACACATAGTTGGCCACTTGTCTATATCTTGGTTTCTAAACACCACATATTTACACCAAGCTCTGACATGTGTTTTCATACATCACCCTCTCAGCATGATGCCTTTGGACAAGTAAAAGAATTAGCTTACTGTGCTCACAGGCAGATACTTTATCATATTTTGCAATAAGATCTTATCCATCAATCTTCTTTTCATTCACTCATGGATTGGTAACTGTCAGTATGTTGAAAAATTGAAATCAATAATTTATTCTTGAACACAGCTCATATAAATTATTAAACAATTACTATGTACATAACTTCTTTGTAACATGTAGGCAAGACCACTGGGACCTATGAGTAGGAAACTACAGTTTCCAGTGTAAATTAATTTATGTATATTCAAAGAAGAAAATATCTAAGTATGATTTTCCTTGAAAACATACTCTTAGATACTATTTATGAAGAAATTTTATTATTACAGGGTTTCAACATGTTCATTTAATTACTATTCTGACTCAATGTATTCAGATTCTATTTATATCTATTTTCAGTTCTCTATGTGTTCTAGTTCTATACTGTTGAACTCATTGCACACCTTATATCTAATACAATAATCAGTCATTGGCTAGAGCTATTTTACATTAATTTTGAGTGTCACATACTTCGTTTTAAAATTTAATTATTATTTTTTTACTTATTCATTTTAGAGTCCACTCACTGGCCCAATACTGGTAACGCCACTCCCAACCCCATCCCTCCTCACCTTCTCCTCTGAGAAGGTGGGATGCCCTGGGTATTTTCCCCACCCTGACACTTCAGTTTCTACAAGACTAGGCACTTCTTCTCCCATTGAAGGCAGATAAGCAGCCCAGCTAGAGGAACATATCCCATGTAGAGGTAATAGCTTTTGGGATAGCCGTCATTCCTTTGTTCAGACCTAGATGAAGACCAAGCTACACATCTGCTACATATCTCAGGGAATGCTTAGATCCAGTCCTTGTATGTTCTTTGGTTAGTGGTTTAGACTGTGAGAGCCTGAAGGGTCCAGGTTGGTTGACTTTGTTGATCATCCTGTGTAGTTCCTATCCTCTTCAGAGCCCATTCCTATTCTTCCATGAGAGTTTCCAAGCTCCACTCACTGTTTGTTTGTTTGTTTTTTGTCTGAGTCAGCATCTGGGTAGAGTCTCTTAGAGGACAACATTCTCCTGTATGCAAGCTTAACAGAGTGTCATCAATAGTGTCAGGGATTGGTGCTTGCCCATTGGATAGGCCTCAAGTTGGGCCGGTTATTGGTTGTCCATTACCTCAGTCTCTGCTCCATCCCCCATGTCTGCATTTCTTGTAGACAGGATACATTTTGGGTTGAAAATTTTGTGGGAGGGTTGTTTTATCTATCGCTTCCCTGGTGTTCCTTCCTGGCTGTGGGAGGTGAGAATGTCACATGTTTCAATTGCATTCAATATTCAACCAGTTTAGCATCAGAATGGCATCAGATATATGTACACACCAAGCATTAGTATTGTATACATTGATTTATTAAGGTTTATCTAGGAAAATATAAAATGAACAACAAAATAAAAGAAATTAAAACAATACTGTGCAAGATAATTGATAAATAGAACATTTGAACAATGATTCTCAGGATCATATATTACGACAGGTTTTCTAGAAAGATGTGAATAGGTATCTAATTCACCCCAGCTATGACATCAGTGACAGACTAAAGATATAGCTCCACAAAAGTCTACATTAGTCAGTCAAGAAATGAGGTATTATGGTTTTGTTCAGGAAATAAGTAAGGGTCTACTAACAAGAAGTTGACTGACTCAAATAACTGCATGACCAAAGAACTCAGCCAACAACAGTTACTGCTCATAAAAATTATATCAAGTCTGACACTTGTTCAACCAGCAGGGAGCTCTAAATAAGAATCTTAACTTCTAAACAATTACCTAATTATTGTTAACTTTCATATAAACTTATATAGAGGTCTGGGGAGCATTATTTATTTAGAGGTTTATCTTCTTAGTGAGACTTTCTACTTTGTCCAGGAAAGGATACTTCTGTTCAGGGGGAATAGCTATTTGGCAGGATGCCTTTGTTTTCCGTAGGGGATATATGGTATATGGAAGCTAATTTGTAGAAATCTGGGACAGTAGAAAAAAATAATAAAAGGCACAGAGTACATGTCCATAATAATAGCAATAGCACGCACACACACACACACACACACACACACACACACACATCTATATTAGCTATCCTAGAATTCAAATGTTGGCAATCCCACCTTACAAATAATCAAAGAATTTTTTGTCTTAATGGAAAATTAGTCTGTCATTTCTGTTGATGGATTTTGAAAAATTTGCCAGGCAAAATTTTAAGACAATAAAATGCAGCAAGAAACAATACCAGAAAGGACCCAAAGAGTGTCACAGTAATTCAAGGGGAAAGAAATGAGTTCCAGACTAAAGCAATGATAGTTCTGAATGAAGGAGAAAGAAAGGTATGTGTGTGGAAGAAGGAACCCTGTGAGCAGAGACAGCGGCAGCATTCGTAATGCAAATAAATAAACTGATTAAAAATATGAATCCATTGCACCAGGATAAGGATAAAGGATTAGCTTTATGTCTCCAAGCATACAAGTTTCTGGAGATGTTTAGAGAATATCACACATAGTACCTTGAGAAAGTTAAGTGAGAAGTCTGCTGCTGCCTGACTGCAAGCTCCCCAGCATCTACTATGTTAAGGTCAGCTGTCAAGTGTCCATCTTGGTACATCAGTGGTGCCTTGATTAGAGACACTGATACACACTTGTGCAAACTCTGATGGACAGAGGTGACCACAAACTTTGCGTAAAGACTAAAGAAGTACTAATATCAAATTATACACCTTGCACACTTTATAAACAATATTGTTTATAAATGCTATAAAAATTATGTACTATAATTACGTATTTTCTCATACATAGAGTAGACTTAACTCCTTTTTTTTTCTTCTGTGCTTTACTACTCAAGGAATATTCCAAAAAGTGGTTTCAGATAACATTTCGTACTATGTTATTTATGTATTCACTTAATTATATTAATTTAACCAGATGGTATTCATAAAGGACATTTATTCACCAGTGCTATTACCTTCAAAGTTTTGCTTGATGTATATATATACTGAAAGTTTGAGTTGTCCTAATGCCCATTTTCTATTAATGGCACAGTAAGAAAATTTCTGTGACTCAAGGTCATAATAAAAGATGCTTATTTGGTTCTCAGAGTTCTGAAGCAAAAGCCCCGAGTATGTCAGTTCTGATGGGGCCAAGGCCCAAGTGTGAGGTCTTTAATCTTTTTAATGAATTTTGAATATTCTTTTTTTAAATGCAGTGTTATTTCTCTAGGTCATGCAAGAGGCCATTTACATCAGGAGAACCATAAAAATGAAAGTTAAGAAGAGGGCTTTGTGCAGTCAAGTGGATTTACAGCTGAGCTAAGCATCAGACTATGTAGCTTAAAGTTCACACAATTAACCTGTAATATAGATAAACAAACCCAAAAAAAGTTCGAAATTATAGTTTTGACTAGCACTTTATAGGTTTTTGATCTTCATTGGCAACGATGTATCTATGCATAGAATATTACAATGTATATACTATACCTCAGATATGTGAGGAAATAGTTGGCCTAGTAAATAAGACAATGTGACCTGTAATCATAAAAACTCAACACAGGTTTGGGTCAGGGAGATGTGAGGATCTCTGTGGTTTCCTAGCTGATAACTTAGTGCCAAATTCAGTGAAATACTGTCTCAAAGAAACAAAATGGAGAATGAGAAAGCAAAAACCTGATATCTTCCTGTGCCCTATGTATGTACACATCTGCACACAAAATGCACAAATACCACACTATGTTCCACAAATCTATAATGGGAGTAAAAATTTAAAGATACATAGTCTCACACACAGATGCACAGGGTGGAGGGAGTATGTAACAATAATTAACACAAAAAGCATGAATTTTAATGTCAATGTGAAATATATGGAAGGAGGGAGAGAAGAAAAATGGTGAAATTATGTGGCTGTATCATCTTCAAAGAATAAAAAAAATAATTTTGAAAAATTAGATATATGTATACTTTACAATATTGTAGAGAACATAAAAGTGTTTCAACAGAATACTCATTATCATTGATAATTACTTATTTGTACTAATGACAGAGCAAAACATTCTCACATTTAAATCTCAATAAATCCAAAGCTAGTAGACATTGGATTTCTAATGCTGCGAATATTGAAAGACCTCAAGGAGGCAATTCTAGTACTTCAGTGAAGACCAATTTCAGCACAACCACAGATCACATTAGCTCCTGGGGTCATGAACTTCAAGTTGTGTTTTACTAAATATTTTTACCATTTTCACCTGCTTACACACTGCTCATTACTCACACATTATATGCCTTGATAATATGATAGTTTTGTTTGTTTCTTGTTGTTGTTTTCCTGTTGTCAAGGAGAATATAGCAGAGAAGGTTGAGATGTCTCATCCAAGGTAAATGTCCTAAAGAGGTAAAATACAAAGTGAGCTTAGGAAACAAAGCCTGATGAGTAGGTAACAAAGACTGAGCGTTTTCATAGCAGCCTCTCACAGTTGTCACCCTGTGTTGCTACCCTAGTGCTGTTACCCTGTAACGTGGCTTGATGGTTAGGTAAGGGAGAGTCCTGTATTTAGAACCATCTAAAGAGTATATACATTATATATTATCTTGGGAAAAATCACAGAGCATTATACAAAGGCATAAGGGGGTTTTTGTGTTTTGTTTTGTTTTGTTTTGTTTTTTAAACTTTAAAATTTGGAGTAATTTAATTTGCTATTTGCATCTTAAAGTTAAGCTTTCCTCTACGCATTGTTTCAAAGGCTTTTATCTCATAAACAGGATATTTATTTCACAGCTTGATGTTGCAAATTGACAGATACTAAGTTGAAATGTAAATAATTAATGATATCCTAGCAAAGCATCAATTGTGTGACATGCTAGCAATGCAGTGAAGGCATAAACATGTAGGTCTTCCATAGAGTGATGTTTAGCATATGCAAAGCACCACAGTAATTTGAAAGAAGCATTAAAGTATCCTGGTTTTAAAGACTCATAAAATATATATTCTGAAAGAAATGAATCTATTACATAATAGTAATATTTAAGCAAGATTTTAAAAATATTTTATGATCACTTTAACGCTAGTGCTCTATTCTGATTGTTTAATGCTTTCTTAAAATTTCAAGTTTATTGTTGAAAAAGAAAAGCTTTATCATTTTTCCGCGACCAATAATTAGCTAGATGCCTTTTCATTTCATTGATGAGCTGGAATATTGTACTGGTCTTTGTGGTTTTTCTTTCCATTTGTCTCTTTCATTCCTATTTTTATTTATTCTCTCATTTTTTTTAAACAGTTATGTTATATATTTTTTCATTTGATTAGGACAACCTAGCCATACTCAGAGTAGATGACACATCTCTCAGAGAAGGAAGTGGATGACAGTTCCCAGTTTTCCTCAAAATTGGCTGTTACTGCCAACTGTGGATCCAGGCAGGAGAGTGAGAAGAGCTAGGATCTCTGTGATGAGTGAATGAAAGCATCAACCTCCTTTATGTTCCGTAAAGCTACTTGGAGTCCACACTTCTTAACTGTTTTGAACATACTGGAGCAGAGAAGCAGAACATGGTTTGTTCTCTCACATATTGTGTGTACTACTTAGTTCTAACAAAATTTTTAAAAGATAGAAACTAAATAGACTAAAATTAAAAATAATATGACATGTATTATAACTATACAGAAACATACGTATATACATATGTTGATAGATAGTAGATGTGTATATTGATTATGGATGATGAAATGTAGCTAGATGACAGAAAGACAAATAATAGGTAGATAACAGATAGTTCATAAACAGATAAATAGATGATTAATATTTTATAGCTAGATAATCGATAAATAGACAGATTATACAAACATAGAGCCGATATCAGTAAATGATGAAATATATGTAGAGAAATGTTTTCTCTACATATTGGTTCATTTTTTCATATATCTCCAAATATGATTGCATAGCCTATTACACATATAGACTGTACGATGTTGCTCTTTGACTACATATCTATACAGTAAATTACCACAATAGTATTGTAGGCAATTATGATATAAAAACAGTCATGTACGTGAACATTTCTAAATATAGGGAAATGCAAAAATAAATAAATAAATAAGTGATAAATCTTTTTTATTGGTTATTTTATTTATTTACATTTCAAATGTTGGCTCTTTCCCTGGTTTTTCCCTCCACAATCCCTTTCATCACATCCCCCCTCCCACTGCCTCTATGAGGGTGCTCCCCCACCCATTCTCCCACTCCCACCTCCCTTCCCTGGCATTCCCCTACACTGAGGCACTGAAGCACCACAGGACCAAGCCCCGACCCCCCCTCCCATTGATGCCAGATAAGGCCATCCTCTGCTACATATGCAGCTGGAGCCATAGGTCCCTCCCTGTGTACTCTTTGGTGGTTTAGTCCCTGGGAGCTCTGGGTGGGGGTGTCTGCTTAGTTGATATTGTTGTTCTTCTTATGGGATTGCAATGCCCTTCAGCTCCTTCAGTCCTTCCCCTATCTCTTCTTTGGGTACCTGGGCTCAGTCTGATGGCTGGCTATGAGCATACACATCTGTATAGGTCAGACACTGGAAGAGAGAGTCTCTCATGGGACAGCTAAACCAGGCTCCTGTCAGCAAGCACTTCTTTGCATAAGCAATATTGTCTGGGTTTAGTGTCTGCAGATGGGATGGATCTCTATGGGAGACAGTCTTTGCTCATTCTTTGTCCCTAAATTTCCTTTAAACAGGAACAGTTCTGGATTAAAATTTTTGAGATGGGAGAGTGGCCCCATCCCTCAACCAGGGGGCTGTGTCTATCCACTGGATATGGTCTCTATAGTTTCTGTCCCTGCTTTGATGGGTATTTAGGCTAATGTCATATAAGTTGGGTCCTGGGAACCTCTCACTTCACTGTCTTCTTAGGCTATCTAGTGGCTGTCCCCCAGTTTCCCATCCCCTACATACCTCCATTCAATTTCCTGACCCTCTGTCCTTCTCCCCTGTCTCTTCCCACACCTGATCATGCCCCCCTTTATTCCTCCCCCTTTTTTATCCCTCTCGGGCTGCTCCCTCCCTCTACCTCCCATGATTATTTAGATCCTCCTTCTATGTAGAACTGAAGCATCTTTCTTCTTGAGCTGCATATAGTCTATAAATTGTGTCATGGGTATTCTGAGCTTTTGGGCTCACGTATCAGTGAGTATATACCATGTGTGTTCTTTTGTGCCTGGGTTACTTCACTCAGGATGATATATATATATATATATATATATCATCCATTTGCCTGTGAATTTCATGAAGCCATTATTTTTAATAGCTGAGTAGTACTCCATTGTGTAAATGTACCACATTTTCTGCATCTATTCTTTTGTTGAGGGATATCTGGGTTGTTCCCAGCTGCAGGATATTGTAAATAAGCCTGCAATGAATATAGTAGAGCATGTGTCCTTGTTTTCTTAGTAGGGAACTTTGTAATGAATAGAGCCTGCTACAGTGGAAGTTACTTCATGAAGGTACAGTGGAAATATAAGACCTAAATTTACTGTATGTTACTGTAATTTATGAAAACACTGCATGCTTTGATTATATTAAGTTCTTTTCTGTTTTCAATATAAAAGGTTTTTATTATTTTTAACATTTTACTAAAAATCAAAATATGTTATATTATTTGATAAAACAATATCTTTAGGTTGATATATTTTAAAATGTGGTTAATTTTGAAATTTTTACTTACATGTTTTAACATTTTGTTTACAATTCAGAAACATACACACTTCTTTAGGATACATAGATTCTGGCTGGTCAGTATCTATGTCTGCTGTTCCATATGTTGCTACTGCATAGTCTTCAGAAGCAGTCCTGACAAATTCTCATCTCCTGTGTAAGAGCCCTTCTTTGGGATACGTTTGAAAGGCCAGCAAGAAGCTCTGCTCAAGACAAGATTTTACTGTTAGACATTGGTCTAGGTCATTTGCTGACTTAATATTTGCTTTATCTATATACTATTTCTAAGTGTATACTGTAACATGTACTTTCATTAATGAAAAGTTATTGCTATCTAATTTTGAAACTTTTATGACTGAGTATCCACTGGCATAGTCCTATTCATAACCTACCCGGGTAACCATAGATTCTCTTAGTTTTTTGATTACAAGGGCCATGAAATAAACACAAGAAAACATTTTCTAGGTCTACTTCTCATCTATAGGTTTTTTCCATTCTTTCCATTTTATTGAGATTGCTTCAGAGACTTTGAAAGGGCCATATTAATATTCCATTGAGAGAAGCTTTTTAGTAAACCATTCCTGTCTGCCAAATTTCTCTTCCACATCAAAGAATGCATACATTGTTTGCGTCCTCCCATGTAAACTGCTTTTGTCTGGACCTGTCTTCAACCTGTGGTACTGTCATGTGCTTCAACACTGTTATTAGAAAAGAATTGTTTCTATTGTTCCTCACTGAAATGTCATCATATGGAGTATGCCATTGTGTTAATCTAAATGAAGGATCACCTAGTAGCTCTGATAAACTTGAATTTAATCGATCTTATTAATTTTCATTATATTTTCTAAGTTGTCATTATCTTAAAATTCCCAAAGTCCTTAAACTATGCTTATTATTTGAGATTTCTCACTATGTTTATTACTAATTCTTAACCAAACCTGTACTTCAACATTGGCACTGTGATTGTGCTTTGATCTATTTTATTTAGTGAGTTGTCAATAGGAAGTTTCTTTAATGAATTATTTACTTACCTAAAAAGCATGGATAGAAGCTAATCACAGTTTTATCTTAGAGAAACAGAATTCTTGATGAATTCAATAACTTATTGAAAGTCAAGTAACAGACCTTTTATAAATATGCAGAATATAGTTGATGCTGAACTTTCTTCAGAGCTATTGTGCTTCCACAGATATGACTGCTGATTTTTATATGAGTTAATGGAAGTAAAAGAAAGAAGAAGATGACTAGCAAAAGATGAGAAGAGACAGAACTGGATTTTAAAACTCCATTCAGCTAACTAATTATACCCAAGGAACTCTTGTGGCACTGTTAAGTAGATGCATCCAGCAATGGAATGTGTAATGTATGGAGTCCTTGCTTAGAGAATAACATAATGCATTGTCTGCATTTCTTTGGACTAAAGATAATGTTAGTTGTATTCTCACATAATATTTGTTTTGCCATTTGAATTACTATAACAGAGAGAAGTAATAGCATTATACAATATATAATACATGTCTATTTTTTAACATTTGAACATTTTGGTGCCTTACTTGTTGAGAGAGACCACAAAGAGTATTCACACAGTACAAGAACCTGGTAAGCCTCAAAAGTTTTATCTGTTCTGACTCTTTAGGGATTGGTTGTTCTTGGTTTTAGTTTTGCCATGCTAATATCAATTCACACTGGAGACCTTGTAAAGTAGAAGTCATCAGAAACAACAAGATTCAGGAGGAGTCAGCATCCTATAGATCTGAAAGTCAGACTCAGATGGAGAGTTAGGTATATGCTCCCCAATGGTGAAATTAAAACAAGCCTTCATTCAGCAGAAATTTCCTGAATTATAAATTAGCAAGACTAGAGTTCAAATAAGTATTCTTGGTCTATAGAAAGCATGCCTTTAAAAATATCTGAGTATCCTAGAAGTGCCAGTCTTTAAATGATGATTTTTCTAGTGTTTCTGAATTTCTCTTTGGAACTTCTATATAATGACAACGTATGTAACAGCTATTATCCATTCAGCACAAGAGTCCATTCAAAGGGAAACAGTAATCCCAGTGCTGTATGCAGAATCAGTCTTATAAATAATACTACCTTAACATATTAACAGAGTCAGCTAGCCTTCAGGACATGGGAAATGCACACACATACTGCACACACACAGCACACACACACACACACACACGCACACACACACACAATGGGGGACATAAATAATAAGGACAACATGTTATTTTGACAGAATAGTGTGTTTGAGTATATAATATTTCCCCCTTATTTCCCTTCTAATTTTCTTACCATTTATATTTTTAATATAACTTGACGTTGCATTAAAACCCTCAAAGCAATGACTTCTGTCTAAAGAAAGATGGCCTTGTGAGCATTCCTCATAGATCTTTAGTAATCTATAGCATTCCCTGGTTCATAGCTTTCCCTCTATAGGGTCTCCAAGTATAGCCTTGAGACTTCAGTAATGGGAAGAACTGTGTAGCATATCAAAGAGAGTGGTTATCTATCTGCTTCCTGTACAGACTTTCTTGTCTGGTTGGGCATCTGTGAGTTTCCTTACATTGGAGGACACATTCCCCACCCCCATCCCCCTTTTTTTGCTTTCAGGATTAATGAAATGGATTTCTTTTTGACACATCTACCTGCAACCTTGAGAGGTATTCTAGGAAAAATGTATTCTTCCTTTGTCACTGCTCCATTAGCTTCTTATAGGCCAATGTTGTTTTTTGAACTTGGCATTTTAAGAATATATGGTTTGGTTTGGTTTCATAATCTGTTGAGGGGATTATTTTATAGAGGAATACGACATGCATGCATACGCAGCAATGTGTTTTGCAGGAAATGTCTGAAAATATAAAAGAAATTTAAAAATGATTGATAAGTTTGAGTTTGCAACACTGGTAGAAGTTTGCGCTTACATGTCACCAATGTACTAATTATATACACAAATGTTTCAGAAAATTGTGTTCAGAAAGTTGTGGGCTTTATGCCATTTGGACAGAGGCTATATAAACAATGAGGTGTGGTGTGGGATTTAAAGGTAGGTGTTTTCTATTGGCTCTGTTTGAGTTAATAGTGATGCTCTCATTCCATGGGGAAATACTCCAGGTATTTTCTTATATGTTTGACTGGCATGGTTCTCTCAGTGGGGTGTCATAATTACATGTTCGAGATCAGATACAGAAATGGGCAGAGAGCAGCTCTACTGCAAATCTCAAGTCTCTGAGATTCCCAGGATATGAGCTCGCTCAACCTTACCAGTTCTTCTGTCTGGTGGCACAGTCCACTGGCTCTGCATTTCTTTCTTAAAAGTCTGACCTATACAAACTACTTTCATACAGCATATTATGATTACCCATGAAAATGAATTTTATTTCAACTATTTATCTTGATCACATTATCATCAGTAGTTTTCAGAGTATGATTAGGCATGGAAATTGCATACTATATGACTTACAAAAAAATATTCCTTCAAGCAATGCACACATACAAGCAATGCATACATCATAGCATCAGCCTGGTCTGACCTCAATGGGAGAAGATACACAAGACCCTTGAGAGTTTTGAGACCCCAGGAAATGGGGAGGACTGGTGGTGTGTGTGTGAGGAAGTCATCCTCTTGAAGACAGGGGAGGAGGAATGGGATGAAGACCTGTCAGGGGCAGATTGGGAGGAGGATAACAACTGGACTGTAAGAAAAGATTAAAGATAATTTTAAAAAGTAAGAAAGTTTTACGCAGCCTAGACTGCCCTAAGCTTTCTATGGTGCTGAGAATGAGTTCAAATTTCTGACCCTTTTGCCTTTACATCTCCAGTAATATAAACCAGATCTGTAGCGCCATATATGGCATAATTCAGAATAATTCAAATTTAATTCTTTAATGTTTATTTGAAAAGTTACATATATTAAAATTATATAGTGCCACAGAGTCTACTTTGTCCTATTTATGCGACTTTGAATTTTACTGTACGTTTCTATTCTCATCTAGGATGTTAAGTTTTAAGATGGTTTAATAAATCTAACTAGCCATTTCGAGAAACATTCAGTTCAAAGCAGATATATCTATTTTCAGTCCCTTGAATTTATATTTACTTAAAAGTCCAAACGTAGGAGTCAATATTTTAGTGATATAGATAATTTTAGAGGACCAAATTTCTTCAGAGGACTAATACTTTTTTCAGAGTAAATATTAGATATTTTTAAAATATGTTCCTCCAAACCATCTGAACCCAATATTTCATGGATTGTAAGATAATTTCATATCTATTCCTTCAAATGAGTCCACACAAAATTGGTTTAGGGTGATATAGATATTTGAAATATGAAAAAGGAAAATTAGAGCAAAGCATAAAGCATAGATACTCACATAACTATGCTCCTAATATTCCCTTTGATTTCAACTCCACTTCCTGGAATAAAGATATGTTTCTTTTAAAATGATATGTATATAATGATCTCATTTCTCGGTGACCCATCCTTCAGAAGGGACTTATTGTGTCATGGCTTGAATTTTACTTGAGACTCCTCCTCAATTCCATCCTCAACTTAATAATTTCGAGCAGTTTGAAATAGAAATAACCATTTCTATAGCAGAATTGTCAGTTATTTCAATAGATGGTGAGCTCAGAGTCTAACTGCTTCATTTCATTCCTCTCATGCTTCTCTCTCTCTTTGAGTTGTCTTGGTGTGCAGTTGCTAGTACTTCCTTCTGGTGACAGGCTTGACAGTAAACAGACTCCAAGTCTGCAGAGGGCCCTTTCATGCTGACCCCTTGTGGCTCTTACATCCTAGAAAAGAATGATGCTTTTTTGCAAGATAGTAGAGATGAAATTTCCCCTCTTATTGTTTATAAGGTGGTATGAGATAAAGATGCCCAATATCTCTACTGTCTTGTCCAAATTTCAGGGGAAAGTGGTGGCTAATGTTGTTTGCTAACTTCATGGCATCACTGGATGACTAAAAATACAAACAAGCATTATTCTCGGTGTCTGTTGTCATGATACAGCTAGATAAGATTAATATTTGAACTAGTGAGTTGAAAACAACAGATTTCCTTCTACTGTGAAACTGTTGCTTTGTATTTTAGGAAATCTTTAAAAGGACAGGAATCTCTTCCAAAAGACAATATTTTGATACAACTGCTTTGAACTAGAGCATTGTTTTCTTTTCTTGTCTGTGGGTAGAAACTGATGTATAAGGTCTTTCTTGCTATTGAATTTATTGACATTCATATTGTGATTATAGCATAAGATTTCCTGAATTTCAGACAGGGACTAGAACTACCATTTACGTTTACAAATCTACAAATCTGCCTTCAGTCATTCAATTCAGAAAATTATAGGGTCTTAACATGCCATTTAGTTGGTTAAAACATGAATAAAAAATCACGAATACTATGACTTTTTCATTAAAGAGCATATATTGATTGTCTTCTTGGTCACACCATGGCTTTTTTATATGTACGTATAATGGATGTTCATCACATTAAATACCAACAAAACCTTCTATCTTGTTTATTTGCCCCTTTTTATATTTTAATTATCCCCAATTTGTTCTCTTTCAACATTCATGTCTTTTTCCACATCTAGATTTTACATTTGTCTTTTAATTCATAGATACGTACCCGGAGTATCTGAAGTAGATAGCTTTATGACTGGTACATAAATTCGTGAGGTGATCCCTGGTACTCTTGAACATCTCTATGAATACTCTTTTCTGAATTGTAGACCTTAGCATGAGAACTGTAGCTATTAAATTGTGAGATTCCAATGGCATGGATGATATAATTGGATACAGAAGTGTCAGGGACCATCCAATGGTACTTAAACACCAAATGCACAAGGGTATGATTAATCCAATGTGTTGTATGAAAAAAGCAGTAGTCAGAATAGTAGATCTTTCACAGATGGTCACCACTGGCTGACTCAGAATGTTGTTATTATCAGTAATTTACATATTCTAGCAAATTCAGCAAGTATTTGCCTAAGTAGAGCATAAACTAAGGGAATATAACATTTCTGGATGGATTAAAGAGATCATGCCCATAATCCATGGCTTGGAAGATGCAATAATAGAGTTTCCAACACACACTCAATCAGCTTCACTATCTTGTCTAAAACTGATAAAGGATTATCATCATCTTAAGCAGATGGTCACTTTAAATGCAGTTGCTTTGCCATATGTGTTTTCACTGAATGAGCACATTAACACTTTCCATAGGACTTGATATGGAGTTATTAATTAGCCAAACATCTTTTTTTCTTTATGCTGAGACAAACAGGCCACCAAAAGCAGTCCACTTTAAGCTGATAATGCCAACAGTACACTGTCAGTGCCTCCTCTCAAGGTGGTGTAAAATATTTAAGTTCCTATGTCAAAATGTAATTGTAAAAGTATTTCATTGTCTTTCCCTGTGCACTACATAAAATTGGTCTATTTTCACATTCTATCTCTTCTTAGTATCAATACTATAATGTTAATACTGAATTATCAGATTTTGTATAATTCCCAAAGTGACATTTTTTGAAGAGGGGTGGTGACCTGGTGCAAAAGGATCAAACTGAGACTGGAAGAAAAGGGGAGTAATGTGGGAAAACCAGAGATGGGGACATTGAAAACTAAGGGCCACATGAGTGGTTGTATGAAAATCCAATACACTATAAACTACCTAAAATATATACACTCACAGATGAATTCCCTTTAAAGGAAATCACCAAATACTGTTGAGACATAATCCCAACTAGACATCTACTATCACCACATGAAGATTCAAGGACTACAGATGGGTTATATCTTACTGCTCTGTTGGCCAAAAGGGTCCAATTAGAACCCTGAAGCAACCCAAGCTATTGCCAATTCAATTTGTACCTCACCACACCCTGACATTAAGGCAATAGTTGTGAAGAATACACCTACACGTGTAGCTGAAAACTGAGAAATTAAGCTGCTGCATATCTACAGCCTTCACCTCCATGGACTGTTTATGGTACTAGGAGGTACTCTCTATCCCCTCCCCCTCCCACTCTCCCCTGCTCCCCTACCCACTGACTCTTGCCTCAGCTCCCTAGCATTCCCTTACACTGGGTTATTAAGCTTCTAAAGGATCAAGGAACTCCAATCCTATTGATGCCAGATAAGGCCATCTTCTGCTATCTATTCAGCTGGAGCCATGGGTCCCTTCATGTATATTCTTTGGTTGGTGTTTTAGTCCCTGGGAGCTTTGGGGGGGTCTGGTTGGTTGATATTGTTGTTCTTTCTATAGGGTTATAAACCCCTTCAGCTCCTTCAGTCCTTCCCCTAACTCCTCTACTGGGGTCTACAGGCTCATTCCAATGGTTGGCTGCAAGCATCCATATCTCTATTGGTCAAGCTCTGGCAGAACATCTCAGGGGACAGCTATACTATAGGACCGATGTCTAAGAATAGATGCCCAATACAAAACCATGTCAATATCATCTTTGGAAGCTCTTTGTCTTCTAATGTTGTATCAGGGCACTTTTCTATTTTATCTTACAGGTCCTTTGTGCATAAATTTAGGGTTCTGGTTTAGTGGGGTTTGTTTGTCTGTTTGTTTGTTTTATGAAATTCTTGGGTGTGAGAATCTATATTTGAATTCATTTTTTTGTTTTTTTTCCTTTGGCTTTTTTTCTTCTGTTTGTTTCTTCTTTTTGTTCCATTTGTCATACTGTGATTTGTTTGATTTTCTCTTATTTTATGTAATTAAAATTCTACAGGTATCAGTTTTATTACTAATGAGAGACATCTAGGGTATGATTTCTGATGAGAGTAGAAGCTGGGGAGATGAAACCATAACCAAAATATATTCTATGAAAGAAATCAATTTTCAATAAAAAATAAATCCCAGTTCCAAATAATAAAGTAGACAAGTAAACAAATAAAGTGACTTTTAATTTTAATATTTAATAAGGTATTTAGATATCTTTTTTATGTAGAATGTAGGTTGATAGTATCCTAACACATGTCAGATGCTTAATTCACCTTTTTAAAATTAGGAAAGTGAAAAGGACTGAGTAAGTTTCTCTTGACTTTGAGGAAAAGAGACATATAAAGGAAATCAGGTATGATTTTTCAGATAATACTAAATCTTAATATGCAGCACTGATGGGAACACTGGGAGTACACACTTCAGGCCTATTCCAGTAATTAGAGGATACTTGGACACATCACTTGTGAATAATCTGAAACTTGTTTTGTTCTGAGTTCTAATCTAGACATTGGTTATACACTCATATAATTGTGTTCCTGATATTCACTGCTATTATAGAGATCACAATCAGGACAGAATTTATTTCTGACAAAAAGTGTTTGTTTATGCCCCTTAAATAATGCCTTCAATGCTAGAGCCAAGGCAACTCTTTTTAAGGAAAACGACATGCAATCTCTTCTCTTAGTCACGAATCTACAACCAAAGCATACTTCTTTGTGAGAAGGTCAATGTCTGGAATGGGGAAGCTGAAAGAGAGAAAAATAGACAAGGTTATAATGGAGAAGAAATGCATAAAATATAATTGTAGAGACAATGGGAGAGAAGGGAAGGAAATAATAAGTGACATACATGCTAGAATAATAAAATAGTCTTGCCATTCAACAAACCTTTTTCATGAAAAATTTTAATCTTTCTTGTGTGTGTGTTTCACTGTTTTGTATGTATAGTGCATATACTTAATTATACAGGTGCACCTAATTATTATTCTCAGTCTGTCTCTGTCTCTGTCTCTGTCTCTGTCTCTGTCTCTCTCTCTCCCTTTCTTTTGTGTTGTTCAACGAAAGACATTGGGTGTCTATCTCCTCTACTCTCTGCCTTACTGCCTAATGCCAAGGTCTCTCAGTGACCTGGATGCTTTTCACTTCAGCCAGGGCTGGGAAGCCAAACATCAGCACCCATCTGCTTTTGCCCAAACAAACAGGAGACTAGTTTGTTCCCCCTTCCAAGTGGGACCTAAACATCCTTGCTTGTGCCTTTATTCTTGTTTAACTTCTTAGGGTCGATGGCATGTATCATGGGTATTCAGTACCTTTTGGCTAATATCCACTCGTGAGAACATACCATGAATGTCCATTTGTGTCTGGGTTACCTCACTCAGCATGGTATTTTCTACTCCTATTCATTTGCCTGAAAAATTCATAATGTCCTTGTTTTTAATAGCTGAATAGTGCTCTGTTGTATAACTCTACCATATTTTCTGTGTACATTCTTCAGTTGAGGAACATCTGGGTTGCTTCCAGTTTCTTGTTATTGTGAATAAGGTTGCTATGAACATATAAGAACATGTCCCTTGTGGTCTGATGGAGCATCTTTTAGGTATATTCCCAGGAGCAGTATAGCTGGGTCTTCAGGTAGAACTATTTCCAATTTTCTGACAAACTGCTAGACTGATTTTCAGAGTGGTTGTACAAATTTGAAATTCCACCAGCAATGGAAGAGTGCTCGCCTTTCTCCACATTCTCACCAGCAGGTGCTGTTACTTGAGTTTGTGGTTATCAATGAATCTTAAAGAACAGATAACATTTTCACTTGCTAGGCTTTATACATAAATTTGAAAACATTTTAGCTAAGTCAAATTGTGTAGACAACATTTAAAACTGAACACAATAGTCTACTTCAACTGGACATTCAGTCTGATGAAAAATGATTCAAAAAGTATGTGTCTTATCTTTATAATACTATTATATCTCTAATCCAAGTTCATATACTACATAAAAATAGATGTAAATTTGGAAAGGGAATAATCACTACAAGGGCTTGAAAGACATTCACAAAGTTGGAAAATATGTCAAGAAGTGTATTCCTCAAAAATTACTACTTAAATTAAAAATTGAGAGTGTGCAAAAAAAGTAAGAACATTAAGAATACAATACAATGTAATACAATGAGGAACAGGAACAGAAATGAGACGGAACATGAAAAGGACACTGACCATCAACCTGTACAGACACAGCCTATTGTGTTTGTCATGGGGAAATAAACTGGGAGAGAAGAGGGAGATAAGGAAGGAGAAAAAAACTGAACCATACTCAGTGATAAGTTTTTTCCCTTGAGTGTTTGGATGGAGTACCTTTATGATCAATGATTTAATGTCCTGGTAATGTAAAATGATAACATTTTAATTGTCCTTATAATAATTAAGAGAAGATTTCAGACAGTAGGTATTGACTTGTAAACTTAGAGTGAGAGAATCACAAAAGCATGGAAGTAGAAGAGATAGCCATTGAAAGACAATTGTGTATGTGTGTGTATATATATATATACACACCACAGCTTCTATGTCCAGTTTATCTCTATTATGAATAAAGCCACAATAAGCTATTTTTAAAGGACCTCATGAAATTTGCAGGCAAATGGAAAGAATTAGAAAAAAACTTATCCTGAGTGAGGTAACCCAGACACCAAAAGACATGTGGTATTTATTTGCTTATAAGTGCATATTAGCTGTTAAGTAAATGATATTAAAGCTAAAATCCATAGACTGAGAGAGGCTAGCTAAAGAGTAGGGCAATAGTGGGGTCACATGGGCATCTCTAAGAACAGGAAATTGAACACATTTGCTGGGTAGACTGGAAGCAGGTGGAGACAGGAACAGGAGGGATCCAGTGTTGGGGTTGGATGAAGGGAGAGTCTGTGACAAGTGACCTGCAATTGGATTGCATTTGGGCTTCAGTATGGTAACCTGATGTGCAGAAAAAACTTCCTGGAGTCTATGAGAATAACTCTAGTGAAAATGCTTAGTAATGGAGAATATAGGGTCTGATCTGGCCATCTTTTGTAGGCAGACAAGGCTTCCAGTAGTGGGATTGGCTGCTCAGTTGAGTTGTTGCCTGGCCAGGAGGATACTTTGGAAATGCCTAGCAAAACAAGGAAGATACTAGGTCAGAAGTTCACTCTGTGAAAACTGACACCAGGGCTTCATTACTAAGGACAACATCCACACAGCTCATTAGAAGTAGAGGTTGAGGTAATGTCTGCATAGAGCCTTCAACCCTACCTTGTAGTATCTTTGGCCTGAGAAGATATACTGAAAGATATTGAAAGAGAAATCTGGAAACTATCCCAACCAGAACCCTCAATTTATAGTCTGACCTGCCTGCAAGATGTCCTGGGACAATGGTGGTGCAGAACTTGTAAGAGTGGCTAAGCAGTATTTGATTTTTCTGGAGGCCCAAGGCACAAGACAGAGTCTATGCCTTACACAGCCTGGATAGGCAGGAACTAGAGACTGGATAGTCTAGAGACCTAGGATAATATTAGACAGGACCAGAAGAAAAGAGAGGGGGTGTTATGCTCTGCTCATAGAGCAGTGCCTTGTCCAGTTGTTATCATAGAGGTTTCCTTCCTCCACAGCAGATGGGAACAAAGGCAGAAATCCACAACCAGACATTTAATTAGGAGAGAGAGTCTAAATCAGAATTCATCAAATTCTTTCTCTAGAGAATCTGGAAGACCTAGATGGAGAAAAGATTATAAGAATTAGAGCGGATGGCAGACACCAGGCCCACTAAATCTACTTGCAAGCTCACATGGCCTCACAGAGACTAAAGAGGCAAGCATGGAGTCTATACGGGTCTGCACCAGGTCCTCTGCATATAGGTTATGGCTGTTAGCTAGATGTCTTTGTGGGAATCTTAACACTGGGAGCAAGTGTATCTCTAACTCTTTTGCCTGTTTTTGAAATTCTTTTCCTCCTGTTGGTTTGCCTTGTCCAGCCTCAATATGATAGCTTTGCCTCGTCTTCTTTTGTCTTCTTTTGTACTATTTGACTGTTGTCTCTTAGAAGCCTGCTCTTTTCTGGAGGGAAAATGGGTAAAGAATGTATACAGCAAACAAGAGAGATGGGTGGTAGCTGGGAAGATTGGAAAGAAGGGAAACTGGCAGTGATATGTATAAAAGAAGAATCTATTTTTAATTATGCATACACAATACACACATATACATATGCTGAAGAAATCTGATATTTTTATTAAAACGCAGAACTTAAATATCACTTATATAGTCTACAGATGGAACAAGAAAAATAAACCAATAAAGAGGTTTCAAGAAGTGAATTATGAATATTAATTTTAAGGGAGAAAGTAATTGTTTCCAGAATTACAGGAAATCTTTGAGGGGTGAATCTAGCTGAGTAATAATAGGAGATTCTTGCCACATACCAGGTGGAAATTTGTTTAGGCATACTAACCAATGTATACCTAGAGTCATTTCTAAGAGTTTTGTAATAACGTGGTTTAAATTAAAGTATATTCTGCAATGTTAAAATAATTAGTATAATCATTTTCAGAGAAGCATGTATAGGTTTATAGGGCAAAGAATGAAGACCTATAATTACATATTCTATAGGTGGTGATTTAATAATCTGAATTCCCTTTTGCATGTTAGTAGCTGCAGTGATAAAAATCATTTTAAAATGGGCACAGAATGAAGCTCGTGGGCCATTTTCTTTATATTAGGAATGGAATAAAAAGCAGGTAAGCTCTCAATCTTAACAGCTGCTGATAGGGGTGAGATGAGTAAGAGGAAATAGGATATAAAATGATGTTTGTGTCTTATGACCT
Organism: Rhynchomys soricoides; assembly: GCA_019843965.1. Classification (NCBI taxonomy): domain Eukaryota; kingdom Metazoa; phylum Chordata; class Mammalia; order Rodentia; family Muridae; genus Rhynchomys; species Rhynchomys soricoides. The sequence goes on from JADRCH010000047.1 coordinate 15,046,870, forward strand.
TGGGTCAAAGGAGAAAGCTAAGCGATAGAAGTTGGCAAACAGCCTGCAAATGTTTCAAGGGAGTTTCTCTGGAAAAAGTGAGGATGTCCAAAATGCCATTGTAAGCATGCTTACCATTTGGGTTAATATGTAAAGTGGAAAAAGGTTAAGCTATTAATTTTTAGAAGAAGCTACTTTAGCAGTGATTTGTAAGCAGCTGCATTAAGGGGAGTGCTTTTGGGGGGTAGAAATGTGTTATCTCATTAAAGTAAGGATGACTCCCAACATTTTGACAAGTTTCAGAGCCTCTCAGGTGTCCTTTGAGCTGGTTCACTGGCAAAGAGTTTGGCAGGCTCAGTTGGAATAATTTTTATGGGATGGTACAATAGCTTAGGAAATCTTGGATAGTTTAAAATGTTAGATCTCGACCCAGGCCCTGGGGTAGAACTCAGATTTAATAATTTTAACCAAGAAGAACTTGCTTTCCTTTAATAGGCCTTAATGAAGTCTTTTATTTTATTGGATATTTTCTTTATTTACATTTCAAATGTTATCCCCTTTCCTGGTTTCCCCTCAGTGAAGTCTTGGTTCCCGTACCCACCTCCATTTCAGATAAGTGTGATGCTGCCCTTTATGTTTTGTTGCCATGGAAACATGAAGTGTGGCCATAAGCTAGTTATAAGAGAGAGATCCAATCTTTGTTGTCTCCAAGGCTGTTAATGGTTATCAAGCTATCCCAAAGTGCCAAAGATTGAGCAAAGAATTTTGTCTGTGCTGTGTTAGTGAAGTTAAAGGTATAATCTATAGAAATTCCTCTATAAATACAAGAAATCACACAAGTCAATGTGATTTGGGAGTAAGAAGTAGTGAAATTTTAATAGTTGGTTTGAGATGGTCTTGCTCAGTGCACAGTGTATAGCTTCAGATCCAGAGCTTCCACTGAAAGCACAGAGAAAAATCTGTCTTTGAGAAAGAACTCAGATGGAATATGGAGAACTTTGCCAAATGATGTGGGCATAGCAGAATTTATGGTGGATGAAATAATAAATAATTCTCTAAGTTATGCTTGAATACACCAGAGTAATAGTAGAACACACACATGGCTGAGTAATATTAAAAAGAAAAACAATCCAATTTTATATGAATAATTGATGATCTGAATTAATTCACCGTCAGTGAGAAGATGGTAACTATGTGTATTCAGGCTGACCTTCAGGTTACTAATTCATAACCCAAGTTTCACCTCTACTCAGATAATGGGTATAATCATTATGTTGTAGTATATTGCATGCTGGATATGTTTTTCTGCCATGGCCAAATAGCTAAGGACATCAAAAGATCCTTGAATGAGGATAATGCTAGACAAAGACATAAGACTCTAGGTTCACATACAAAAATGAACAATTTTTGTTTTGCCACAGATGCTTACATAATCCTTAGCTAACTACCAGTGGTAGCATTACAAGCAGAACATGAGCAAATGGATCTTTGAGCATCTGGTTGAATTCTTCCTTCCAGCACTTTGTAACCGGTGTGTCAATGTTTGTCCTGGGAGACATTCTTCCTATGCCATACCGGGAAGCTACAATTTTTTATGATCACACTTTCTTCTTATTATTATTATTTTTTCCTTTTTTAAATCAGTTATTTTATTGGATATTTTCTTTATTTATATTTCAAATGTTTTCCCCTTTCTAGGTCCCCCCTTCGGAAACCTCCTATCCCATTCCCCCTCCCTTTACCTCTATGAGGAGGCTCCCCCACCCATCCACCCACTCCTGTCTTCCCACCCTGGTATTCGCCTACACTGGGGCATCGATCACCCTCAGGCCCAAGGGTCTCTCCTCTCACTGATGTCCAACAGTGCCATCCTCTGCCACATATTTGACCAGTGCTAAGGTTCCCTCCATGTGTATTCTTTGGTTATTTGTCCAGTCCCCAGGAGCTCTGGGGGGTCTGGCCTGTTGACACTGTTGCTCCCTCCATGGGGCTGTGAACCCCCTCAGCTCCTCAGTCCCTTCTCCAACTCTTCCACCAGGGAACCTCCACCACCACACCTCACTTGGTCCAATGGTTGGTTGTGAGCATCTGCCTCTGTATTTGTCATCTGTATTTGTCAGGCTCTGGCAGAGCCTCTCAGGAGACAGCCATATCAGGCTTTCATCAGCAAGCACTTCCCAAAATCCACAATAGAATCCAGATTTGGTGACCATATATGGGATAGATCCCCAGGTGGGGCTATCTCTGGATGGCCTTTCATTCAGTCTCTGCTCCACAATTTGTCTCCATGTTTCCTCCTGTGCATGTTTTGTTCACCCTTTTAAGAAGCACTGAAGCATCCACATTTTGGTCTTCCTTCTTCTTAGACTTCATATGGTCTTTGAACTGAATAATGGGTTTTCCTAACTCTAGGGCTAATATTTATTTATAAGCTAGTACATACCATGTGTGTTCTTTTGTGACTGAGTTACCTCACACAGGATGATATTTTCAAGTTCCATCCATTTGCCTGCAAATTTCATGAAATCGTTGTTTTTAATAGCTGAGTAGTATTCCATTGTGTAAATGTACCACATTTTCTGTATCCATTCCTCTGTTGAGGGACATCTCAGTTGTTTCCAGCTTTTCATGGATCATTTCTATAGTTTGTTACTTGATCACACTTCCATGTCTGGATCAGGTAAGTTATGTCCTTGAGAAAACAACTACAGGCCAACTGGACTCCAACAACTGTCACATGGTCCTATCTCTGAAATAAACCACTGAGAGACCATGAAAGGCAGCCTGGTTTCTGATTGAGCTAAGGTTTAAATCCATGGTGACACAGTAGGGGGTCCCCAGCAGGAGACGACCTTACTAGGGATGGTAGGTGTTTTGCCATGCTCCTGGGCCCTGGAGTGAGGATGGTCAAACTTCCTGCATCCTGCCTCTCCAGGAGGCCTGAGCACTGGGGCAGAGGCTGGACTCACACCACTATAAGCCAACACAGGCCATCCGGACTCCAACAACTGTCACATCTCTCTGAAATAAACCACTGTTAAATTTTAGAGTAGAAGATAGTTGGTCTGAGGGATAATTTCAGAAGTGTTAACATTGTCATCAATTGTTTAGCTTCCTTCTTGTAGCTTTGGCAAAGAATGTAATTAAAAGTCATTTGAGATAGGGAAGAATTTACATGACCTATACACCATGAAGAAAACTGAACAGGAACCCAAGTAAAGCCTTGCAATGGAATGTAAGGAGAAATGCTTCTTGCTGACTTGCTCACAGGCTTTTGTTTATCTATCTTTCTTAAATTGCAGGATGAACTGCGTAAGAAATAGTGCATCACACAGTAGTGCTTCTAACAGTAGTGTTTCACACAATAGTGCTTCATGCAGTGCACCTCCTTCATCTACTGAAAATTAAGACAGCCCCCTCCCCACCGGTAACGCACTCTGGCCAATATGATCTGAGGATTACCCCAATCTAAGCAGACATATTTATTGTCTTTAGACTGTGACAAGTTGCCAGTTAAGAAGACTCCACCTCTACTCCACTTTACACATAAACATATCACGTCCAGACATTCAGAATCTCATTCTTCGTCCTTTTCCCATCCAATGGACCATGTTATATCATAATATAAATCTTTGAAATTTTCAACATTGGTAGACAAAAGTAAAACTCTGGATTGTTAATGAAATGTAGGGAGATTACCAATTATTATTGTGTACCCTATATGGAAAAAAGTATAAAAAAGAATATTGATAAATTTTGCCATAGGGAATGCTAAATGATGGAATGGGAGTATGTAACTTAGCTTTAAAATCATGTCAAAGGTGGATGTGTCAACTACTTTATGATATTCCATTACTATTCATCAACTTTTGTGTTGTAGTGTATCCCTTAAAATCTATTAAAATGTCACTTCTAAGTTTTATACACCCCTGGGGCCATATGATTTTGAAAATACAAATTATTATTATTACTTTGTAAATATTCTGTGACAATGACAACACTTTCAAAAGTTTTTCTGGATTTTTCAGTAAAAAATAAAACCAAATAAAATGAAAAAATTTGGCTCTCCCTCCTAAGTAACAGTCCATCATTAAAGGAAATCATAGCACAAACTCAAGCAAAAATTTACAACAGAAAACAGGGAGGACTGGGGTCTCTTGGCTCATGGATAACAAGTTTTGTTATACAGCCTAGGATGATCTACTTAAGAATGTTCCTAACCATTTTATGGTGAGTCAAGACAATCACCCACAGATATTTCACTCTAATCTGGGCAATTTTTCAATTGAAAGTCCTTTATCATGTGGTACTAGGGTATATCCAATTGATAGTCAAAGCTAATAAGACAATAGTGCACTTAAATAAATGATAACTTGAATGTTCCTCATAATGTATAGACAATTCTGGCCTACAAACATTAACTGCTCAATAACTTCCTCTAAGTATTGTTAAGTGCTAAGGATATAAGCCTCATAGAAAAGACTCAACTATTAGACTGCAGTTGTGTCAGGCTCTCTGTTGCTTAGGATTCAGTAATTCATGACCCTTTCAAGTCATGCTAGAAATACCTTTCTTCGTCTAATTTATTCATTTATTTGTTTGTTCACTAGTTCAATCATTCATTCATCTATCTCCACATCTTGAATTGTAAGATTATAAACAAGCATTACCATACCCATTGCCTGGTGTTGGAGATTGAACCATAATTCCATGTATGCTAGGCTAGCTTTTAACAAAGATATATCCTCAGACCTAATTGTATGTATTTTTACAAATAAAGTTTCATTGGTCCATAGCCACAATTATTCATTTTAGTACTAGTCAATTGAATCTCTTTCCTACTATAATGACAGTGGAGTCATTATGATGGACTATACTGTTGTCACCATTGAAGTTATTTAATATGTGTTTCTTTTAAGTTGATGTAGATAATCAATACTGTGATTGGGATAGAGCCTATCCAGAAACCATTGCTCCAATAGTTACATTAATATTAATGCATGAAAATCTCTATCAATTTATTGTTTTATATGACATAAATTGCCTTTAACTTGGCTGGAGAGTGACTGGAGATACATACTATATGTCTGTTGTACAATTTTTGTTCTAATCCTAGTAAAAAATATATCTTTAAAATATGTTTCTCAAAATTAGTTTTAGCAATTACATTCAAATAAATGTTTACCATTGGATATTCCATATTAGAATTACTATACAACTCAACAAATGTACATATTTATTCTTGATCTCAGCTGAAAGGCTAAGAAATATTAAATGCATGGGATTAAAATACAACACATATATTACCAGAGTAAATAACATTCAATTTCAATGTTGTAAAGCATTAATCTCTATAAGAAATTTTTTCTTTCCTCATTTAATGGCCCAATAGTATCAAACATAGCTAATGTTCAAATAATCAAATTGAAAACAAATACAAAACATAACCTATATGAAGTTTTCTTCCTATGAAGAATTATTAGACACATATTGGAAATTTTAACACATCAACCCCTCATAGTAAGGATGAAATATCCTACCCCATTTTTCTTATGCAACTCTTGCCAAGATGAAGTACTATTATTTACAAACAATTTTCTCTGGGAAAAAATGAAGGAAGAACAAAAGCACATGAGATTGATTGGCTGTCCCCAGAAGAATTCAGTGCATTTGAAGGCATCTAAGTAATAACAAAAATGTATAATATATAACTACATATAAGTAATAAATAACTGAAACCAAGTGCTATCTACATCTTTATGCCTTCAATAAAACCACCACGATCATTTAAATCTAATTATGTCCAATTGACAGATGTCTCATTATATTGCATATATCAGTTACATATGAATATACATATAGCTACATGTTCTTTCTACAATATTAGTTAACTCCACCCTTCATAACACAGTGACCATTGAGGAATTGTGGTTTGCTTTACTTGATATTATTAAATGTGTTTATCAGCTACCCACCCCTGTATAGTCTCTTCCTTTTCCCATACTTCATCTGTCTTAAGACAATTTGAAAATATGATACTACGTCTATATTATTCCAGAGGCATCCATGCAATTCAATATATTCTTTTAAAAATTAATCTTTTCTTAATTTTTTTGACACATACTCACAAAGCATTCTCATCTTTCAGCTCATCTTTCAGCTTCTCAGAACGTCCTATGAACCCATTTCATTCTGTGTCCTCTCTATAAGTCTTTTCTTGTTTTCATATCTGTTTTTTTTTTTTTTAATGAACAACTCAGTTTAGCTAGGATCAACTGCATTGTTTTGGGTTTTGAACTATCCACTGAATCCTGTATTAGTTGTACAATTAACGTTAATTATCCTGCCTGTCCAAGAATCTATTCGTAACTAAGAGAGTTCATCTGTGAAAGAGAGTCCTGTTGAGTCCACCCCTCTTCAGTGGCTATTGAACAGAGCTGATTCCAGTGGGCCTGGTACAGGTAACTATAATTAGCATTAGCTATTGATTGCAACAGTTATAGGGATACTGGAAGATGGGATTCCACAGCCCTTCATCTTATCTTGTGGCTTTTACATACTTCCTGTTTAATTTCAGGCCCCGGTCCCTGAGTCTCAGATAGAGTGGCAAATAACAAGTATAAACGACTTTATTTAGAACTGAGCTCACAGTCCTTAGCTATTCTCTGCATTTTGGGCAGCCACGAGTCTCTGCCTTTACCTATTCTTCATGAGGACTGGTTTCTTATATTAATACTTAGAGCACTATTTGGTATGGGTATAATCATAGCTATTTAGAGTACAGCTAAATGTCGCCTCCTTAATGTTTCCTAAGTTTAGGTGAACCTGACTCATTGCATATATTCTTTACAAAAGAAGCAAATTCTGTGTGTTTGTGTGTGTGTGTGTGTGTGTGTGTAAAACATGTATGTGAGTTCTGGCAGGTACACATGAAAAGTGAGGAAAATACCAAGTTGTGACATCCATATGAATCAAAGTTTTGGAACAACTTTCTTCACTGGCCTTAGAGTAGTTACTTTTCTGTTGCTATGGTAAAATATCATGACAAAGGCAACTTATAGAAAGAGGAGAATCTACAGTACCACGGGAGTAAGAGCCCATCCTTATACACAAGAAAGGCAAAAGACAGGTATGGCATTCAAAGGAGAGGCTGAGGAGAACACACATCGTTAATGAAAAACACTGAACTGCAAACTAGAAGTGGAGTGTGCTTATTATTTCTCAAAGCCTGCCCAAACTGACTTCCTTCCACCAGCAAGATTATACCTCCCAATCCTCCCCCAAAATGTTCCATCAATTGTGAACACAAGATATAATATCCAAACATATGGAGGATATTTCTCCTTGAAGCCACCATAGGGCTGAACCTCATCAGATGAATGCTCAGTGACAAACCAATATGTTATCTCAAAATGAATTGTAAATGAAAGAGTTCACGAAGGTCAAAGGTGCAATCATTTGTGCTAAAAACTAAGCAATGCAGTATTAGACTATGACACAGAATGCTAGATGCTGATAGTCGTCACTGGAGCCCACAAATAAGTGTACAAACTGATGGATGGTCAAGCAAAGAATGAACGGCCAAGAATAGACAAATATTTAAATAAAAATATATAAAGTATCAGCACAGAATTTCTCCACTGAACATGCAGAATTTAGCCTTTCTTTTTCTTTTTTTCTTTTATCCTTGGAACAATATGTTTATTGTTGTTTTTCTCCATTTTATAGGTTCAACTGTTAGTTTTATACCAACATTGATATAATACGTAATTTGAAACTAAACAACATAGCATAATTATGGCATTATAAATATAAGCAGTTATATTATTTCTTTTTTTCTTTTTCTTTTTTTAAATTGGATATTTTATTTATTTACATTTCAAATGTAATCGCCTTTCCTAGTTACCCCCGGAAACCCTCTACCCCATCCCCCCTCCCTCTGCTTCTATGAGGGTGCTCCCCACCCACCCACCCACACAAGCCCCTCCCTGGCATTCCCCTACACTGGGGCATCTATCAAGCCTTCATAGGACCAAGAGCATCTCCTCAAATTGATGCCCGACAAGACCATCCTGTGCTACATATGCAGGTGGAGCCATGGGTCCCTCCACGTGTATTCTTTGGTTGGTGGTTTAGTCCTTGGGAACTCTGAGGATACTGGTTGGTTAATATTGTTGTTCTTTCTATGAGGTTGCAAACCCTTTCAGCTCCTTCAGTCCATTCTCTTACTGCAACACTGGGGATTCTGTGTTCAGTCCAATGGTTGGCTGTGAGTAACTGCCTCTGTATTTTTCATGCTCTGGCAGGGCCTCTCAGGAGATAACTATATCAGGCTCCTACCAGCAAGCGCTTCTTGGCATCCACAATAGTGTTTGAGTTTGGTGTCTGTATATAGGATAGATAATCAGTAGCCTTCCTCTACTCAAAGGATAAACAGGCTGAGAAAAAAATTAGAGAAACAACACCCTTCACAATTGTCACAAACAATATTACATACCTTGGTGTGACTCTAACCAAGCAAATGAAAGATCTGTATGACAAAAACTTCAAGCCTCTGAAGAAAGAAATCAAAGAAGATCTCAGAAGATGGAAAGATCTCCCATGCTCATGAATTGGAAGGATTAATATAGTAAATATGGCCATATTGCCGGAAAGCAATCTACAGATTCAATGCAATCTCCTTCAAAATTCCAACTGAATTCTTCATAGAGTTAGAGCAATTTGCAAATACATTTGTAATGACAAAAAACCCAGGATAGCAAAAACTATTCTGAATAAAAGAACTTCAGGGGGAATCACCATCCTTGGCCTCAAGCTGTATTTCAGAGCAATGGTGAAAAAAAACAAAACAAAAAAACCTGCATGGTATTGGTACAGTGACAAGCAGGTAGATCAATGGAATAGAATTGAAGACTCAGAAATGAACCCATACACCTATGGTCACTTGATCTTTCACAAAGGAGCTAAAACCATCTAGTGGAGAAAAACAGCATTTTCAAAAGATGGTGCTGGTTCAACTGGTGGTCAGCATGTAGAAGAATGCAATTTGATTTATTGGAATAACAAAAACCACAACAGCGAATTTAGCCTTTCTTGATTTTGGTCTTTTTGTGTCTGAACCCAAAACAGGAGATAATATATGTAACTTCACAGTAAAAAACTGTGTGATAAACTAAAATAAACAATTGATATCAAAACCATAATCTATTCTGATAGCTCCCTGAACAAGAAGAAGTGAGAATAACTCTTAAGTTCTATGTCTTGTTCACTCTATCCCAATCCCTACTGTAGTCATGTGAAATCAAGGAGGGAAATCTCAGTTGAGGTCGACTGTGTTGTATTCACAGGAACATTATGTTTCAAAGTTTTTCATGACAATTAAAAATGGAAAGTCTAAACAACTACATTCACCATAGGAAGCTCCTAAAGACAATGAAAATGAATGAAAAAAATTGAAATTGGAAAAATTATAAATCAATGTTTATACTTAAGTTCTATTTGCTGCAATCTATCAGAAGCTGTGTCCAGGATACCTTCGTAAGATGCAAAGGAGATAGTCAATTCATTTTTTTTTCATATTTTATTTACATTTCAAATGTTTCCCACTTTCCAGATCTCCCCTTTGGAACCTCCCCATTCCCTCTGCCCTCCCCCTGCCACTATGGGGATATTCTCCAACCCACCGACCCATCCACCCATTCTCGTCTTCCCTCCTTGTCATTCTCCTATACTGGGGGATCTAACACTCTTAGGCCCTGCCTCTCCTCCCCCTGATGGATAACAAGACCCTCCTCTGCTGCATTTGTGGCCAGCACCATGGGTCCCTCTATGTGTATTCTTTGGTTGGTGGATCAGTCTCCAGGAGTATCGGGGGTCAGGCCAGTTGCTACTGTTGCTACCTCCCTGGGGCTGCACACTCCCTCAGCTCCTTCAGTCCTTTCTCCAAGTCCTCCATCTGGGAGCTCACACTCAGCCCTACTGTTGCTGCGAAGTGACTCTTGGGTATTTCAAACTTTTGGGCTAATAACCACTTAACAGTGAGTAGATACCATGTTCATTCTGAGCGTTACCTCGCTCAGGAGGATATTTTCAAGATCCATCCATTTGTCTGCGAATTTTCATGAAGTCATTGCTTTTAGTAGCTGAGTAGTATTCCATTGTGTAAATGTACCACATTTTCTGTATCCATTCCTCTTTGGAGGGACATCTGGGTTGTTTCCAGCTGCTGGCTATTATAAATATGGCTGCTATGAACATAGTGGAACATGTGTCTTTATTACATGTGGAGCATCTTCTGGGTATATTCCCAGGAGTGGAATAGCTGGGTCCTCAGGTAGAATTATGTTCATTTTTCTGAGGGTCCGCAAAACTGATTTCCATTCTTATGTTAATAAGAGATCAAATTTTCTGTTGGGTTCCTCTGAACCTCCCACCTTCTTTTCACAAGTTTTAATTAAATAGAATTTACAAATACATATATGTTTAACTGTAGTGGACATTCACATTTTCTTTGTTCTTGCCTTCTAGCTCAGTTACCTGACCCGTCCATTGTACAGAGGATTGTAATGAAGTGGGAACACAATAGAAGTCTTGTGTTTTGAGAGAATGGTAGCCATTTTAAAGGTAGGTGCCACATCTTATCGATAATGTCTATCTTTTAGGTCAAAATAAATACTTCAAAGAAAAAAATCCATCAAAACCTTAAATATTATTTTATAACATTTTTTTATTTCTACTTTACCAGAAATTAAGTCTCTTATAAATAGGTCATTCTAGATCATAAAACCATATAAAACTTAAGAGATCTTTTCTTTTTAAAAGGAGTCTATTTAGTTAGTTGGTTAGTTTTCCTCAGATCTTATAAATCAATATGTAGATTTGAGAAAGCCTAGTGATATTTTTTTGTCTTAATATATTGGATGTCCTTTTCTTATAGTTTTTTATGGTATTGTTCTACTCTGTCATCTTTGATAATATTGTTTCTACTCAGTCACTTGTGTCTCATTTTGATGGCAAGTCTAAGATGAAGCTTTTGATTGTGGAGATGAAAAAAAAACAAATTTTCTCATCTTTATTAATTTTATTATGGCTCATTCAGGTTCCTTTGCTTCTTCTTTGCTGGCAACTCTAGGGTGCTATTTGCAGGAATGGCATGGATCTACACTCTGATATTCAAACACTTGATTTTCTCTCATGGGCATAATGATTAAAGTGTTTCCCTTAACACTTGCCATCTGATAATGATAGAATCTATTCTTAGCTATAGTCAAAACAGCTGTGAAATGCTTTGTCCTGATCAGTTATCTATTAAGATTACCTATTGCTGTTAAATCTCAGAAAGATTTATTTCTCAAAAAGAAAAGTTAAAAGGTAAGGCAGTTTTCTAAACTCATGTGTCTTTATGGATCTTGTTGTGATATTTGTAAAAATTCTCTATGTATGCCTGGACTGAAGCCATTATTTTTACTGTTTCTTTTGTGAGATTAACTCTTTCAAACCATGGTAGACTTCAACATAATTCTATAATATTATCATGTAATTAAAAGTGTCAGCTTGAGTAAAATTTATGTGTAGTCTGTTAAATTTTTCAAATAAGATACATTTTGAAAGGAAACTAATCACCTTATGTCACAAGTCTGATTCCCTTTCTCATTTATTCCTTTATTTTTCCATTAGTAATTGTAATCAAAATTTAAAATTTCTATTTCTGAAGTAGCTTATTTTGGCCTTGTAAAATCTTGATTGCTGAAAGAACAGATTCATTCTTACATTTTGGTCATAACTAAGTTTGAGTATTTTTATGTATTATACACATAACAATATAGATGAATATTTCTAAGTTAATACTCGTCATTGACAAGTTGCTTTCTTAAGAAACCTATGATTGCTTCAACCTCGATTTGGTATATGATATAAATATAATTTTTAATACTAATCCATTCTAAAATAGTTATTGATATTTATTTGTAGTGATACAGATAAAACCTAAGGCATCTCATATTTAGGCATGTATTTTATTACTAAATATCATGAACAGACTCAATGGGGGAGTGGGGATGGGTTAGGGGATTTCCAAAAGGGAGGCCTGAAAAAGGGGAAACATTTGAAATGTAAATAAAGTATCAAAAATAAAAAGGAATGTAACTTTTTCTTTAAGCCTTTATAAGTCTTCAACACATCCAATGTCCCAAATTAGTGACGAGAAATGCAATCTTATCATGAATACTGTATTTCATTCTGTTTTCAAGCTGAATTTATAACAAATGATAAAGGGAAGTTCATAATTCTTTAGTATAGAATAATATGAAGATCTCAGCCTGATAACAGACAAAGAAATCAAGATGTTCAATTCTCATTAGTGAGAGTGAATTTCATACACCTTTAGACAAAGAGAATATTTTGACATTGTTTCTTCTTACTGTTTTCATAAAATTCACTTATGAAAATTAGATTGAAAGTAACCTACCTAGAATAGACTTAAGAAATAATGTGTAAAAATACTAAAACTATCGCTGTATAAAATTGTCTTTATGAATAAGAATGTTGCATATTCTTAATTGCAAGTAGAAAATACATGAGGTGCATTTAAATTCAATAATCTCCTAATTATTATTGAACAAGAGGAAAAGTTAAACTCATTAAACAACCATGTTCAGAGTTCTCTGATACATGCATTGTCATCTTTTAGCTAATCATATTTATTTCAGATCATAAAAAATGGGTAATAAGCAATTTGTGTGTGGTAAACTTTTATCCCATTTTGATGTTTACCCTTTTAAATGAGAAAAATTGGCAAATAAATTTGGAAGAGTAGATAGTGGAACGCAGAGAAAGGAATCTAAAATGTGTTTAGTCATTGAGTGCCTGATATATAGAAGTCGAGTTTGTTGTTGATTCATTTTGAATATAGGAAAGAAAAAACCTGGACAGAGTTTTGGTTATAGGACTTTGAAGAAACAGGTTAAAAAGAAAATTGTTTAACAATTTAGTTGTTGCATATCAGTTTCTGATATTTTAAAAGTCCAAGTTTAGTTTTGTTCCTGTGCATCCTTTACACATTTTAAAGTAAATTGCTTGCTCACACATTCATATTTCCATAGGCATATTAATGTTTTAGGAGACGTTAAATGAAATTATATAAGTTTAAGGCTGTATATTTTTATGCTTTAAAGATGAGGAGACAGAGTAGAGAAAAACATATGTTTGCAATATGAGCTATCGACAGACACAGAAATAAACAGATACAAGAGCTATCTTTAGAGAGAGTAAACAGGAAATCTCTAGAGTATTGACTTGAGTGGCAGGTCCTGACCCTCAGGAAACACCAGCTCTGAACTGATGATGAGGTGAAACACAGGCCGATGCAGAGAGCAAGCAGCAGGCTTGCTCAGCTGGAGTCCGGAGGACAGTTTTGGTTCCTGCTCACAGAATCCTGCTGACTTAACAGCTGGGGCTCAAAAAATGATTCACAGAACCTTAATTTTAAGTGCACTGTATAAGAAATAAGTAGAAATCAACTTGTAAATGGTTAGTAGCTTCTCCAGACAGGATTTCCTTTGACTTGTAATTAGCAGATCTGACGAAAATAAATGGATAGTTCTAATTTGGGGGATTGTCAAAGGTTAATAAATTTAGACATGCCTATTAGGATGTCACAATGGACTTGTCATTGGGAGTTATGATTCATCAACTGCAGAGATTAACAGGAACCGAAAAGACAAGAAAATGCAGAATCAATTGGTTATTTCATCCTGGCCTCTGCCAGACTTCTTATTGTAAAGAAAGATGTTCTTATTCCTCACCATGACTACACAATTCCAGGGCTGCTAAATAAAGCAAGTTCACTAGGAGAAACATCAGCATGGCAACTTTCCGCAAAATTTCTCTCATTTTCCACGTTTTTTTTTTTTTTCATTTATTTGTTCAATTTTTGATTTTAAGTTTTATAGGACATAGTTCAGAATTAAAATATTAAACACTGACAGATCAAAGGTCATTTGCATGGATTTTATTCCATGGAACATGTTTTAAATTAGTCTTAATTTTCACCCTCCTCTGTAATCTTTATAATATTTTCTTTCAATAAAGATAAGTGCACAGGAAAAACAAAACATAGGTTTTTGCTTGTTTGTTTTTCTCATATCCTTATAGTTGTTCTGATTATATGCTATGCATCTTTGATATCATATGGCAAATCTCAGTCTAGGTCATGCTGCTATCACTTTAGTTAGCTAGCATTCCCTCAGTCCATAAGCTGTGAGCATCTCTAGATTCTTTGTTCTAATAAAAAAATACTGCAGGCGAGATGAAGAGAATGCTCGGTTATGGTCTATGGAACAACAATCCATAATTTACTTTGCAGATGTCTGTGTAATTTAAGCAGCAGGCAGAACAACCGCACAGTTGCAGCTGCTCTAGGGAAAGGGTATCAAGAGGCTCATAAATCATGGGGAGGATTAAAAGCAATGAGCATTCATCTTCTTAACCCTGTAGTGCAATATGGAAAAGCCAAGTATCATAATGCTCAGAGCAGCACTTGTTTTACAGAGAGAGAAAGTGTCGAAGTTGTTAAGACTTCCCTCAATTACCATTGACCTCCTGATTTGCAAGTCAGCAGAACATGATTTTAAAGTTGATTAAAGAGAGACCCCCTACACACTAAATTTAATTGAATAAGCAGTAGAGTACATTTCTGGGCCTAGCTAAACCATAGAGAATTGATAATAAATTCCTTAGATCAAATTCATTTCTTCTTGGATAATGTATAGAAAATGACCTTAAAAATAACTAATCCTTCTAGATCCATGTGTTGAGAAAAGTGAGTATTTTTAAGTCGTGAAATTTCATGAGGAAATCCTAACTCAAGAGTATCTAGGGAAGGTGATTCAGGCAGCTGGCTCTCCCCTATAGCATTTAGTAAATAAATGGTCTGTTACTAATTGTTTATATTTGAAAAATTATTCTACTCAAATATCTTTGGATACAAACGAGAAAATCCTAAATAGTGGGGAAATTTCATTTTCTTTTGAGGGTCCAAACCTTAATCAAATTTGAAAGGTTATGAAAACAAATACTTTGTTAATTTTTCTGGTATTCTTTTAAATTAAGTTCATGCTCTACTTCCTAATCATATAAAAGTACAATGATAGACCAGAAGAATAATTTGATCATTATTGAATGAGAATTTTGAAACTGTTTTGTAGCATATGAGGATATTTTATTTCAATCCACCTAGTTTAATTCAAAATATCCCTTGACCACAATTCCATATGCCAATTCTTACCTGTTATAGTGAGGGGTAAAAGATCCTGACTGGCAGTTAGATAGTTATATTTGTGCGTACATATATATCTTTATTTCATATTTATGTTTTAAGATGGCTTGATTTTGCTATACTGCACTTTTTGATAACAGAATAATAAAATACCAAATATGATCATTTGGGTGATCTCCACACTAATATTATATTCAACTTTTTTCATTTCCTGTGCTGATGCTATCCATTTTGAGGAAAGAAGGCTAAACTCTAGTTCTTTGTACATTTTTGCTGCTGTTTTTTCTTCCTGTGGAATGATGGTTAAGCATTTTTAATTGTTTTAAATTTTTTGCTGGTTATTTTATTTATTAACATTTCAAATGTCCCACTTCCCGGGTCCTCCTCCCCAGCAAATCACCTATCCCATCCCCTCTCTCCCGTTTCTGTGAGGGTGCTCCCCCACCCAACTACCCACTCCCACCTTACCACCCTCGCATCCCCCTATGTTGGGGAATAGAGCCTCCACAAGACCAAGGGTCTGGCCTCAGAGATTGGCTGTGGCTTCTGTCACTGAGGCCAGACTTGGCAGTCCTCGGCTTAATGAAGTTAGTGATATACAAGCAAATAATAAACTCTCCTGGATATTTCCTTTACATTTTCTCTATCCTACAGGAAATGTCCGCACTCATGAGAATGCATACTTAATTACAAACAAATGAATTGACTTACTCAAGAGTAATTTTAGCCCAGGATTTATATTAGCTGTGGCATAGGTTATTCTGAATTCTGACTTAATTATTAAAGATTATTAATCATTCCAATGCATTCACTATAGTGTGTAGACTTATCAGGTTATAGTAATGAGTATATATATATAAATTATTGATGGAGTAAGAGGCCAAGTTTAAGGAGAATGGAAAGGAGTATAGTAGAAGGCTTGGAAAAAAGAGAGGGAAGGAATAAACTTTTTAATTAAAATACAATCTCAAGAATAAACACAAATAAACTAAAATGCCATTGTTCATAATAAAATTATTTATAGATGAACAATTATAGAAAATACCTTACAGAACATGTGTCTGCACTGTCAGGAACATTTTGTAACTACAAACAGAAGGGAAAATAGTAAGCTACTTTTCAAACTGTGAAAATATATTTAGATAAAATTTATCCCCAGTCAAGTAACTCTCAATATATTTTAACGGGAATCTCAGTTCGCTTTCTATTACTAGGATGCCCTAGCAGTTTGGGAAGGGAAGGACTTATTTGGCTTATATACCCAGGTCATGATTTGTAATTGAGGGAAGTTAACACAGGGACTCAAGTATGGCAGGACCTGGAAGTAGGAACGGAAGCAGACAGCATGAAGGAGCCTACGCGTATATTGCCTTCATCTGTTTGCTCCAAAGAGCAGTGAAGGTGCTGCCTCCAATTAATGAGCAATCCCATGTCAATCATCAATCAGAAAACGCCCGACAGGCTTGCCTATAGATCAGGTTGTTGGTGAATTTTCTTAACTAAAAAGGAAAAAGTAGGAAGGTAAGAACACCGGAGTACAAAGTTCAAAGGGAAATCAATTTTGAATAATCAGCTCACGTCATATTTGATATATACAGAGGCCAGCAGGCAGATCAGAGTGTCGAGGTTAGGAGAGACTAGAGGAGAGTTGTAAGCATGAGGTCCCACGGACAGTGGACATTTCAGCAAGTAGAAAGCGTTTGCTTTTTTGATGCATTATGGAAATTGCTAAAGGGTTCCATTGTTTGGGAACCAGATAACTCCTGTTAATTACCCTGTAGGGCAACAGAGGTGAGGTAGAAAATTTTGCTGAAGGGAGTCCTGACCAGACAGGGGAGAGATGAAACTAGCTGGAAACTAGGGGGAGACTAATGATAAAAAGCAAAGAGACTAAGGCAAAATAATCATATGAAAATGAGGTGGGCTGTGAAGCAGTTCTGAGTGGAATAAGCTTGGTTTTGTTGAAAGCTGAGGGTATAAAATCTGCTTTGCCTTTAAACATATAAAAAATGTTGACGAGGCACTTAGTAATAGCTATATACAATTTAAAGGTGATGTTTTTCCTGGTATATAAATTATATTTAATAGACTTTAATTCAGTTGCTTGGCAAATTATATTCTATATCTGTCACACATTAATCTCAGCTTCTTACAGGCAGTAATTCATTAAGCAAATCATCCTAAGACTGGTGTGAGACAGGCTATTATAATGAACTCATTGTGCAGATGAGGAACCCTAAGGTGAAAGAATATAAGCTCATTCTCTAAGATCACGTACCTGGAAAAGAGAAGAATGCACAGAGGTCCAACCACATGACCTGAGCAGCTTCTCATGTGAATTTCTTACAAACGGAATTTAGCAGACCAGCATCTGGGGAATCCTTCTGGAAAGGTCAGAGAGGTTAGAAAGAAAATGGACTGAAGTAAGTGGTCAGTGAAGGAGAACAAGTTAGAATGTTGAAATGAAGTTCAGCCAAGAATGTTCCATTTGGGTCAAGTGCTGCTGAGGATGGAAGATCAGAGCAGAAAAGTGGTCAGCCCTGAATTTGGTTGTTTATATTGACAGGAACAGTGATGATACAAGAGTTAAGAAAAATTCAATGAGATCGCTGTGAGTGTCCTTAACTAGCATTGAGACATATGCTTGGAAAGACTTTCTGGAGATGCATTTGGTTAGTTTTCCACATTTTAAAGGAGACAGTGGTTTATAAGTATTCCTAGCTAACCATGTCTCCATGTAACTCCAAATTTTAACCCATATTTCCATGACCAAGGTTAGATTATACTGACATGATACTCATTGAGAACTCGGTTATAGCGTTTCATCATTTTTCGCTAGAGCATGGTCACAGAAAGTTTAAAATTGCAAATTTTTGTCCCAAAAAAAAAAAAAAAATCAAAAGACATATGCACCAGTAGGAAGTGATCTACCAAATCAACTTATCAGGGCTCACACTGGCTCACAGAAACAGAAGCAACGAGCTTGGAGCCTGCATGGCCTGTACAAGTCTTCTGAATATGTTCTACGGCTATTAGCCGTATATTTCACTTCCTAAAAATGAAGTGGGTTTATATCTGACTCTTTGCTTGCTCATGGGACTCTTTTCCTCCTATTGGGTTGCCTTAGCCATCCTGTATATGAGAACTTTTGCTCTTTTCTGAAGAGGAAACAGAAGGGGATTTGATATGCAGAATAGGAGAGGTACAGGTAGCTTGAGGGAGTGGAGGGAGGAAGTACTGTGGTTAGAATGCACTGCATAAGAGAAAAATCTATTTTTAATCTACAAAAGAGAAATATCTGTAATTCATTATTAATGAAATATTTTACAATACAAATTGAAGAGTTTCATGGATGTTGCAAATTGCAGCAGCCAGGGTTTTTATTTGGATCACTGAATACATGGATTGGTTTTGGCCAGTGACCTATATTCCTGTTCCATTAAATCAGTTCTCAGTAGGATGACTTGGGGCTCTCATTCACAGTGCAGAACACTCATTCACAATGGAGAACACTGTAGTTCCGCATTAGCATGCATCCTACAGGATTATTTTTAAGAATTAGATAAACTCATCTTTTCTGAGTTCAGGTTGTGTATGTCTGTGTGTGTTCGTGCACGTGAGTGCAATATCCGTGGATGTCAGAAAAGTATCTCCTAGAACTAAAGGAACAGGGAGTTTTGAGCCACAGAATGGGTGCTAGGAAACAAACTCAAGATCTCAGCAAGAAAAATATGTGGTGGGAACCACATAGCAATTTCTTCAGCCCGTGTACTTCTAATTTTTAAATATATAGTAGAGCATTTGGCCTTTGATGGACCATTATGTATTTTTATAATAAGGTAGAGATTATTTTCTCAGTTTTCCTCTGGGATTTGAAGCAGAGAAATGCCTTCCTACTCTTAGATCCCAGTTCTAAGCATCTGCAGATGCTCCTACAGCTCAAATCAGCTAACTCAAATTGCAGGAATTTAGGAGTTTCAAGCTCAGATTACAATTATTTTCCGAGGTTCCACTACACCCTTAATGGGATTGAAGTTTTTGTCATCTTCATAACTGCATTCTTATTCTATTAATGTAATGTCCTAAACAATCAATTTTTTGACATATATGTTTCTGTGTTTATATGTATGTTTATATATATATCCAAAGCTGCCATATATGTTTTACATCTATATTTCATTAAAGTCTTCACTCCTTTATAGATGATGCTAATTAAACTGGGCAGATATAAGATTCTTGGATATAATAACATATTCTCTCCCCAAAACATATATCTTTCCTAGGAATCAAATTCATATATGTGAAATTGTTATCATTTTCTCACTTTTATCTATAAATCTTCCACACTTGAATAGCTAACCAAGACAGCTGATGCAGAGCTTTACTTATCACTTTTAAAGAACATTTCTGTGAAGAATGGTATGCTCCTTTAAAGTTTTTTTTTTTTTTTCCTGTATTGGAGAGACAGATGGAGACTTTTTTCTTTTCCTTAAGCATGATATTCATTCTGTTTCTTTTCATGTTCTTAGAAATCTATTCTCTTGCCTCAAGGAATGCCTGCCTTCTAAGCACAATCTGAAAGTAGATAGAAAGCATATGTTCCATTCATGCATCAAAATAGAGGAGAGCTATTTCTTCATTTGTGCAGAAGGGTGCTTCCTTCTTGTATCCGGTATTCATTCCGAAGTGTGAGGGAGTGTATTGTGATCTTTTAGCACCTATCACCAAAGATTCTTTCAAAGTGATAAAAGTATTCTTCAAGAAACTGACGATTGACTCACGTCACAAATTGGTCTGTCCATCACAGAGTGGTCTTGAGTTTACAGAAATCCATAAGTAAATTCTAGTGAAATATTTAACCTGAACTTTCACATGTTGCAAAGATAGCAATAATCATTTTCTTGCTTTATCGTCTTCATTTCAAACCAATTTTCTCAACTTTGAAAGAATATAAAATCTTTTATGCTATAAAACTTTTTCAGGCACCAGTTTCCCAAGAAGTTGCGATTTCAGTGCTCACCCTGGTTCAAACCTCTCTTTCTTCCTGGATCACACTGCTTTCCTTTATCCTCCAGCATTCCATCACAAACAGGTACAATGTCTTTCTATCACATACATGTCTTTCATCTCCAAATCTTTTTACAGATATGTCTTAAACCATCTTATTTTTTTATTTATTGCTAATTTGATGTGTACTTATTTCTTCTTTATGTTGTGATATTAAATTATGGATTTATTTCAGGGCTGATTAGCTTTATCTCAAGCTTTTGGGTCCAATTGTCTATTGCAAGAGCAGTGTATTGATTTTTTCCTTGCTTCCTTTTCTTTTAGTCCTCTTCTACAGAGACACCTCCGAGGATATTTATACTTTATACTTTTAATGGAGTCCCATTATCACATGCCACCTGGGAACCTTGTAAACCTATAAAGCTTTCCCAATGTTCTGTTTATCATAAGGTACAATTCTTCAGGAATAAGTAAGTGTTAAAATGAGAGCTATAACTTCTAATAAGTAATGTAGAATATATCTAATCCAAATAGCTGTTATATTAAATACATAGTATACAGGATCATACTTGTGTTAATCACTGAAGAGACATCATGACTAAAGCAACTCTTATACTAGAAAGCATTTAATTTTGAGCTTGCTTAGAGATTCAAAGGTTTAGTCCATTATTATCATGGTGGGAAGTACGGCAGGCTTTAGGTGGGCACTGTAGCAGTAGCTAAGAGATACATCCTGATCCATAGGTAGAGAGAATGACTCTGGGTCTAAGCATGGGCTTTTGAAATCTCAAAGTCTACTCCAAATGAAGACTTTCTCCAACAAGGCCACACCTCCTAATCGTTCTAATTTTTTTAAAGATAGTACTACTCCCTGGTGACTAAATTTTCAAATATGTGAGCCTCTGTGGCCATTCTTATTCAAACCACCTCCTTAGGAGACCCATAAAAATTGATATGATTCAATAACATATTGTATATAAAGTATGCTATCACATTGCACATGGTGTCCAAAAGTCCAATTGTGTAAATTAGTTATTTCATACTATCAAAGCAAGAAAGTGTTGAAAGATAAATGTTTCCAATCATGTAAACCAGGTCTTATTTCGTCAGGGCACTAGTAACACACTTATGATCCAAAGCTTTCATTACAGACAACAGTGTTAGAAAATGTAGTTCTCAATAACCTACTGGTATTAACATGATTGGTTGTTGTCATGTTAGAATCCATTTAGAGGTCATAAAGCCACACAATTAAAGAGGAAGCACATTATAGTTTTGTTTTTTGTTTTTGAAATGTTTTCATTCCAAAGAAAGATGATTGGATATGAGGAACATATACTGTCTGGATCTCTGAAATATGATGCATAACAGCCTTGCTGACATAGCTAAAGAATGCACACACACAGAGAGAGAAAGAGACATAAACACACATGCCACATGCACATACACAATATAAGGGATAGTAAGAGACAGAAAAAAAACAAGGCACCACTGCTTTAAAGTAGTCTCAACTTATGTTGTGAATAGTCAACAATAGGCAGATGAATGGACAGCAGAAATTTAGTCAGAAGCAGTCAGAGCCAGAGGGGGACACTACCCTATGCAGTATAAAATAAGGACTGCACATGAGAAGATGAATAATAATAAAAAAAGACCCATAAGGCTTTTAAGAATCAAGAGAAACAACTTAACTTCTTTTTCCAGAAGCTGGTAACTGTGTTATTTAAGTAATTCTGAAAGGGTAAAGAAACTGATGTTCTTCTGTAGAAATAATCAGGCCCTATAGTCATCACAATAAAGAGAATCATTTAAGGAAGCGAACCTTACCTGAGAAAGTATGTAAGAAAGTAGGTGTACAAACTTCTTGATTTGGTATTCCCCCAAATCAAGGTGAAATCAACATCTAGACTCAATTTTAGGTGTCACAGTAAATATGCTAATATATTTTTATGTTATAAATATGAATAAATTCAAATGTCATTTCAAAGACAATAAGTATATCATTATCAGCAGTCATTCTTATATTTTTTCCTTAGAAGAATGGAATTATATTACTCCACCTAATAAATGAACTTACATTAAATACAATGAGTCTTAATATATAAATGAAGTCACATTTTGTCATAATAGACACATTTGAGGGTCCAGTGGTCATTTGTGTGTTGGCAGTGATATTTTATTGACACTTAAAGTAAAGTGAAAATTTACATCCATTTTTAAGGGACAGAAGAATAAACAACATTGTGATCTCCTGCTTGCTGATTATCAGATATTTTTATTTCTTCTTTTGAATCCTAGGCTGAATTAGGTAAAGGAATAGAAACATGTACCCCTTACAAGAAAATTTATTAGATGAAACACATAAAATATTTATTTTTCCAAATTAAAATTATAGATAAAATATTAAATGAAATTTCAAGCCAAATTTTCTCCAATCCAGAATTTTCACTTTAGTTTTGATTATAAAAACATCCCATGGAACTAGAGTTACACATGATATGAGCCAAAAGACACAGGTGCACATGGGAGAAGAGCACATTAGATAGGGGAGAGTTTATCTTAAGGTTTCGGAATCAGCATCAGGTATGCTGGGCAAACTTTTAAGTAAGCAAATATATCAGTGAAGTAATGAATATAATAATGTATGTATGCATACATGAATAGATACTAAGCACTGTAATTGTGACTGAAAATACATATAAAGCACAAAGAAAAATGTTTTATAGATGTTATCGTTGTAGCTAGAGAGGACTTAAATATCAAAGTACTTGAGTGTGACAGAAAAAAAAACAATCAACAAATAAATATTTTATAAGAGATTATTAGAGTCTTATAAAGAACAATGCTACTAAAGTATTTGTTATGTCATGGAGGAATTGAGAGTTCACTTAGAGTAATGGGAAGAAAAGTCTCTTTTTTATTAATTATTTTATTTATTTACCTTCATAATGTTGCTCTCTCTCCCTGGTGATGCCTCCCTGAGTTTTTCACCCCATCCTTCCTCCACTTTACTTCTGAGCTGATACTCCCTCACTTACCCACCCATACCCACTTCACCCTCTGATAGCATCCCCCTCCCTGGGGCATATAGTTTCTACAGGATTAATCCCCTCCTACAGAGGCCAGACAAGACAGTTCTCAGCTACATATGTGCCTGAAGTAACGGTCCTGCCCATGTATGCTCTTTGGTTGGTGGTTTTGTCTCTGGGAGCTCTGAGAGGTCCAGGTTAGTTGATACTGTTGTTCTTCCTACGTGGTTGCCATCCCCTTCAGCTCCTTCAGTGTTTCCCATAACTGTTCCGTCGTGTTCATGACCTCAGTCCAAAGGTTGGCTCTAAGTGTCTGCATCTGTCTCAGGCAGCTGCTGGTGTTGCCTCTCAGTGGAGAGCCATGCTAGGCTGTTGTCTGCAAGCAAAACATCAGTAATAGTGTCAGGGTTTTGTGCTTGCAAATGGGATGGATCCCAAGTTGGGCTGGTCCCTGGATGTGGTCTTTCCTTTGGTGTGTGCTCTATTTTTGTCCCTGGATTTCCTTTAGACAAGAATAATTCTGGGTCAAAATTTTTGAACATGAGTGGGTGGCCCCATTCCTCAACCGGGGCCAGGTTTATCTACTGGTGCCAAATGGATGGAACTAGAAAATATCATCCTGAGTGAGGTAACCCACTCTCAAAAGGACATGAATAATAGATACTCACTGAAAAGTGGATATTAGCCAAAAAAGTTCAAAATACCCATGATACAACTCTCAGACTGTATGAAGGAAGCTTAAGAAGAAGGAATACCGAAGTGTGAACAATTCAATCTCACTTTGAAGAGGGAACTAAATAATCACAGGAAGCAGAGGGCGGAAGAGACCTATGTAGGAGAAGGGATGAGGAGGGTAAAACGGGGAGGCAGAATCATGTATGGGGGGAAGCAGGAGAGAAGCCCAAAGGGCCAGGGGAATAAATGGAAATGTGCAGCTGCAGGTTCTGGGGTGGGGGGAGGTGGAACCTTTAGAAAGTCCCAGAGACCTGGGATGTGAGAGACTCCCAGGACTCAGTGGGGATGACCTTAGTCAAAATGCCCAACAGTGGAGAGATGGAACCTGAAGAGGAAAAGGTCTTTTAGGTGACATCTTTTAAAATGTGATTAAAACGTTAACGGGAGATTGGAGAAGATCAAAGAGAGAGTTTTCAACAGTGAGTAAGGATTGGAAAATGAGGCGTAGAGGCATGGCCTGTGATAACTTTGAAGACAAAGACAGGATGTCACAGTGTCTAGAGCTATGAAAGACAAGTGTATGTGAGAAGGTCGACTGCAACATATTGTCACAAATACAGGCCTGCATGTCATTCATGACAAGGAATCCAAACCATTTATCTGATCAATGATTCTTTAAAACTATGTTGAATAGGGAAATGACATGATTATGAAGCAGAACATGACTGATAATTTCCTAGAAAAAGAGAAGAAATCTTTATATATAGAACAAGGTTATAGAAAAAATATCCAGAAATAACTAGCCATTGAAAACCATCTTCGAGAAAGAAAATATTTTGACAAAGTTAATATAAGAGTATCTGATAGATTAATGAAAAGTGAAAATTTTGTTAGCAAATGAAAAATCGTTTAGTATGAGTGAGTTGTCAATGCTGTGTGGCATTTGTCAAGAAAGCCTTCTGAGAAGGATGCCTGGATATCCTGGACACTGGTCCTGATATTTGTTTTGCATGCCTTATCACATGACTTCTGGAGAGAAAATTATTTCATAAAAAACTGCTGTCTTTGTTCCTTCCAGCCTTTGTCTTGGGACATGACTTCCATAGTAAAGACTGTCACTAGTCAACCTATTATATTATACTTCTATATTTGTATCTTTTATGTATAAATTAAGCTAATATGTCAATACCATCATCTGAGAACATGACTAGAGCTAGAGTGGTCAATAAAATGAGCTTAAAATGGTTAAATCCAAATTCAAAACTACATGACCCATGTCTAATGAGAACGAAAACAATGATGAAGACACAAAGGAGTGATCTGAGATGTCACTACAAGGAAACAGTCACCTGCAAGCAGACTAATGAGGTGCCTTTGTAACAAAACTACCTGACGAAATCAAGACTATAGTTGTCTTAATCTTGGAATTCTAGCCTTCACAATCATCACACAAAAGTCTATTTTTCATCAACCTGACCATAGAAGTATGTTATGGTGCACCTGGAAAGCTAATTGACCATCTCCATGGACTTTTGTAACAAATAACAATCATTTGCATGTTTAAATGTAATCTAGGATTTTAAAAGCTGAAGGAAACAAGATTAAGCCATGTGCACTTCTCCATCCTTTCCTCCAAATGACAGGCCTAGGTTCTCCTGTTGTGTCCTACCCACATTATCTACCCATAATTTATTTACATATATTAAGCACCTGAGTAATTAATAATGAGAGTAGAATATGCTAGTTTCATGAGGTTTCCTTTGCGTGATTTTTATTCTGTAGAAAGAAAAATATTCATGTCATGATCATCTGCAAATTTTTCATGATTGCTACTTAAAGAAATAATAAAATTCATAAATCAATAGATTTATTCTTACAATAGAATTGTTTCTTCTTCTTTTTCTCATTCTTTTTATTTTCAATACGTTTTCTTTGTTCTGTTCGCAGACTTGTATATTAGTGTGAGTTCGACTTATATTGTATCTTAATCGTCATCAGTTTAGGAACAAGAAAATGCTTTCTGCACTCTGCATGACAGAGTATATTTTTAATAGGGTAAAACAGATTTGTATCACCAGCAAGATTTACAGGACAATGTAAAAGAATAAAAACAGTATAGTTTATCTCTTCATTGAATCCAGTTTCCACTTTCGATTTCTAGTGTGATTTTTTTTTCTCCAGTAAGTGATCCGCATAAAATAGTGTACTGTGAAAACATCAGTATTCTGTGACTTTATATAATTCCATATATATTTAAAACTAAAATTATACATAATATATCTATAAATATTGTTCCAGACATTAAGAATTTACTTTCCAGAATAAATGAAAATGTAATTTAAAATCCTATCTTAAATTTATCAAATATTTTACAAGCTCAAAAATATTGAAGAATAATCTGAGGTATGACTTGACATATATGACTATATTATAAGTAACTAGGACTTAAAAATACCAAGTTGCAGAAGTAGATGTGAAGACACACATTGTCATAGTTGAGGACATGAATTCACAGTGTTTTAAAGACAGAAGTTTTATCAAAAAGGACAAAGCCAAATTGAGGAAATGTGTGATTCAAATCCACACTAGAGGGAACAGAAAAGAAGTATATGCAAAGGATTATCCATGGGAATGATTACTTGTCTCAACAGGAGGAGCAGGTAGGATTACTTGTGTTTAGAGTTGGTTTATTTGGACAACTATAATAGGTTCTCAGCCCTTAATTGTCTGATAACTTGCCTCTAGAGTTAGAATAAGTGAACACTGACTCAGAATTTGAGGTCCAGTAACAAAACAGTTAATATGTGTTCTCTGAGTTTGTGAGTTTACTAAGGAAAGATGCACATCCATTTAACCCTTGTAATGCTCAGGGATTAGCAAGATCTGTGAATGGTCGCCCTCTATGGTCATTGAATCCTTATGATGTAACCGTTTCAGAATATAAAAAATAAAATCCATAGATAATGTGATTAATTTGCATAAATTTCAATTTACAAATGTAATTAAAATGTTGTTTTATATGGTTATTATATACATTAAATATTATACTTAAATAATGGGATGTTAAATTAACCCCCAAGGAAATTTTAAAACATACACTATCTTTTTCATAGAAGGTAATTCATGTTTTAGATTGTTAAGTCATTTTAATGAATAATTTAAAATAAATGGAGGAGCGGACAAAGAATATTTTTAAGCTTTATTTGATGATTTACTGAGCTGTCACTTTCAATAGTTTTCTATATTAGATGTATCAAATCACATTAAAGGAGACCACTACAATTTTACCTTTCTGTTTTACAAATTACTCTCTGCTGGGTTTATACCATTCTCAATTCTAGAATATGATGCACAAATTTCCTACTGCAATTATTATTTTACTATAATGGATTTTATAACAAAATAAGTTATTGAAATCAAATGAAAATCAATACTATAAGACATGTCTCCTATGAAATAAATATAACTAGCTAACAGAATATTGCCTAAATATGAAACTTTAGCACATAGAATTATCTGCTGATATTAAGCCTTGTTATCACGTACTCCTTTCATCTTTTTGCTGGATGGTGCCAGCCATAAGAAGAGGACCGTCTCTTCTTAGATATATCCATTTGGATATAACCTGTCACACATTCTCAAGGGTGTGCCTATTAGGTGGCTACAAATTGAACCAAGTATGAGATACTCCCCTAGATCACTGCATCAACCTGACTGCACATGTAGGTGTTCAGGTTTGCTAACCCTTAAAAAATTACCGCTTGCTAGCTTTGATGCTATTCTTGTATCTGCTTCATTAAGGCATAATATTCCTTGATAGCCTCTTTCAGTTCTTGTGTACATCACTGAGCATACATTGCCAGTTTCAAGTCTTCATGTTTCACTTCCTTTAGAGTTTTAAAATTTTGTTACATGGTACATTCATTAGAGGGATTTTTAAGACTGTGTAACGACGCAATTGACATTTTACCACTTTGTCTTTTCTGTTGCTGTTCAAAGTCACTGTAACTAAGTCATCTCTTCTAAAGAAAATCATTGACTTGAGTGGCTGCTTAGAATTTCAGAGGTTTAGTCCATTATTATCATGATAAGCAGCATGATGGCATGCAAGTAGGCACTGGAGAAGTGGCTGAGAGCTTTACATGTTGCTCCATAATGAGAATGGTACTTGGCTTGGAAATTGCTTTTGAAATCTTATGTCCACCCCTAGTTACAGACTTCCTTCAATCCTCCTCCTAATTCTACTCAAAGATATTGAGTTTGTGTATCGGGAAAGCCTTCTAGTGTTCTCTTATTACAACTCTATCACCCACACATGGCATCCATATCTTCAAGATAAAGGGTTTTGTGCCTATTTTATTGGCGGAACATAGAACACATTATGCAGTGATTAGATCATTGGTTTTCAATTACTTTAATGCCGTGAACACTTAATACAGGTTCTCAGGTTGTGGTGCTCCTCAACCATAAAATTATTTTTGTTGCTGTTTTATACCTCTAATATTGATCCTGTTATATATCATAACGTAAATATCTGTGTTGCATGATGGTCTTAGCTGGCCCCTGTGAAAGGATTGTTCAACAGCCGAAGGTTGAGAGCCACTGGATTTGATTTTTCAGTAACGGTTACTGAGAGAATAAGCAAGGATCTCAGTGTTAAGTTTAGTTCCTTTGGTCAGCTAAACTTTGTCTTTCTAACAAGATTGTAAAACCTGAGACAGATGTAAGTCAATATATTTATTGTTCATCTTCTTCCACAAGAAATAATTACATAAATTATATGTAGATATAGATATATGTTATATAAAATTACAAAATAATTAAATAACTGATATATCAATAATTATATATGACACAAATAAGATAGTCTCAATCAAAAGTAAGTAACATTTCCAAATATTTTCTGTTATATTTATATTCCCTTTTTTGCTATAATAACTACTTAAAATCTTTATTCTCTCCCATATTTACAATGAAGAGATTAGAAAGACTGCTATTTGGTTAAGCATGCCTTCCTATATACTTCTGAAAGTCACTGGATCATTTTTAACTGAAAGTTTGATGAGGCATCAGCAAAACAAATGAAGCATTAAGTTGTCAAAGGGTGTCCATCACTGTGAGAACATCTTGGCCATGAGGATGAATTAACTGCATTAGTGTGGACATTTTATGATGGGCATATATCAATACATCATCTTACAAGGTGAATGGGATCTGTTGGAAAAACCTAGGACATATCTACTATGTAGTAGAAATTTAATGACACATAAACAGAACACATGACAGGAACCAAAAAAAAAAAGTCTTGAAAAACACAAATTAACTGGCTCTCATATGGAAAATATTAAGTTTGCTTTCCAAAATGTTTACCATCTATTTTAGCTAGTTTTGCCCTGTGTCAAGGCTTGTGGAAGGGTGTGTCAATTCAGGTTGAAAGCTTGTAGTTTTTACAATAGCTATAGGAAAGTTACCATTAAAATTAAATAAGCATCTAATGTGTTTAGTGTGTGGTGATGTTTGTGATATAGGGTGTGGCCCTGGGAGTGAAAGAATGTTTTAAGAGAGTAACTTACGGAGTTCAGAGGGGGGTGAGGTGACTCACTGATCCTGGTTGCTTTTGAACTGATTTTCTCATCTATGTCCTCTGAAAGCCTAGTTGATGGAAACCCTCTAAGGGATCTGTTATAAATGTGTGTTCTCTTGCTGCAGTTTTCATGGTTTATTGTCTCCATTGGCCATCCTCCCAAGAGAAAGAGATCGGAGATAAGCTTCTTTGATGATTTGGGCCTACCTATACTTCTCCTATTCTGTCATCTTTATTGGTAAATTATGTGAAAACCCCTTCATATTTAACACACACAACCTGATGACTAACAATTGGTTCAGTCTATCAGTTTCCTCTTGTTTCTTGGATTGTGTGAAGGACTGGGTTGAACTGAATGCCTTTGAATTTTTCGTTCATACTTTATGCTCATTGACAAGAATTTGCTATTTCCTTTTTTCATCAGCTCCTAAGGTCCAACATTCTATTATCTTTTTATGGAGATGTGGCTGACATAGACATTTTTGTGTGGTTGTGTTTGTGCGCATGTATGTGTGTAAGTATTAACACAAAACAATGTAGAGTAGCTTTCTCTGTTGCTCTATACCTTACTTAGAGCATTAAACATATAATTGATAACACATGGAGGTTTTTCTCCCTCATCAGTTCTGTCTGTTTAATTACGATATATTTGAGGTAGAGCTTCTCCTATAAAATTCTTGAGGGTTAAAGTCACTAAATATCGCAACAATTTGCTTTTAATGTTATTTATTTGAATGTGTTGACAGACTCAGCTGACTCTGCACATATCTGTTTCAATAAGCACTTACTTGTATTAAGCAGCTACTAATTGCTTATTGATTCTTTTAGATCATTTCCTTTTAAATACCTAGTGATTGGACATTATTTTTCAACTTGAGCACTTAAAGTAAAAACACCAATGAAAATTTTATTTTACTTAAGACTTTTCAGAAAGTAAAAATAGAAATTGCCATTAAATTGAATTGTCCCAATTGTTTAGGCACACTGTAAAGGAGCAGTGAGCCTCAAATAAAATAAGATACAGGAGTTATCATTTATGCATTTAAAGTGCATTTTTAATTTCAAGTGATGTATCTTATTTAGAAATGGCAACTTACATGGCTCATGGGAAAAAGGCTAAATATGTTTGCTATGCTTAAAGACCAAAGTGTTCTCAAACTAGCCAGTTGGTGAAGTAAAATGAGGACAAACACCAGGATTTCTTCCAACTTGTGATTTTTCTTTTCCATTGTGTCATGTTGCAGCTGAGTTTGCTTTTAAGCATAAGAGTGGACAAACACTAATATAAGTTTCTGTTGAATTTTATTACTTTTATTTTTATGTTTATTTATTATTCTTTCATACAATCTATCTGATCACATCCCCGATTTCTTCTCCCTCTACTCCTTTCTTTCTCGCCAACTTATGTCTCCCCAAGATTCACTGCTTCTCCATTTCCTTACCAAGAGAGCAGTAGTTCCATGGCTATCAACTAAACGCAGTATAACAAGATTCAATGAGACCAGGCACAAGCTCACAGTCATATCAAGGTTGGAGAAGGTAATATATTAGAAGAAAGAGAATCCTAAGAGCACGCTAAGAGTTAGAGATAGACATTCATCTATGATTATGGAAGAATATCCTTAGTAATCATTGACCATCTTCTGTAACCAGACGAGGCATGCAGTAGTGGGACTGGGACATTAACCCAAACACAAAGCAATTGGCCAACAACCTGTCCTGACTGCTGCCTGAATGACGTACTGGGGCAATGGTGGCTCAGAGCTTGCCAGAGTGGCCAACTAATGACTAATCTAACTTGAGACCCACGCCAGGAGAGGCAGTCCAAGCCCACCACTGTGTGGATGGACCAGAAACCTAAGGTAGAGCGAAACACAACTGACAAATAAACCAATAAATAATAAAATACTGCAATATAATATATTTACATTTCTTGTGTGTGGGTATTATATTACAAATGTATTATAATCAACACATTTAATTATGCAAAATGCTGCCTAATGAATTTAACATCATAATCAGAAATGAAATAAACCACATGACTCAAGGGAAATTTGTTTTACAATGCAGACCCACATCTGGGATCACAGAGCTAAATTTTTTTTTTAGCATTACAGCAATCAAAGTTGCCAGTAAGCAGTCATGTACAACAGAGTTTGATTGACAAATTATACCTATATAATCAGCAGGAACTCGAAGAATTTAGATGTTATTTGGTTTAATTGTACTCAAAGGAAACCATGATTTCTTCCAACTTGTGACTTATTTTTATTCTGTTTGTTGCAATTTAGTTTTGCTTTTAAGCTTAAAAGTGGATAAATATTAGTATGCATTTATGTTTTGTGTTATTATTTTAACCTACCAGTATGCCTGGGAACATATGTGTACATCTCATATGGAAAACACAAGTGCCAAGTGAATTCCCTGGAGCTACAGTTATAGGTGGTTGTGAGCTGTCATGTGTGTTCTGTGAGTTGAATGTGGTAGTCTGGAAGAGCAGCCATTGTTATTAACCACTGAGTTTTATCTCTAGCATTTATTTTAAGTTTCTTAAGAAAGAGAATGTGAGAAATAAGTGAGGCAAGAAAGAGTGTTATGCATATGGTAGTAAAATCCTTAAAACATGTAGATAAATCGAATGTCTCTTCAGGTGCATACATAATAATTTTATTACAGCTATTGATAAAAGTCTTGCTAAATCTCCTCTCTCCATCTCAATGTGCTATCTCTTTCATTATGCAAATAACAACTGTCACAGTTTTACAAGTATTTGATTAATATTGTTTTAACAAATTTATTTGAGATTAGAGATTATAAATAGTATAACACTATAAAATTCTCAAAATGCAGTACAACTCATCTTGCTTAGAGAATATCAAATAAAAACTGACTACAAATGTAGAACATAAATTAGATGATGCATGTTTGAAATTGAAAATACTCATACCAATACAGAAATGATGTGAAATTCTTTGGGCAGCACTTTACAAAATTGAATAATGTTAATTACATTTGCATTTGCATGGTTAACTGACATTCCCAGCAAGAGTAGAAAAGGTGGAATGCTGGAGGAAAATTTCATTTACCAGTTCTACTGCTTAGATGAAGAATAGAATTCACATGAATAAATTTAATAAATTATTAGACCATAAGTTTCTTACAATCTAAACTCCATATTTAATTTTTAAAATCAATTGGATGGCACCATTTTATACAACTGACTCACTTGTTTTAATAAGGACTAAACCATCTCTTTTAGGCTTAATCTTAAATGTATTCAAATCTATTTATTTATACAATAACTTATATGCTTCAATTGTGATTTTATATATATATATATATATATATATATATATATATGCAATTCAACTATTTAAATAAAATATCTGGAATTCTGATATTTATAAATGAAAATAATGAAGATTTTCAAGCAGGTTAAATACATAGTTAATAGTCATGCTGTGAAATATACACTGTCAAATTTCTATTAGGAACAATATGTAATATAGTTACATGAATAAATGTTTTCTTGGAGAGCTATTATACAGGCGAAAGCTTAATTTTTTCCCCACAAATACACTGGTTAAGTATTTAACATTTAGATTGAAACCAGTTTTATTCATTACTGTTTGTAATAATGTATCAGTGGTTCAAAAGACAAATATTCTCTCAGAAGTTTTATGAGTGATTATGACACTAGATATTTTCCAAGGTCTGGTAAATTTTAGCTAATACAACACCTAGCATTCAAATGAGACTTGAAAATATAAGTAAATAAAAATGACTAGAAATTTCCATTTAGAATATCTTGCTTCTTGGTTAATATTAAATCCAGATGGATTTTTTTCCCTGTATTACTTTTCTTTAAAGATTTAACTGCAATTTTTCAATTTTAGAATAAATTATACTATAAAACTTTAAATAATATAAAGGTTGAATTATTTTGACAATTTCTAGTACAGTTATGTTTTTTGGCATAAAATGTATTTTATATCTACCTAAATTTAAGTTTCTTAGTAATCTATTATAAAATATAAACTCTCTTTTATCTATTAAAATGTCACCATGGATCTCTTCTGATTTACATATATTTATATTAATTCCATGACTTTGTTTTCTTCATTTGTCTGTTAAGACACCTGGGTATTTTATTATATCTATTTTCAGTTAAAATAATGTATTGTTCAACTAAAGATAAGTAATTTCTGATTAGTAGATTTTTTATCTTTATTAGATGGTATAAGATAACACCAAGCTTTTATTATATTGTCTTTCAAAACAGTTATACAATGCATCTTTAAGATTGCTTGATGTTCTCTTACTATGATTTTGTTCATATTCAATCCCCAACCCACTGCCGTGTGTGTGTGTTTGTGTGTGTGTGTGTGCATGTGTGTGTGCATGTGTGTGTTCACATATTCCTTCTTCTTCCTCATCTCAGTATCGCACACAAATATTTGTTTCATTGTTTTACCTTGAACATGTACAGCTTAGCTTCCTCAACTACTCTTGATACTGTGCCCAGCCTTAGAACACGGTCAACCTACCAGAAATCATGTCATTAATAAATAATAACTCTCTATCTCTCAGCGACTATAAAATGTCAATGGCTGCTTATCTAACAGTGAAATTTCACATACTCCTCCCTGCTCCATACTGAAATCTAAGTATGTTGCATACAACCATAATTGTTATGATTTTCTATGTAGAACTATTGTGTTTTGTCTGTAAAACGCCTATTTTCTTCTTTATTCTCTACTCCTGTCATTTTCAATCATAACACAACCCTGTTCTACAAATCCCATGACACTTGGTAGTGAGGTTGTGACTTGTATGTTCTGTTTAGTACTAAGAACTCACTCTATAGTCTCATATTCTCTGAATGATGATCAATTAAGATTTCTGTGCTAATTGTTATGTATTTCAAAAACAACTTCTATGATGAATCGTGACTGTTGTTCTATGTATTTAGCAATAAATCTTCCAGAATTCATTTCAATTCTATATTGATTTGACAAAATAATAGTATGATGTTTTATGTAATATTTAACGTTAATATGTAATATTAACGTTAACACTTCTGTCTCTTTTTGGGCATTTGATCTAATCAGAGAATAAGCACTATTGCACCAGTTTGTACAGCTTGTCCAACCAGTCTTTATTGTACCATGAATGACTCATATCTGTATGACACAAGTATTACTTCTCTTCTTCAGCATATTTCCTTTAAGCAACAAGAAATCTAGCCAACAGAAATGAAATTTCTATTGGCATGCCAGATTTATTTCTCCTCGTTCTGTGAGTTCAGCAATAAGATCTTAATGTCCAGTTCTAAAGGATAATAACACTGTTAGCAGAAGCAGAGGTACTTGGGATGCCATTGTCTCTATGTCTCATACTTTCCAAAGTAGAAATTTCAAAACAAGTATGAGCAATTTTTATACATTTGTAGTTTCAATAATATCAATACTCACCATGAAAGATTTAAACGCATTGATATAAAATTGTTAAGATGGAAATTCTTCTCATACTTAATTTTTAGTCTATTACCTAGATAGTATTAGATGAATGCAATATATATTTATAGGCTGTGAATATTGTGATAAATCTGTCACAGTTGATTCCTATGCACAATACAGAATAGGGTATAGATGTCTCGCATACAGGGAATTGATATTTGGCCTAAATGCTACCTAAGTAAGAAATTAAGACATCAAAAACAGAGGAACAATATTTGTTTTAGGAAGTATCCTGTCAATGGCAAAGATGTAGCAACTACCACATGCCACTCATTGCTTAAATTGTAGTTGGTGCACAATAAAGAAGGGAGAGAGAATTTAGGAGTGCCTCAGTGTCTTGGCTGTGATTCTGAATGTTTTCTAAGAGTTGAATTTTATCAGATTCTTAGTGGAACTGTTGAGAAGTGATGGTAACTTCAGAAAGTAGAATACACTTCGAATTCCATAGGTCATGAGCTATGCTCACTGAAGGAACCATATTGTTCTTCTTCCCTTCTTTTTCTGAGCTGTTTTTATGAAAATATATTTTCTCTACACATATATGGAAATGTCCACCAATATCACTTGTAGCCAAAGCACATGATTGTGGCCATGAACTTCCAAAGTTGAGGAGTTACTAGATATTTCTTCATTTACTTTAGTTTCCATTGAGATATCAATTTAAAAACACAATGTTGAACAACATGGTGCTTAAGGAAAGAATCACAAAGGAAACTATGTGTAAACCTATAAGTTCATGATGTTAAGAATTTGTTTTACTTGCCCTTATAAATTTAAGTCATTAAAGATTATTGCACCAACAACTGATGCTCTGTGACTTGAACAAATAAGAGTATTTTTTGTGGTTAGCAAAAGAAGAACACATTATGTAAAGAAAACTGTCGAAACAATGAGATGCATGTAGTTAATATAATAACCCAGGTAGGACTGAATTATGAATCACCATCAAGTTAAAAAATGTGATTGAATCCTTAGATCTATCTTGAAGAGAAAGTGGGAGAAGTAGAAGGAATTCATGAGGAAATACATAAAGAGATGACACAAATTCAACTATAGAGTATGTAAATATTTTTGTCATTTATACACAAAGACAAAAATGATTTTTGTAGGGGAGAATTTTGGGGTTTAGATCATAGATTTATTAACATGTAATTATTATAAATAGTTCAAAAATACATGTTCGGTAGCTAATTCAATATTTATGAGTGATATTAAAGGAAAATATTCACTTTAGAAAAGTTAAACTGGTGTTAGAAAAATGTTAAATTATATTGAAAGTCAGAGTACTGAGCTAACTACCAAGTGAGTTAAATGTGAGTTGAGTAGAGGAAGATGACCCTTAACAAAACCCAACATATTAGAATATTCAGAGTTTAACTTAAGAAACAAAAGTGGTATGTTGTTGGAACAAGCCTGGTACAGTGGAAAGAAGCCCCATGTGTCTGTCCCGAGCGCTGTGACTCTGGGTGGGACAGGAGACACGTGGGAAGTGCCCGCACATCTTCACACACAGTCCTAGGGGCAGGTGAAGGCTGTGGGAAGCCTTTGTGGGCCCTTTCCATGGGTGGGGGAGGTGGCCATTCCCAGGGAACATGCAGCAGCCATCTCTATGGGTTCTCTAGCCTGGGGCACCTCAGTCACCACAGAGTTCTGCAGCCGGGCTAGCTAGAGTACAGTTGGGGTTCCCTCCAAGAGCGGGTCTCTAAGCTTGTGTGAATGGGTACCATCTGGGAGTGCTGGCAAGCCCTCTGGGAGAAATTAGATGTGGCTCCTTAATCAAGGGCTGGATCACTCGCTTCCCATGGCTGGTCCAGATGAAGAGACAGTCCATAATTTCAAGACGTTTATTTTCCTCCTGTGGAGAGTGGCGTGGATGGAATTGTACCCCTGCCCTTCTGGGAGAGGCGAGGCAGATATAGTAACTGGGAAGGGGCATGGCTAAGCCTCTAGGTGTCTCATTATCATAGGGATGCTAGGGGCTGTGTGACCATGCCTCTACCTGGGACGTGGCCACACCTCTACATGATGAGAGGTGGTAGTCACCAGAGCCAGAAGCCTCCTGGGAGCGTTGGCATAACGTTTCCAGTCCCTTGCGGATTCAGTTGGGTCTTCCAGAGTTTTAAGCCTGTGCTCAACCGGGTGCCAGACTGCCTGATGATTATTCATTCCATAAAATACAATTATCGTGAATAGAGCCCTCCTACTTATTTTAACAAAAAAATGAAAAGATCATCTTTAATAGATTCATCATTATGACCTGAAATGATCCAGTTCACAAAGTTGGTGAAAAAAAAAAATTCTCTGAAAGGTGATATCTTGAAACCTAGAAGAGGAAAGCATTAGAAAAGTGTGATTGATTCATGTTATATGGTGCTATTAAAGCAAGATTGTGACCTAATCTGTCAAACATGTGAGGTCTTTGCATACCTTGATGATACACTCATCTGAATAAATATTTCACCCAGAAAACAAGATAAAAGATCTGTGGAAGCAAGAAGACAGACGTTTTTGACCATAAAGATTTTATAAATATTGGAGCAGTCAATCTTGTTTATAGAATGAAATATATGCATGAAAAAATACTGGCCTTAAGAAATAATTCAGTATTGCAGGATAGATTTATAGTGCTGATACTGATTCTCAAGAGAGCGGATGAAAAAATGGGAGACATGCTGAGATTACTCTAAAGGAGCATCTTCGGTAGAGTATAGGATTCCATGCACTTAGGAGATAGGTTTTATAATTATAAAAATATGAAAATATTATCCACTTTAATTGGAAGCTAGATAGAGGAATATGCTAAATATCAGTTGCAACCCGTGGACTAGATTTCAGTGGAATGTTCATGCCTTTCTTACTGACTTGTAAGGAAATAATAAGGTTACAAGCTGGGAACTGAGACATTTGAAATGATAAATATTTTTAGGCTGTATGTAGTTCTTGATAAGGTTGCTTTGAAATTGTCTCTGAAAATAAAACTAAGAAAACCTATTGAGTTAGACATTTCCACTGAATCTTTTACAAGGCTTGTTAAACAATTAGAATTTCAAATACATGAGAGATTGGAGTATAGCTAGTCTAGAGACAATTACCCTGGGTTTCTTTAGCTCTCTTAACAATCTTTGTATGTAACCTTCATAACATCTTCACAGCCATTAAGATTGGATTGTAGGAGCAGACTGCTTCACAGTGTCCATCTGATGAAAGTGCTAAGAGATGGTTTGAGATCATCTCTAAGAGTGCATGCACTGTTTTCCCTCCTGTGCTGGAACTCATCCTGCTGATATGTCCATCAGTGTACTTGAAAAGGTACATATTTTATGATTTCTTTCTCTGTCTTATTACCATAAATTCTTCACCAAACTGTTACCACACTGAAACATAGAATTTGGAGTAGCCTAAACATGTGTTCATAAGCAGTATTTATTCATATAAACCAGGTTTCACAGTAACTCTATTACATAGGAAATATTTCTGAGATTTCTGAATTCTTCTCTTACTCCATCATAACTTTTCCAGAACACCTTAAATTTTGCTTTTTCCAGAAACATGCCATTTCACATTTAATTTATAATATATAATATATAAGCATATCTCTGAAGTGACTCAATATGCTGCCTGCAGTTCAACTTAATTTCTTCAGCCTACCACTTTTATCACTCCCAAATGTAGAAAGTCCTCAACTGGCTAACACTAACAGAAAATTAATAATTAAAACTGTAATAGAACCTTTAAGGAACTCTATCAGATATCGGGTAGACACTTGCTATATTGGCTCAAAAATATGTTTGTTGAAAAAGAATTGGGGAAAATACGTTGGATTATTTAATTTTAAATATCCACTGAAACTTAGTTTCAATAGAGAGAACACCTTTGTCACTGTTGTTTATCTTAATAATCATTTATAAAGAAAAGGCAAACATGGAATAGAGATATGTTGGGGGAGGGTTCTAATGGAAATGAGAATGAAATAGTGTGGGTGTAGGAAAAAAGTATTTTCTATTCATGTATAAAATCTCTAGTTAATAAATGTACTATTTAAATACAACTGCTAAGGAATGCTTGTGATTGTATATAGTAATTTAAGCAGGAATACCTTATCTGTTCCCATTCCAGCTCCCAAATAATTGACACAAAAACCTATTAAGTTTATAAACAAACTGTGAAACTAGGCTGGTCAGGTTTCAAGCTATTTACTTCCCAGCCAAAGGCCCCATTGTACTTGTTAATCTGGTTTTGCCCTGGCTTGCTGTGGTCCATGTTTATCTTCTTGTCTACTCTGTCATAACGACCTTATGGCAAATTCTCTTGGTCTTTGTACCTCCTTTCCTCATGGTCCTTCTCTTACTTCTCACTTTACCTGACACCCTGTAGCTGAATTTGGAAGTCCAACCTTCCTATCTCCTCTGAAGAGCCACAGTTTGACCAATCCTTTATTAACCAATCTGAAATAATTGGGGAAAACTTTTAAACAACACTAATCTAGGAGTTAGTTAAATAATCATGGCAATGCTGGCCTCCGCAATGTACCCAGAACTCTGGGCACAGAAACCAGCATCTGAGGTAAATATGTCTCCATATTTGTTCCCATGAGTATTTTGTTCCCCTTTCTAAGAAGGACTGAAGCACCCACACTTTGGTCTTCCTTTTTCTTGAGCTTCATAGGATCTGTGAATTATATCTTGAGTATTTGGAGCTTTTGGGCTAATATTTACTTATAAGTGATTGCATACAATGTGTGTTCTTTTGTGATTGGATTACCTCACTCAGAATATTTTCTAGTTCCATCCATTTGCCTAATAGTTTCATGAATTCAAGATACAGCTGTCTCCTGAGAGGCTCTGCCAGAGCCTTACAAACACAGAGGTGGATGCTATCAGCCAAGCATGGGACTGAGCAGGGGTCCCCAATGGAGGAGTTAGAGAAAGGACTGAAGGAGCTGAAGGGGTTTGCAACCCCATAGGAAGAACAGCAATATCAACCAACCAGACCCCCCCCCCCCCAAGCTCCCAGGGACTAAGCCACCAACCAAGGAGTACACATGGAGGGACCCATGGCTCCAGCCACATATGTAGCAGAGGATGGTCGTGTCAGGCATTAATGGAAAGAGAGGCCCTTGGTCCTATGAAGGTTCAATAGATGTCCCAGTGTAGGGGAATTTGAGGGCAGGAAGGCGGGAGTGAGTGGATGGATAGAGGAACACCATCATAGAAGCAGGGAGGGATGGGGTAAGGGGTTTCCGGGAGGGGAAACTGGGAAAGGGTATAACATTTGAAATGTAAACAAAGAAAATATCCAACAAAAAAAGGAAAAAAAAAAAGTAGAAATCAGCATCTGAATACACAGTTCACAAAAATATGAAAATTGTGAAGTGTCAGTAAAGGAGCAGTGTCATTAAGATGATAATGACTTCCCATAAACAAAGCATTGAACTGCTGAGCCAGTTACATTTAAAGCAGACTTCCATTTAATGCTTAGACCTGTAAAGCGTTTATAAAATAGGAATCCAAATGTAAGTTGAGATTCACACACCATACATTCTCAGTGCTGGAGGCTTTGAAGGAGTCTGTATCATCCCTGCTCATCCATTATTCATCATGACAAAAGATTCT
The DNA here is from genome assembly GCA_019843965.1 of Rhynchomys soricoides. NCBI lineage: Eukaryota > Metazoa > Chordata > Mammalia > Rodentia > Muridae > Rhynchomys > Rhynchomys soricoides. The sequence continues at coordinate 15,087,549 of JADRCH010000047.1, forward strand.
ATTCCAGAAAACACTACCTTCCCTTTGATCTTTTCACCTCTGGCAGAGTTAACGCAGCAGTTTTCATGCTCTTGTCTTAGGGTTCCTTTTTTTTTCCTTAAAAGAAAAATGGAGGAAAAGAGACACAGAGAAACACTTGGTTATGTCATATTGTGAACATGAAAGCCTGGAGAGCATTGAGGAATTTGACTAACTCTGAAGCTTTTGCAGAAATAGGTTGTGATTTCTTTGTGAGTTTGAGAAGTAACAATTTTGGGGCTTCCTATCAATGAAAGTAGTTGTGCATATTGACCTCGGGTGCAGAATCAGCTTTAGAATATTATCTTGTCATAACTGAATAGAGGAGATACTTTAGAAATAAAAGTGAATATGTAGGTATTAATAATTAGTCATACATTGATAATACCAGAGATCAACATTTTCTGTTAAGTCTTTTATGTGCTAAGGGATGACCACTTTCCACATCTTTATATGTTCAAGTCTAAGTCTCCAATGACTCAGAATAGGATATTTTAAGAATTATTTCTCAGATGAATATCATTTCCCCTGTCTCATCCCTGAAACTCTCACATTTACCTCCCCCTTCACTTTCATTAAAATTCATGGAGTATTTTTCTGTAATTGGTGTATTTGTTTTTGTGTGTGTTTATTCCTAAATATGCCAATATAACTTGCTCAACCTGTATAATGAAAGTTGAGTGCACATGTTTTCAGGACAAACTATTTGGTATTGGGTAATGTAATATGATATGGAAGTAGCTTCCTCCATAGTGAAGTTATCAAGTTTAACAGTCATTGGCAAAGAGTCCTATTCCAATATGGCAGTATGTTTATAAAAGGAGGACATTTCTACATAAGTATTTTGGAAGATCATTTAAAAATCTAAATGGAAGAGACAACTTTCACATATATAAGAATGGGCCTGAAGGAGGTCTTTCATCCCAAACATTCCTAAGGTACCAAACTTGCTTGTCTTGACTACGACCTTCCCACTTTTTAGACAGTAACATTTTTTTGTCGTTTTAAGTGTGCAGTGAATGAACAAAAGAAATAAAAATGAAAGGCAAAGACTTGAGTGTTCCTAGGCATGGTGGAGGAGAAAGTTTATTACAGATATGTGGAACAGCAAAGCCAGAGGCAGACACATCTGTGAGAGTTCAGGGTGATCATGACCCTGAACCCTGTGGGGAGAGGGAGAAAAAAGGGAGAGAAAGACAACAACGGCAGCCAGCAGTCCAAGGTGTAAAAGCAGCAAAAGAGAGGCAGAGAGAGTGAAGGTAACCAAAATATGTGGATTATATAGAGAAGAGCCTCTGGGCAAAGGGCAGCCCAGTCCAGGACCTAAAGAATTAAGGGTAAAGGGCAAGGTTTTCCAGCCATAGCTTGTTTAGGTAGGGACTGAGGGATGCCAAGAGAACCTGGAGGCCAGGTGTGCTTTGATATGTTAAATAGCCATCTCAGCCACTTGTTCTGGGTTTGAAACTTAACAGGAAGCCCATTGTTAAGGCATCCCCAGAAAATCAGCAGTGACCCATTTATTTTTCAGTTAAGGAATATTTACTTGTTGTTTTATTCCTCTCAAAGGGCAATTGAATGCATTAGAGGAACTGGTTTTCAAAGATTATTATGTGGAAACCCTGTCAGTCAACTAAAACAGATATGTGCTAGTGCAATGGGATAAAATTTTTATTTCTATCCAGCTTTTGAATGTAGATAAGAAAACACTTATCAGCTTGAGTGAAGGGATGACTCAGCACTTATGAGCACTGGCTGATCTCTGAGAGGATCCAGGTTCTAGTCCCAGCTGCCATTTGAAAGTTACTAAACTTCTGTAACTCCAGTTCCAGGGGATTCAAAGCCCTCTTCCAGCTTCCACAAATGATAATCTCACAAGTATACAGGAAGTTAAACATTCATATACATAAGTAAAAATAAATACATATTAATATTTTTTAAATGTTTTTCTCTAGGCTAGAGATATAGGGAAACTGAGAACATTTATGTCGAGCAGACATGAAAACCAAGGTCTTAATCCCAAAGTCAAGGAGGTATATATCTGAAATCTAAAAACTTAAAATATAGAAGCCGCATCTTCATAAGTTCAGTGTTATCCTCATCTGCTAAATTATCAAGTATTAATGCCATCCTGGAATACAATAAGTTCAGTATGAGGAAGAGCAAGGGGAAAAAGAGGAAAAGTTTAAGAGAAGGGGGAAAGGGAAGGAAACGGGGAAAAGAAAGAGGAATAATAAGAAAAGAAAGAAAGGAAGGAAGGAAGGAAGGAAGGAAGGAGTAAAGAGAAAGAAGGGAGGAAGGAAGGAAGAGGAGGAGGAGGAGGAGAAAGAGGAGAAGGAGGAGGAGAAGGAGGAGGAGGAGGAGGAGGAATAGGAGGAGGAGGAGGAGGAGAAAGAGGAGAAGGAGGAGGAGGAGGAGGAGGAGGAGGAGGAGGAGGAGGAGGAGGAGGAGGAGGAATGAATGAGATAAACAAGTACAAGAGGAACAAGTATCAAAGAAGCCAGAGACCTTGAACCTGACCAATGACTCATTGAAATGACATTACCAAGGGAAAATGTGGGAATAGAGGGGTAGAGTATTGGACACACTGTCACATACCACAGCTGCCAAGATGAGATATTTTCTATGAATTTTTTGTTTATGTTTTGTTTTATTTATTTTTATTTTATTTTTGGCAGAGTTGCAATGGCAAAGGGCAGATATGAGGACACAGAAAGATGAGTGAGACTAGTGTGCATGATATAAAACGCACAAGAATCACTAAAATAACTTGAAAGAAGAAAAAAGAAAAAGGAGAACAAGAATACAGTGGAAAGCCTGCAAGGTCTCAAACCTACACAATGAAACCTACATAGACTGTCAAAAAACCTAGTATTCTCAAGGGAGATTGTTTTACCCAGTAAAGTATATAAAAAGAAAATAAACTTTTGCATGCTCATGTATACTATAGAATGTTTTTGATATATTATTTGTGAGAGCATTTGATGGGAAACCTCCATGTAATTTGAGTATAAAATTTTATATTTGAGTATGAATAGATTTTTTTTATACTTCTTTAGACATGGTACCATGAACCTTTAATCACAGAATTTCAGAGGCAGAAGCTGATGCATATCTGTGTTGATGTCTAGCCTGTTCTATTTAGGAAGATACAGAATAGCAAGAGCTATGTCGTGAGGCACTGTGTGAAAAATAAACAAAACAAAACAACAACCACCACCACCACCACCACAACAACAACAGCAAACCCCAGAAAATTAGTAATTTTATTTTGGTCCATACTTCCAACATTTGAGTTGATGATATTCAAAACATTACTGTGTCACATATTTTTAGTTAGATATTTGACTTTCAAAGAAAACAGAAATAGGGGTTGTGCTACTTTTCTTGCCTGACTGATCACTGATGGAGAAGGTAGAAGTAGTCCAGGACTGAAGGGATGGAGATGAAGGTATGTTGGTAGTAGGGAACAAACATTCATCTGTGCAGATGTAGCTTCTTAGGCTTTAATAGATGCATATGATAATTAAAGTCAATATCATTGTACTGTTTGATGTAAGCAAAAGAAGTAAGATACCAGTAAAAATATTAATATGTTTAGAAGCTTACAAAACCAATACCATGCCTAGTGTTTTGACAGTTTAAATTACAGTTTTTAATTGTTTTCAGCTTTTACATTTCTTCTGTCAGGCACTCTTGCTCTATCTATGTCTACATTTGTATATACACAAACATTCTTAGGAATTAGAAGATACTTATTTGGCTGATTTCTATGGTAAAATATTTACTTAGTCTTATTATACTGGATTGTATTTCTATCTATTACTATATTTTGCAAGATTGTAATTTATTCCTCGATCTATTGACTTTGATCAAAATTTCTTGTTTCTATTATTTTCAGATACAACCTATTCATTCAGAAAATATAAAAAAAAAACCTGTCCTCTGAGATTTTAGTCCTTTTCTATTCTTCTATTACATAATAACTTATATGATATATGTATGTAAAGCACATATTTTGAATTTATTTTATGAGCAGGCAGATAGTATGAGGTATGCCGCAAGTGAAATTAGTTTTAAATGTTTAATGCTTAAGAATTTTAATTATTGGAATCTTATTTTGGCATTCAAATGATACACATTATGTTAATGATAAACATGACAATTTAAAATGATACAGTAAACCTCTTCATAATCTGAGAAAGTAAAGAACTGAAGGATACATTATCTGAAAAATTAATTTGTTGCCTTAATATGATACTGTGTACTTTATGAAATAAAATTTACATGGTTTATACTTAATTATTCACTTCCTTACAAAGAGTACACATTGTTCTGAAAAGCTCTTAGAGGCACTTGTGCTTTGATTGTGTTACTGAGAGTACAGTTTAACCTCGGACAATCATTATGGCAATAAAGTTAATGATCTCATTAAAAACACACCAACATATTTATAGGGCTGTTATCAAGATATACTTATTCAAGGTCCATGAAAGGCAGAAGATTTTAATGGGTAGAAATAAAATAGTGGATTTTTTTTGTCATTTATAAATATTTTAAATCAAAATTACTGGGAGGCATGATTAATTACAATGAGAAATAATGAAAAGAATGGTACTTTGAAGAGATTTTGAAGATCACATTCAATATAACAATTTAAATTTAACATGTAAAACATTATTGAAATGTATTTATAACTTATAAAAGTACAGCAAGCTTTCTAAGAAGAAAATACAATTCAAAAGTATAAGCTTAATTTTTATTCATTTTAGAAAAGCATTCTTATTCATTTTTAATGCAGAATTATGTTGTTGTAATTATAGATTATAACATTGAATTTTCTGACAGGTGTCTGCATGTTTGTACAGACAGGTGAGCAAAACTAGCAGAAACTTGTTCTCTCTGTCTCCCATGTGAGTCCTGGGGATCAAAGAGAGCGGACCTTGGAGCAAATGATATTACCTGCTAAACCAATGTGAATGCAATAACATTTGACCTTCTATGGCTTATCGCCATAGCATAATTTAATATCAGTTCCTAACATATGTAACATTAAATAGAATGACATATAGCTTCCTTGTTTTTTGAGGAATTTCCATATTACTTTCTACAATGAGGAATTTTCACAGCTAAGCAATTCCCCCTTTTTGAAACTTTAGAATGATTTATTATATAATTTTAATTTTGTTTTTGAAAATAGATTCTTCTCTCCTACAATACATCCTAAACATAGTTTTCCATACTGCTCACTCCTCCCGGTTTCCCCCACCAACTGTCTCCCCCAGATATGTTCCCTCTCCATTTCTCCTCAGAAAAGAGCAGGTCTCCTAGAGAGACCCAAAGTGACAAAACAAAGACACAGTTAGACAAAGCAAAAGCTCTCATTTTGAGATTGTAAAGGGCAACACAGTAGGAGGAAAGGGGTCCCAGGAGCAGGAAAAGTGTCAGCAACACATCCACTTCCCACTGTTATGATCTCCATAAAAACACCAAACTAACATTCATACACATGCGCAAATGACCATGTGTCTATGATTCCCCATTAGCCCTGAATCAACTAAATTCACAGAGATTGAAGTGACAAGGCTGTTATTTAATTTTTTAAATGTATGCTATTAAAATAAAGTTTTGTCATTTCCCCTTGCTTTTTGTCCCTGTAACCCTTCCCCTGTATCTATCTTGCAGACTCTCAAATGAATCTCTTTCCCAATTGCTATATTCTCTATAATTTCTATATTCTCAAATTATTCTCTATTTCTTTTTTATATACATAAAATATGAATAATTATATTACTTGGGAGTAAATATATATTACTTGTAATGATATATTGCTCAACTTGCTCAACCTGTATACTATAAAATGTTATGTATATGATTTCAGCTTGACGACTTGGCATTAGTTAATTAATTTGCAGTCTCTTCCTTGGGAAACAATATTTATACCATAGTTATTTAGTAACCTGTATCACTCTCTCTAGAACTGGGCCACCACGAGCTTGCTTCCTTTCATGTTAGTATCTTTATTTGTATTGCCCTGGTTCAGGACCTGGGTAAGTTGCCATGCCAATGGGATTTCACTGCTGCAGCTTCTCTTCTCTGACATTTATAGGACACAAAATTTAGTAGCAAACTTGTGGTTTTTCTGACTCTTAAAATCTTTTCTTCCTATTCTTCTGAAAGGATCCCTGAACCTATAGTACAAGAGTTGTGTTCTATATATACCAGTTGGGTGGGACTTGACACTACAAATCAATTGTGCTCAAGATTTTTTGAATCACTAGTTCATTTTTAGTTGACAAATTACATTTTCATACATTTTCCATCCCACAAGTCCTCCTTCCCACCTCCAGAACACTTCAAATCTATGCTCTTTTCTTTCTTTTAATGACAAACAAGAATATAACTAAAACATGAAGGAAAACAGTTAGAAACATGCCTCCCCCACCACAGAACACAAACAGAAAAAAAAAAAATGCAACACTGAAAACACAAAACCATCCAAACATTCCTTGAAAAATAAAATTGGTTTGTCTTCCTTCAACAGCCATTGACAGATTATATATCCTTATTTATGATGGGGCACTGGTAAATTTATCCCACCTATGATTACAGGTCGATTGAATACATCCAATGTACTGGTCTTATTGATGATGCTATAATGTTGAGCGATCCCAAGAACAATATATCTGTCCTATCCAGTAAAATTCAGCTTATAGCAGTTGTCCAGATTTCAAACTTTTTCCATCTTTCTATTCCCTCTTCTACCAAATTCCCTGAGCCTCAATGTAGGGTTTGCGTTATATAAGTCCCGTTTAGATCTGCGTCCCCACAACTTATTCTTTGCTTTACAACCAGTTGTGGATTTTCTGTGACAGTCTTCATCTACTACAAAAAATAAACTTTTTCAATATGAGCTATACTTACTTGTGGCTGTATTATGTATAATATTATTAAATATTATGGATAAATATTTAAAATACAGATATAGCATTCTGATATGTTTAGTCAGAGTGATTTAACTTGCTGTGTGTAACGTTTGTGTAGGTAGGTCACTTAGTTGTTTCCAGGATATCAGAACAATTGTCAGGTCTCTCATTCTTCTCAGGTACCTTTGCTGGCCAATCTACTTAGAGTAAGCTTCCTGAGTGTTCCCTGGGACAATGGGAAATTTTGGGATGACTCATATCTGGCTCACATTGCTAATTTGACTGAACTTAAAAATAGCTTCCTGGCTGTTTCATAATAAGAGGTGGACAGGCTTGTTTAATTCACATTCTAATGTAGGAGATGTCTGGAGAAGGGTACCTTCTGGCTGGAATTTTCCTCTGTGTCATTGCAGCACTGAGCTAACATAACTCTTCACAATGGGCTCAGGTCATCTCAGAGTTTCAACTTTTGCAGGCAACACATAGTTCAGTTTTTCGTGGCAGGTGTCGTGGCTACTGCTTGACCTCACAGTTTAGTGCTTCCACTGATCACTTCCCTCTTGATTCAAGGTTAGGACTGAGGCACAGTCGTGTAGTACTGTGTATTGTCTTCTTTACAGAATTCTCAGGTCTCCTTATGTTCTGCAGTATTTGCCATATGTGTTAGACCTCAGTCTCTCTCTCTCTCCAGTTAATTGTTTATTGCATGTTACTTGGTCCGAAGTCATGGAGAGACCATGTATGCTCTAGTTATCCATCTTATTCAAATCTACCATCAAATTTTTCTAAAGTGAAGATCAATTAATTATATAGCAACAATTATTACAATAAAATTATCAATAGTTGGCTAGTTAGCAAAAATTTATAAAGTCTCTCCAGAAAGAATATTTTATTCTAAGTAAGACTATAGACCACTAATTACTGGATTTCTCCCAAATCTGTGTTAAAATCCCAATATTCTGTAGTTCTGATTGTTTATGTGACAAAAATGAAAAAACTAGACTAGTGACATCTGTGAGTCAAGAAGTTAGAATTACCAACAAACCACTCGAATGTGAGAGGAGATGGGTACAGATACTCTCTTCTAGGTTTTAAAGGGACCATAGCCTTCCTTACACATTGATTTTAGATTAATGGCATTCAAAACTATGTGAAAATGAATCCCTTTACCCCAAGCCATAAAATTTGAGCTTCTTTGTCATAGTAGGCTCAACTAAAATAGGCAAGGGGTATCAGTGATGCTTTTTGCTGTCAGTTTAGTAGCCCTTGCTGTAAAAGAAGAATAAGATAGCTCTATTTGAATTATACACAGCTTGGTGTATTAGAACAAACATCCGTGCATGCAGTTTCTGAATACTTTACCTTAACAAGACCTCAGTCCCACCTTACCCCTACTTTTAAAAAAGGAAACCATGAGCACAAGTTATTTGTCTACTCAGAAGGCCCAGAGAAGCTAACCATTCAGAGTCCCTGTACCTACAGAATCATGTATCTTGGTCTAAAGGAAATATTACAGATTTTCACCTAAATTTTATATCAGATTTGAATCTTACATGAGCTAATCATGTCGTACAATGCATTCATGCTATTTATCTTTGTAATTTTCAAAATCTCAGAAACCATACTCAAATATTTTTTTTTCTAATTCTCAGAGGACTACCACACACATACTTGCAGATTTCATTACATTAGGACTCAATATAGACTGTGATATATATATATATATATATATATATATATATATATATATATAATTTCAAAATACTCCATAATTCTGTCATAGACATCTTAGAATGTAGGCAGTCTAGCAAGTAAATATATAAACAGCAAAGCTAGAGTTTTATAAGACCTAGAAAAAATTTCAACAAACACTGCCTACATTACTATGTGAAAGAATTTATCCAGGATATCTTATAGAAACTGCTTCATTCACATGAGTTGTATAAGGCTGGGATGTTATACATGTGCATTTTTACAACTTGGTTACATATTTACAAGACTTTATTATGTAAGGCCATTAATCATGCATACTAAGAATATATTTGTTTTCATTTTTGATGGAATCTGCTGTTTTCTAGGTTTTTTTTTCCATTTATATACTAGTTATTGTATTTCTTTTGATAAAATCTTTCATAGGGGGCTGGTTATGTAAATCACAAACCAAACCTTTGCACATGATTCAAGCATACTAGGTTGTTAGTTTAGAATCCATTATGGCGTGTTTATAGAATAGGAATTTACCCCCAATAATAAGCAGCTGTTTGGTTCTACACAGTTAATTATTATGCATTAACCAGTAAGTTCTCCATTATTCTCAGTCAAACTTCCTAACTTCATTGACAACTATGTACCACTTAAATACTTTTGCAATGTCCTTCTTTTTTTTTTTTTTTATCCTGCATGGCTTTCATAAACTTTCTGTTCATGATTTTCTGTTTGTTTGTTTTTTTTTCAAATAAATTTTATTGCCTGCTTCAGCTGCCCAATGCCACCACTATTTCTTTCCTGTTTTTTTTTTCTTCTTTATTTTTTTGGATATTCCCCCCCTTTTTTATTGGCTATTTTATTTATTTACATTTCAAATGTTATCTCCTTTCCCAGTTACCCTTCTGGAAACTACTTATCCCATCCTCCCTACCCCCCACCACTTCTATGAGGGTGCTCCCCCCCACACCCACTCTCATCTCTCCACCCTGGCACTCCCTTACATTAGAACCTTGAGCCTTCACAGAGCCACGTGTAATCTTTAGTTATTGGGAGTTCTGGGGGGTCTGGTTGGTTGATATTGTTGTTATTCCTATGGGTTGCAAACAATAGTATACTTAACTGATCCCAAAAATTCCACCAGAGAACTCCTAAACCTGATAAACAACTTCAGCAAAGTGCCTGGATGAAAAATTAACTCAAACAAATCAGTAGCCTTGCTCTAATCAAAGGTTAAACAGGTTGAGAATGAAATTAGGGAAATGACACCCTTCACAATAGTCACAAATAATATAAAATATCTTGATGTGACTCTAACCAAGCAAGCGAAAGATCTGTATGACGAGAACTTCAAGTCTCTGAAGAAAGAAATCAAAGAAGACCTTAGAAGATGGAAAGATCACCCATGCTCACGGATTAGCAGGAATAATATAGTAAAAATGTCCATCTTGCTGTAAGCAATCTACAGATTCAATGCAATCTCCATCGAAATTCCAACTCAATTCTTCATAGACATAGCCATAGAAAGATCAATTTAGAAATTCATTTGGAATAACAAAAATCCCAGGATAGAAAGAACTATTCTCAACAATAAAAGAACTCCTGGGGGAATCACCATCCCTGACCTCAAGCTGTATTACAGAACAATAGTGATAAAAACTGCATCATATTGGTAAACAATTTTCTTTAAGTGCAGATTTTGCTTTTTAAAATGTTGTTTATAGACTATCAAACTGTCAGGTATTGGCTTCAGTACCTTGACTTGCAAATTCATTTATCCATTCATTGCTTAAATATTATATAGTCTTACTCATTTCCAGCCTTATGTGCTTCAAAATTTTAGTGTCAAATACATAATTTATTCACCCGTATAATTTCTGCAATGAACCATATTTTAAATTAAATAACTGTTTGCTACTCCTACAGATAATTCTGAAACATTTGCTAAAATTGTTTGAGTATCAAATTTGTAGATGTTGACTTTTAGAATATCAAATTCAACAATTTTAGATTGCTGATAGTTTTTTAGGTAGTAATGCTGGTAACCTTTTTGAATATTTTCATATTCTTGCTTGTTCTAGTACTAGAGATTAGAACTGTGCCTCTGTTGTGCTAAGCAAGTGCTTTACTACTGGACTGTACCAGCTGCCCTCTATCGACACTTGAAACCAGGTCTCATTAAAGCTTCCTAATCATTTTTGAAGTAATTTTCCAAGCCAGGTATTCTTTGAACATGTACTCTTCTTATCTCAGACTGAATTATTTGGAGCATGTGTCTGAACCACTAGATCCAACCTTGAAATATACTGGTGCACAAAGATTATCATTACAAGTTGTATCTTCTTCTACCTTCAATCATGAAGATGCTATAGTTTTATACTTAGCAAATCTTAAGAAATGTTCCTCTCCCCACTTGAACTGGTGTGATGTTTAAGCAAGCCCACATAAACTTCCATGCAGAACATTTACCATATCTCTTAAGTGGGCAGCTTCTAATTTTGCAATCTACAGATTTTCTTACATGAAACACATACAGGCTTTTAAAAGGACATACGAGATTGTTTAGTATTTCCCAACTGTCTAATATTCCATTTCCAATCTTCAAATGTCGTAATATGCTTACCCTTATTTATATATTTTATCTTATTATTCAACTGTTTTTTTTTTCTTAAATCCACCACTTAGCACTACTTATCCACTAGTACTAAAGTGTTAGAATTTTGTTCTCACAATTCATTTTGTAAAACCCTACCTCCAGGTCTGATGTACTCTCAGAAGGATGAGCAATTGTGAGGTGATTTGGTTTAGAATAAACTACAGCTACACTCTCAATTTGATTACACCAATTAGAACATCAAGGTTTTGTCTGTCTAATTTAACAAGCAGGAAGAATTCAAGCAATGCTTATAACATTTACTGAGCACTTGGTGTTGAATTTATAGCATCCAGAACTTGAGAGATATCAAGACACTCTAACAGTATTTGGTTCTAAGTAGCTTAGGGCACAGTTTGAAGACTTTCTACAGAGTATTTCCTCTCACTTTTGTAGAAATCTCTGTAGTACTGGCTAATTATGAAGGACAGCTTTAAAAGGAACGTATTTGTACAACAAAAGAACTAGAGTGCTTTTTTATTAAGATTCAGGAAGTACTGTCTGTTTAGTATAGAAATCATTCTTAAAATGAAAATTGAGCTAGACAGCTAATTAAAGTGATTGATTTCTAATAACTGAAATAAAAGAAAATTCAAATCCCTTTTCTTTTACTTCATGGACAATAAGTGTCAGTGAATAAATAGCAGATTTTTGGAAATATGTTTCTGAAAAAGTGCTTTTATTTTACACTGAATCTGGATTTAACCTTTCCTAAATAGTTGGACCACTATATAGTTAACTTTTGTTCTATATGTTGCTTATACTCATGATCAAAAGATATTTTCAGTTAACATGGTAGCTATAAATTATCCAAAGATTAAAAAATGCTACTAACAATACTTTCAAACAAGCTGTCAATGTACAAATTTTGATTACCCAGAAATATATCATTTATCTCTTTGTATTTATTTATTTATTTATTTATTTATTTATTTATTTATTTTAAGATGAGACTTTGCAGGGAAATCTTTATTTAAGAGACACTCATCAATCTTCTCCCACAATTCAAAGCAGTTGGGGCACAATAATGACAGTGACATGTTCCATATTGTTTTTTTTTTTCTTCCAGGCTTAACTTGTTATTTTTATTCTTTTGAACAGAATATTAATTAGGCTTTTGTGCATTTCTTTGAAAATTTCTATACATCCTTAGAAACATAGCTGAGGGAGGTTGCTTCTCCGGGGAAACAGCAACAGTGGCAACTGGCCTGACCCCCTGATACTCCTGGAGACTGATCCACCAACCAAGGAATACCTCTTTTATTATTCTCTGAATGTCCATAGTGTATACAATGTGCCATTTTCACTCCGTAATTGTCCTCTAATCTTTTCTAGCCCATCTCCCAAATGCCTGTCCTTGTTTTAAAGCTGACTGAATCAAATTTAGCTGCCCATATGTACGTGGGTGCATAGTCCTCCCCTAGGACATAGATATCCCACTACTATTCAATACCCCCAACCTCCAAAGTGACTTTCCTCCAACAGGAGCTATCAACTGTCAGTATCTCCTCAATCAGGGATGTGCCTCATCTCAATGGCTCTCCCCTTCATATTGGAATTTTTAATGGGCTTTATCTTTCAGGTTTTGTGAAGATAACTACTGGTATGAGTTCAATTATGTAACAGTCAAACCATGTCCAGAGTACAGCATTTTACAGCATCTTCTTCATCTTCTGGCTCATATGTTCCTTCTGGTTCTTCGTCTTTGATATGTCCTGAGTCTTGGGTAGGGGGTGAATATAGATGCCCCATACATTTTTGAGCACTCATAACTCATTGTTTTTATCACATTAAGTAGTTATGAGACTTTGCATTAACAGCTACTCACTGCCAAAAAGGTTCTCTGTCCAGCGTTGAAAAGAAGCCTAAGCATG
>JADRCH010000047.1:15100730-15143425 GCA_019843965.1 Rhynchomys soricoides
TATATATATATATATATATATATATATATATATATATATTATATCAGGGGGTTTAATAATGTAACTATTTAGAAAAAAGCTTCAATTATGTAAATGACACTAGAAGCTAAAACGTCACAGATTAATGTCAACAAAGTGAGTATGGGTGATTTCAATATCCAGTTCTCTCCAATAACCTATCATTTGGAATAATTTCTATACATAATTGTAAAGAAAACAAAAACATCACAGGAAAATTGGATTTTCAAAGCAGTTATATGAATAGGTCACTACTAAGTACAGTATGGATGAGCCACTTAAAATGTAATGTATTAGACAGTTATTGGTTAACCTTTAACCCCTATTAGGAATGAATTTTCTCACTGGTTTTCCAATGTAGTGTGTTCATTATGGAAACTATACAGACACAAATAACAAAAATGTACTCAGCAAACTGTATTATGTGCACACCCAAACACACACACACACACACACACACACACACACACACACATTAACTTAGAAGTAATGAAAAAGAGGCGAGCAACTTGCTCTCAAGAATATTGAATATTCTTAAGAATATTGAAAGAGATTTGAGTGAGGAAAGCTGGAAAGAGTGATGTGAGAAAAGAGAAACTATGAAATTACAAATCTGTGATATTTTTACATGAGTGAAATTTTCAGGGTAGCTACTTATGTAAACTGACAAAAAGTTAAGCCTTTTTAAGGACGGGCAAAGTGAAACAACAGGGTTCCATTCATAAATATATATTCAGAACTCTCTTACATCTGTCACTATGCTTTTCAGTAAATAATTTGAATTGTTTTTTTCAGGGACATGGTGATATTTTATGTCCTAATATTTGATTGTGAGAATCTGTGTGTAGTTCCAGTCAAAGAATCGATGGTCATTTCTGGTCCAGAGTAATTTTTCATAATAATTTTACTGCTGAAACAAAATCCTTCCTTTGTCACAGAAAAAAGAAAGGCAGAAATTATAGTTCTTCAGTATTGGGACCACATGGACAATCACTTTAACTGCAAAACTATCTGGTAAATAATAGAGACAAGGGAAAAGATTTAGGCTTTGCATTGATAAGCCACTAAGCCTATGATAACATTTGTTATCACAGCAAGACCGGGGCTATCTTAACTGATATAAGGATAATGGAAAGTAACCCCTTGATAAAATCATGAGACTGATAGGAAAAGCAACAGAGGACAAATTATGTCAGGAGAATGAGTGTTCTGTGATATATATTATATATAATATATTACCTATATATATAATATATATATATATTTTATATATATATTATATATATTATATATATAATATCTCTTTTAAGCCCTATGATATGTTGATATTATCAACATTTTTAGCAAAAATTTGTTTATTGTGTGACAGAAATTAGCTTATGTGAAATCTCAAATATTACATCTCTTTCCGGGATGGTGATATATAGGACATTAACCCTATGTCTTATTACTACAGTACATACTTTGTTATATTTTAGTAAAAAAAATGTTTAATTGATTTATTTTAATAACTAGGCAGATAATAATGAACTGAATTTAATGTGCTTATTTAATTCATAATTTTAACACATAAAATAAGAACAGAAAATATAGGAACAATTTACTGGTTTATGACTGAAATAAAGAATGAGCAATGAGTCTTTGGAAATAAGACTACAATTTAAGATGCTAAATAAAAAAGGAAACTGATACCTTTTTTTTTCGATCAGAGAATAATTGTTCTGTTCTAAAGGAGACTATAACTTGTTGTGTATTATACTAATAAACTGCGTAGAAAAATTTGGGAATTCCTCAACTGCTCAACACTTTTTCAATTCCTAGACTAAGAAGTCAGTCACTTTCAGCCAGAAGCAGTGAATAGTGATTTTAATGTAGAGAAAATACATTGTGCAATTGATTTCTCTTTTTAAAAAGAGATTTAGCCTACTGAGAAATACAACAAAAGGACATTGACAAGAAGAAAAGTTAAGTATTTGCTCAGACTTGTAGCAAAAGATTATATGTTATGTAGAAAAAAACCAACCAACCACCACCACTACCACCACCACCAACAACAAAAACAAACAAACAAACAAAAAAAAAAATGAAAGGATTTTCAGATGTAGATGGAAAAATGTACTAAATTAGCCATGTAAGCATTAAAAATGAACACATAAAAGCTCTATTACTTTATCTTGATTAATAGTAGAACAGATATTTCCACTGTCAGGATGGAGAATATTTCTTAATAGATATCAGAATGAAGGTGGAAGATGCATTCACTTTAGGCTATGGTGACTTTGAGCCTTTGTTTATCCATGTACATATTTTAAACGTGAATCAAGAAGTTATGTGTGGCAAAGTCATGATAAAAATACAAATTCATAAAGATGCCAACTTCAAAGGTCATTTAGCTTGGAAGATTTAAAAATAATAATAATAATCACACAGAAGGTTTTGTAAACTTACTATTTACTGACTTCAAAGCATCATAAAAAATTAAATTAAAATTTTGAAAGAAGAGAGAACAGGAGGTACAGAAATAAACCATTAAATAGCTTCTGGACTTTAAGGAGATACTTATTAAGCATACTTAGTCCATTCTATTTTCACAATAATATATAATATAATTTTATTTTGTTAAATATAGCAGCTTTATAGATATTTTAAAATATATAGGATATCTCTAATACGAATGATAAACAACAAATTGGCAATAAAAATGCAAAAATTTTTGTATCACAAGCAGAAATAAATATTTGGCTGGGGAAGCTTTACATGGTATTCTGAAATTCTTTCTAGTGTGTCATTGCCAATATATTAATTCTTGTATACGCAATATGATTTATGTTTCCTTCTGTGCATTAAAAATGCAGTCCATAAAATTCAAGTAAAGTTGTAGTCTTAATGTTTCACAAATATAGGATTTTTCTTCATTGGTATGCATAATGACCTGGAGGACAGCTCCCGTCACATTTAGGATTTTAAGGCTCTCATTTGAATCTAAAATATCATTTCATTTCAAAGTTGTTCTCTTGATATATGTTTAATCTCAAAGATGTAAGTAGTTTTAAAAATATGAATTCTGTGATTTTAAGTTAAGAATCTGTGGATACCTAAAAGATTTCCTTTAGGTAAAGATACACATTATCAGTGAAAACTGTGATGGTATTACAGGTGTCTCAAGTTAACATATATGTAAATATCAGGCGCAGGATTTTGAATTATTTCAAGATCAGCATACGTTCTTTTCCAAAAAATAAATTAGGTTTGGTGGACATGACCCTAAAGAGGGCACTCACACTTCTTCCCTAACAAGGAATTCAAGGTATAAGAATTCATTGACACAAAAAGTCTATGTGTGTGTGAGTGTTTGTGTGTGTGTGTGTGTGTGTGTGTGTGTGTGTGTTCCAACAGTAGATGTTTAATTCAAAATGAGCAAAACATGGCTGTTTTGTCTCATAATGCTCTGTGCATGTTTTATATTACTTTGTTTCTGAACTGGGGTTTCTCGTTTTGTGCATTTATGGGTTTTGTGAGTGTATGTGTCTGTTTCTCTGTGTGCTCTGTGTGTCTATGCTGTATTTTTGTGTCTGCCTGTCTGCATATGTATGTGTTTCTCCTTTTCTTTTTTCTCTTTTTTTTTTGTTTCATTGTCTTTACATATGCCATTTGTTTTTTAAAAAATTGAGGAGGAAACGAAGGCAGAATGCATATAATTTGGGAGAGTGTTGGGGGAGTAGAACAGATCGCAGAGGAAATGAGGAAGTGGAGACCTTTATCAAAATATATTATATAAATATATATTTCTTATTTAAAAAGCACCTCCTCCAAAATATTTCATTCACGTTTGTATGAATGCACACCACATTTGCCACATTTGTAATTAAGGATAATGGTAGAAAGATTTTATTCTGATCAATATACTTATTTCTTATCAAACTTTATGTTGTATTTTACTGTGAAATCCTACAATAACATAAAATCAAACTTAGTTTTTTTCAACACAAGCTAACAGTGTATTTGATGAATGTTTGTAGTTGACTATGTCTTTGATGCCTTTCATACATTTTTTCATTTTAAATCATTCATTTTAATTTTATGACTTATTTTTAATACATGAAGATACTATTACGTGAGAAGAATAAGGATTCCTTTTGTGTACTAACATAATTGACATATGTTCAATTGATGCCACATGAAAATATAATAAAACATTTATCTGTATATTACTTCAGATGCTAGTATTCAATAGAAACAAAATCCTTACATAATATTTGAAGATACTACAAGAAGTTCCCTGAAATACGAAGGAATTATAGGTTGTTTGAAACCAGGAACATACTCTCTTGTTCTACTAAATATTAGTCAATACTATTTTTGGATATTTTTATTAGGGCTGATTTATTCAATAATACCTCAAACTATAGAATGAAAATGAAAGGAAAATTTAATTTTATCATTCAAGAAACTTAAGCAAACTAATAATTAAAGACATTGCTTTATCTGTTCATTATACAAAATGCACAGTTTATTAGACAATGGCATTTTGATCTTTGCTTACATTTAACTTCATATGTATTGAATGTCCTTTAGGGATATCTTTCTATTATTATTTTTTCAACTATGCTTATATATATTTTTATTCACTGAGTGCTACTTTTATACTGAAAGATATAGCAGGACATATACAATATAATTTTTATGCTTTTTATTTATTATTATCCTTGTTTTGAAATGACCAAGACAAGAAGTAATGAACATGGTCTTTACCAATCAACAAAAAGCACAGTCTTGAACTTTTAATGGACAGTGAAGTCTGTTCTTATTCACTACCCCCACTGATTGGATATATTTGATC
Organism: Rhynchomys soricoides; assembly: GCA_019843965.1. Lineage (NCBI taxonomy): Eukaryota > Metazoa > Chordata > Mammalia > Rodentia > Muridae > Rhynchomys > Rhynchomys soricoides. The sequence continues at coordinate 15,105,589 of JADRCH010000047.1, forward strand.
TTCCTATCATTAATAAGACTTACAGAATGAGGTGACATTAGTTATCTGTCAGGCTTCTTTTATGTTAACTGGCAGCTTACATAGCTTGAGTTGTCACTGAACTTGCCATGATTCTTCCTTACAATTGTAGAAATTTCCTCTTAACCTTGTCAGAAAAAAATCAAAGAAAATAATTCAATAAAGAGTTTTAGGGATGAACTAGATAGAGCAAACATATTTGCAGTAGAAAAATAAATTTTAATGCATATTAAATTTAATAAGCTACTCAGTTGGAATTAGGACTTTCAAATAAAGCATATTTAATCATGTCTTTTATTTATTTTCTGCAATATAAAAATATTAACATAGCTTTACCTAGCATATAAAGAAGGGTGCATATCAGCATATATCCTTGCTATACCCAGAGAAGTATCTACTATCAAATTATATGTTGACCCAAATGTGAATAGATAAAATGTTTTACTTAGTTTAGTTCATTATGGATCATCAAATATGAAGGACAACCTCTGAGTAACCAGACAAATCCATATGTCTCCTAACATGAAGAATACAGTGAAGCTCTTGGATGCAAATTGAAGCAATTCAAGAAAAGACTTAAGATTGCTGGTCATTACATAGAATACATAGTAGTTACTTAAATGGATTCAGAGCACTTGTCCAAGATTTCTACTAACAATGGACTGGTGACTGTTTCCCAAGAGGCTTTAAAGTGACAGCCTATATTATTAGAGGGAGTCTGCCAGACAATAGGAAAAACAAGTTAGATGTATGCAATGACATGCTAAGAGTTTAAAAGAAAGAGTTATAAACAGCAGACTTGTTTGTTGAAATTCACATCTGCCATTATCAAAGCAAATATAAGTAAGGAATTCAAGGCAGAGTAGAATAGGGGAAAATGTTATAAAGATTTAATACGGAGAAATTAAAAAAAATAGTTTTAATTTATAATCTGGTCAGCAGGGTAATATGCTAAGTTACCAAGAAAGTACTATCTAAAGAAAGCCTTCCCTGTTCTTCCTTCACACATAGATTTCAATACCCTTAATCTCCTTACCAGCCATTGCTGGAGATGGTAAAAGAAATTGAAACATCTGAAGGAGTACTGGATTGCAGAGATGTTAGGGAAGAGGTTAAAGAGATGGTTCATGCATGAAACACTATCTGGGAAAGCAAGGTTGTTTGAATTCGAAACAACAGAAAATATGGCAACCAACTTGCATGTATTATCTCTTCTTTATAATGCCTGTTCTAAAGCAAGGAAGGGTGAGGCTTATGCCTGAATCCCTGGAACATCCAGGGCCAGCTAGCCTGGCTTACAAAGCAGTACACACAATACTTATAGAATGGGAGATCTTAATCCTGAGTTTGTACACTGACTTCCACATATACTCCCTGGTACCCACACACCCATACTTAAACACATAAATGTGGACATACATATTCCTCATATTCCTCTGACAGACACATACACCTGCACACACACTCACACACACACACACACACACACACACACACACACACAAAGTCACATGTAAGAGCAGTAGTATTTATCCTTTACTAAACAATAGAAAATGATATTTATGACTAAAATATAAGCTGTAATACCTCATCTAATGCAGTTAGATAAAGTTATAAATATACATGAAAAAAGCAACTGAATTTTACAGAACTGACATATTTGGACAATATGAGCAATGAGCAAGAGAAACAAATTTTATTTTGAAAGTGTTTGTATATTACTTGATCTTCACATACATTGATTTAATTTACTTATTTTAATTGATTAATAAATAATTTAATTTCTTAATGTACTCAATTTTATTTAATATAAAATCTCATTTAACATAAAATCATGTTTAAAATTATCTTTGTGTTTGGGGAAGTTTTGTATGATCACCCCCACATTTCCATCTTCAGTCACAGGAGAACTTTGTGACACTTCCTATCAATTGATTCAGATTCATTCTATGTTATACGGTTAAGGAATCTCATGTTTTGTGTCAAAAAGGAAGTAGGCTTTCTTGTCTATTAATTTCAAAGTTAACAACCATTTTCCACAACTGAAGGAATTGTATTACTGCTGGAGACCTGACTGGTCTTAGGGGAATGAGCTGAGGTGGGACACAGTCTTGGGCCAAGGACAAAGTCTGACGATATGGTCTTGTATCTGTTTCTAACTGCATGGGATGCTATTAGCTGCTGGCCTTTGGAGACTTACCACTCTCTTGCTTATTCTTTGGCTGGAAACTGCTTGTCTTGGCGATTAACACATAGTAGCAGGGAATTAGGTAAAGGATGTATTGCTAGGGCTCCCTTCTCTGTCTAGGCAGCAAGAAGACTCAGCCAGCTAGGCTGGTTAACTCTTTGTGAACCAGAGAGGAAGATAAGAAAAAGAATTAAAATCCTTTAAGCAGGTAAGCATATGCATACATTTATATCAAATCGTGGTCAGTGGGCTACTCTGAGGAAGTCCACTCAACCTGCCAGGATTAACCTTTCCTAGATGGCTCCTGACATGTTGATTAGAAGGTTTAACTTCTATCCATTAATATTGATTTTCCAAAAAAGAAAACAAGACTTGAGAACATAATCTTTATATCATATAAGTGATTTTATTTGAAACAATTTGTGACTGTTGATATAAAAAAGGGTTAAGGTTTTCATCAATATATTAGAGATGAAATAATATAAAACGCCATAAATTACTCTTCAAAAAATAAAATGAATCTACTATGTCTTACACAAATATCATTACTCTGTGCAATGCTCAGATGGCTTATTCATTTCTATTATGACAGCTTATACCCTTATAGGATAAGACATATTTTTAAGATTGTCTCTTTCTTCATTTATAATTCATTACCTACTGAAAGAAAGATTTGATGACATTCAGAAGCGTTTAATACTTAACCATTACCTTAAATATTCTTAAAATAGAACTTGGTATTGAGAATTAATTTCTGTTTACAATTCTTTATGTCTGTCACTGAGTTCTGCAACCAAAAGGAAATAAAGCTTTGGGGGATGGTAGACTCTCCCATTTTATCCAAGTCAGAACCTCTTTTCAGCTAAAAGATTAAAAGCTGGTCTTAAGCCAGGTAAACACTGTCGGAAGCTTTTCTAGAAAAAAAAAAAAACAACTCTAAAAATCACAAGAGAGCCTCAACAACTTTGAACATTGCATGCTTATGAAAAAAATGTAGGCTGTCAGGCATACTCTTCTTATAGGACTCGGACCGTAAAAAAGAATAAAGGTTTTTACAAAGACGATAATTAGTGTCCTGAATAATGTTTGCTTAGTTATCCTATTAGAAAAATAGCAACAACGTATCCCTGTTGCTTTTTAACCTATGAGAATTAGATTCCTTTGCTCCATAGATAAAGTAAAATTGAAACAAATGATGTAGCAGTGAAATTCTGCACACTTGCATATGAGTGTGTGCATACACATTCCTAGAAATAGCTTACCAGAAACTATGTAATGTTTGCAATATAATGCCATGAGAAAGTAAATATTTTGGGGATTGAAGTCATAGATTCAGAGATATTTTGTCTTACATTTTCCCCCTTAGTTGTATAATTTAAACAGGTATTTTAGTTGGAAATACTATCATATTTTATTGGACTTTTATATGACTGCTATTTGTTTTGAAAACTAAGAAATCATTGATCCTTTACATTTTTTCAAAATCATTAAATTCATTATTTCCCTTTCAGGCATGTCAAATTCCCTATCTGCATTTGAAATATACACCCCTAAAAATCACTTAATGTATATGTTCACATACATCTATGGCTTTCATATGTATGTACTTTGTGTGTGTATACACATAGTATGAAATTGTAAATTACAACGGAAAGTAAACATTACTTTTACTATCTCAAACTACAAAAAGCTGCATAGCAAAAGTGTGCTCCAAATAAACGTATTTATTGCACCATGTTTATAAACAATGTATACTGAACTTCAATCAGGATAAAGTATTTCTTTTTCTAATCATCATGGTTTATCAGAACATTATGCAAAACACTTAATGGGACAACCAATAATATTTATTCCAAAACACTTAAAAAATAGGCCAACAATTTATGAGTATACTTTAAATCAAATCAAATGATGAAATCAAAAGCTTTTAGCTTCTGAGCTGAGTTATGGAGAGGAAAGGGATTCTTTTCCCAAGATTCTTTACAGTCCCCCTTTGACAATATGCAAAATAATTGACAGCTGCTGCCTGAGAGTCTTTAACTGTCAACTTGAATTTAATTGGTGTGTTCCTTTTAAATTTCATGAGAGGTCTGAGATTTGAAAGTCACTGTAGGATCATTTTGTGTTTGACATCTATGCCTCAGAGTTAAGACACAAGTTACTAATTGTAGAGGCTGCTTTGAACTTTCAGTAGAGGTTTGCTGAAGAGGTGTATTATGATATTTTATTGCCCCTGTCACAGGTTTGAGCAGTAGCTTAAGAGTTTGTGAGAGAGCATGAGAAATGAGAAAGCTGTGTCTGGAGCTATATATAATAAAATCTAAAACATTTGAATAAATCTAACTGTAGAGCATGGACCCTCAAGCAAGACAAAGAAACTAGATAAACCATTCTAGGGTGAATGAACATGAGAAACAGACCAATGCAATGCCTATGCGTCACTGCACATAGAGGAAAAAGGTCAAGACACATATAACATTAACATACATGTTTTGTGTATATGTTGAACTTGGATATTGTAACTTAAAACTGCCAAGATATATTTTTATTTGTATTACACCCAACATGGAACTAACAACACCTTTCAATCTGTAAATGCAAAACAGGTGTTTTACAATCACTTACAGTCAACTTCTTTTATATTATATGAAAACCCGACGATATATTCATTCTTCATATTCCTGACTTTTTACTAGACAATCCTCACAACCTCTACTTTGAAGAGCTTCATGGGATGGGTGAACACGAGTACATTAGTATTAATTGGATAAAAAGTAGAGAGTTTCTAGATAGTAGCTTGTGTTACAATTCAGACTTAACATGAGTCACAGCCAGATTCATGACTTGAAACATTCAAACTGATTTAAATATCCAAGGCTGTAAAAGAAAATCATAGTAAGAAAAAAGATAAAATGTAGACAGTGTATAAGTTAAGAAAGGTGATAGTGTGTAATATTCAATGTCATAGAGGGACTTTCATCTACTGGCTTTATGTATCCTCTGTCTCATGATATTGCTAATTCATAGAGTATCAATATGAAAACCATACTATAGGAAGAAGTGAATGGTAGTTCACACACACAATGAGTTAATTACTTCATACCATATAAAACAAAATTGTTATTCATTTGAGTTTCAGACTTCATATGAAAATGTACTGGCTGGTTTTGTGTCAACTTGACACAAACTGGAGTTAGCACAGAGAGAGGAGTTTCACTTGAGAAAATGCCTCTATGAGATACAGCAGTAAAGCACTTTTTCAATTAGTGATCATGGGGGAAGGGCCCCTTGTGAACGGTGCCATCTGTATGCTGGTAGTCTTGGGTTCTATAAGAAAGCCAGCTGAGCAAGCAAGGAGGAAGCAAGCCAGTAAGAAATATCCCTCCATGGCCTCTGTATTCGCTCCTGTTTCCTGACCTGCTTGAGTTCCAGTCCTGACTTCCTTTGATGATGAACAGCAGCATGGAACTGTAAAGTCAATAAACCCTTTCCTCCCCAATTTGCATCTTGGTCATGATGTTTGTGCAGGAATAGAGACCCTGACTAAGACAGAAAACATTTATATATTTCCTCTTAATATGATGAATCTAGGAATGTGAAATGTTTGACACTTGTGAACAGCTGTTAATAACAAGGGTTCTTATGGCCAGTATCACAGTCATTTTCAAACTTTAGCCTTGACTAAAAATTCAACTACATTTTGATAGTAATTCTATTCTCAAAAATATATACAATGAAATATGTATATCCTTTTGAATATGAATTTTCATATTCAAACAAAGTCAATAAAATATTAATATTATGTAATTGTAAAGCAATAATTTATGATTATTACATCACACTATAATTATTTTCTAAAAGATTACTCTTGAGACAGATTAAAAACCATATATAATGTTTAAATAGGAAATCAGAGATAGAAAACAAGGAGAGATAGCAGGCAAAAGATACCTAGAGGCCCATTGCAGCTATGTGGCCTGCCCTCAGTGGGAGCCACTATGATATGTAAGTATGTTCTGCAGAGATGAGAAAGAGAAGCAGAATGGTTTGTTCTCAATGATGAGAGGCACAACTGGAGGAGAGAGGAAGGAGGAGGTGATGTGGGCACTGGAGAGTTGGAGGTGGAGAGGAATAGACTGCTGTAAGTATCGTGCCCTGCCATCTGAGACCATGGTGAAGTCCTGGTCTATGTTACAGACACTGAGGGCCATGTTTAGGTAGGTCACCACGCAGCAGTATATATCTGTGTTGTCTATGGCTCATATCACTACCAACAGTCATGACTATGTCCAAGGTCTGGATTGCCTCCAAGGACTGTATTAATGTGCAAGGATTGTGTAGAGCTGTCTCCACTCCTCACTGGCTGCAGCACTCAGGGAAGCTGGCACTGCCCCTCCTCTGCCATCCGATAGCATCAGCAAGGGAGAAATGCTCCCAAAGGTAATGAGAGACATGGAGCTAGTCTTGCCCTCACCAGGGGAGCAGGATGTGCAATTTACCTGGGTATCATAGTAGAGCTGGCCTTGGCTTTTGTAGGCTGGGACATTGGATGATCTAGCTAGGGCAGTGTTGGAGAGTTTGCTCTGGTGGTACGGGTACTAGAGAGCAGGCTTACTTCCCAACTTCTGTACCACTGAGTGCCAGATACAGAGCTTGGAGTGGGCCTATCCCATCATCTACCCCGTCTATGAACTGCTAGAGAATGTGAAGTGTCTGGTGCTTCAAAGCCAAAGCTACAGAATCTCCATAGCACACATTAACAACAGGATATCCTAGAGAAGCCCCAGAGCAAATCCATTATTGATAGTATAGCAGAAGTCTGAGTCCTAGACCAGTGGCTTATTGCAGGGAACATTAGCAAGTAAAGGTATGAGGACAAAATGGTATATTGTATGACATACTGACACACTATAGTTTCCAGGACAAGATTTTTTATTTTATTTTCCTTTATTTTATTTAATTTGGGATTGGAGGCTAGAAGGAAGGAAGGCCCATATGAAGGGAGAGGTCTATGAGTCAGATTGGGGTGCGTAATGTGAGATTCACAAAGAATCAATAGAAGAGAAAGAAAGAAAGAAAGAAAGAAAGAAAGAAAGAAAGAAAGAAAGAAAAACTGAAATACCCCTTTAAGCTCTTGATCTTTAGGAAGCATGAACCATAGAAAATAAAACAACAAATGTGACAGTTACGTCGACACAGAGAGAGAGAGAGAAGAGAGAGAGAGAGAGAGAGAGAGAGAGAAAGAGGGAGGGAGAGAGATTTCACATATATATATGAAATATGCATATATATGTATTAAATATATATGTGAAATATATATACATACACACACATATTTATATATATATGTATTAAACGGAGTTGTGTAATGTTCAGTTAGCCTAGTCCTGAACTTAGAACCTACACTAAGTGCATGTGTTTGATTAACCTAACAGTATACTACTTGAATTACAGAGACTGAAAGAAACAGCTGGTCTATATTTGCTAACCTCGTTTATATTCGAACACTGAGCATGAATTATCTCTTGTAGTTTTAGAAAGTAATCGTAATTAAAAGAATACATCTTCACAGTGCTGATTTTTCAATGAGGTGTTTATCACAATTACGTCTTGAGAATATGAATTGTTTCTTTTTGTGTTTTGTTTTGGATTAATGAGTGAAAGAGCAGCTATTCAAACAGTAGTTTTCTCAGTAGCTGTGATTTCATACTAAAGTCTGACAACTGTCATTTTATAACATTATATCAGCCTCTGAGCACTTCAGGCTGAACCACTCACACTATTTTCTAGAGATTTTTAACAGTGAGCTGATATCTTTTGAGAAACTATTCTGAAAATACAAACCAAAGACAGCATAGAAAGGTCCAATAAAACTAGGCTCAATCTCTCATATCAAGGCTGGATGGGGCAACCCAGTAGGAGTAAAAGGGTCCCAAGAGCAGGCAAAAGAGTCAGAGATAACGCCAGGGTTAGAATGCTCATATGAATACCAAGCTACACAACCATAGAATATATGCAGAGGACCTAGGTCAGACCCACAGAGACTCTGGTTGCTTCAGCCTCTGCAAGCATTGTGAGCCCTGCTTAACAGATTTTAGTCACATTCTTCTGGTGTTCTCCATTCTTCTGACTCTTACAGTCCACCCTCCCCTTCTTTTGTAAAGGTAACAGGAAACTCACCTAATCTTTGGCTTATGTCTCTGCATCTGCTTCATTACTTGCTGAATGAGGCCTCTCTGACGGTGATTGGACTAGGCATTGTTCTACGAGTGTAGCAGAATATCATTAAAAATCATTTCATTTACCTTCTTTGTCTTTTGCCTGTCATCTTCGGCTCCATACAGGCTGCCCAGCCTCGGTTTCCTAGCCAGGCAATGGTGGGCATGGGCTTTCTGTGGTGGTGTGGGTCATTTATTGGTTGGTCACCCAGACAAGTTCTGTACCACCGTTGCCCCAGCGTATATTACAAGCAGGACAGATTACAGGGCAAAGGTTTTGTGGCTGAGTAGGTGTCCCAGTCCCATAACTGGAAGACTTGCCCAGATAGGAAGGATGAATAGGTCGCGCTGTGAATCCTCCATAGCTAAGATTACACTCTAGAGGCACTGCCATGCATGCTAGGGCACTCTGCTTCACTAGGCTTCCACATCGCACCTCAAATGTGCTCGAATTTCAGTTTCTCTCCTCCTATTTTTCCCTTTATTTCCCCTCACAGCCAGATCCCTCAGACCTGCGTTCTAACAAGCCCCCAGTCTACCTGCAAAATCTATTCTATATTCCCTTCCCAGGAAAACCAATACAACCTCCCTTGAGCTTACCTTCTTACTTAACTTCTCTGGGTCTGTGGATTGCAGCATGATTATCCTAACTACACTTATAAGTGATTGTTTACCAAGTTTTGTTTTTCTTGGTCAGGATTACCCCACTCATTATGACTTTTTCTAGTTTCAAGACATTTGCTTGCAAATTTCATGTTTTCTAAAAATAGTTAATAACCAATTGTGTAAATATATTCTTCTTCCATTATTCGGTTGAGGAACATCTAGGTGCTTTCCAGATTTTTGTTGTTGTTATTATGAATGAAGCTGATATCAGAATAGTTAAGCAAGTGTCCTTATGATAAGATGGACTATCTTTTGGGTATATTTCCAATAGTGGTATAGGTGGGTCTTGGGTTAGAATGATATGTATTCTTTGTTAAGCTATTTCTTCAACCCAAAATATTCTTTTATAAACCAATGAATTCAATTAGTGCTGTACATATGTACACCGGGATTGGATCATCCACTCTAGCATGGGCAAGATGCTAGGGATGTTGGAAGAAAACTGAGTCTTTCTAACCTTAACAGTCATGAATTCCCAACAGTATCTCTGATAGTAGTGAGGGCCCCTATTTCTCTTTTCTATTCATTATAAAATCTTGCCTGGTGGGAAACCACAGCTTATTTGATTTTAGGAAAACAGCAGCTCTATTATAACAAAGGCACTAAGCAATCGATTTTCTTAAATCAACTGCTTTCCATTTTAACAGTACTAAACTCCATGTTTTGTTTTAATATCTACACATTATTTGGTTTGTTTATGTTATACTAAATTCTTCTCATTAATCATTTTGAACTGTATTTAAACAAATAAATCATAAGTAACATACACCTGTTTATATGCTCAAAAACAATTCTCTGTATAACTATAAATAATGAAGAAAAATAAAACAAGTTTATCTAATGTTCATTCGCTTGTTACCTTCTTGGAGTCTTTGGCAAGTTTGTATTCTGCACCAATTAAAACATCAAAATCTTAGGCACAGCAGGAAGGAACAGGCAAATACTATTAAAAAGGAAAAGACACACATAGCAAGCAAGATATACAGAAAGTTCGATCTTGCAAAACAGATGAGGAGGAAGAAATTCACATTCTTCCCCTCAAAGGATAGGGCATTTTAAAAACTACTTTTGGTACCCTGGGATGATTCACCTCTTTTGGTTGTGAGTTGGTCACCTTATATAGTGAAAGGGAATAGATAGTCCTGCAGCTTCCAGTAAACATGTTCGAGAATGGCCTTCATCATGTCTAACAACTCTGAACATCTCAGACTCTTTGGTCAGGAGGGTAAGGGAGAAGCTGAAAGTTTTCCAACTATCTGTAGCCATTTTCCCTGTCTCTCTGCCTGTCTATCAGGGATCTCTATAGCTCCAATTCACTCCAAGTGTTTTAATTTTTATTTTTTTTTTAACAGTCCAGTATTTATCCCCGTCCTGTTCTGCCCTCCTCCCCCATCTCCTAGAGGATGTCCCCACACTCCCATAGTCCCCCACACACTGCCAGGCCTCCCCACTCCTTGTCTCCTCAAGTCTCTCAAACATTTCATGCATCTTCTCTCATTGAGGCCAGACCAGGAAGTCCTATGTTGTGTATGTGTCAGGGGCCTCAGGTCAGCTTCTGTATGCTGCCAAGTTTATTCTAGGACTCCACGTTGTCTTGTTTCTGGTTCTTGGTCATCTTAGGACATAAGTTCAATTTTGTGGAATGAATCTATTGTGGAATTAGAGGTTGTTTTTTAAAACTTTTGTGCATATTTAGATATTAGTCCTATATTAGCTGTTTTTTTTTTTTTTTTTTTTTTTTGGCAAAAATAGTTTCCCATTGTGTAGCCTATTATTTTGTATGAATGGTGGTGTTTCAGTCTCATGAGGTCCCATATTTATTTATTGTTGATGCTAGTGACTATGTTAACAATATTCTGTTCAGAAATTCTTTTTCTGTGTCAATGAGTTCAAGAGTTTTTCCTGGTATCTCTTCTACCATATTTAGTGTATCCGGCCTTTGTTTAGTTTTGTGCAGGAGAAATAAGTATAGATCAGTTTGAATTTTGAACCATTTGTTCAAGATACTGTTTTTTTTACCAAGGTGTATTGCTGGCTTCTTTTTCATTTGTTCACATGAGTGTTGAGTTATTTCTGAGTCTTAATTTTAATTCCATTGTCAATGTGCCATTTTCTATACCAATGCCATGTTGTTCTTTGCTAATATTGTTCTGTAGTACAATTTGAGGTCAGGGATGGTGATATATCTGTTTTGTTTGTTTTATTGATTGACTTTGTAGCTAAACTTCAGGATTATTTTGACTATCCTTGGATGTATGTGTGTGTGCATGTGTGCATGCGTGTTTCAATATGACATTAAAAATTGCCTTTCAAATTCTGTGAAGAATTTTGTTGGGATTTTGATAGAGATTACATTGAATCTGTAGATTGCCTTGGGTATGTTAATATCCATGAGCTTGGGAGATCTTTCAAACTTCACACAATTTCCATGGGATATACAATCAGTTTTTGGTTTTGGATAATATATTACACCCAGTTTTATTTTCCATGGGATATACAATCAATTTTTGGTTTTGGATAATATATTACACCCAGTTTTATTATATTAATCCCACTGACACATGAGATTAGGAGATGTTTCTATAATCACACAATTTTCATGGACTTTCTTTTTTATATATAAGCTATCACATTTTATTTTTGGATAATGTAATATCCTTGTCTGCTTTCCAACTACAATTCACTTTAAGTTTATTCATTTAAATGGTTGTTTACATTAACCCAATAATAATGTTGATTTATTTACCTCAATCCAACTGCAGAAGTCATAACAAAGTTTATAACCTGCCTTTTTATTTATCTTACTTCCAGTGATCTAATTGTCCTGATATTTAGATTACATTGTGTATATACACACGGCTAATAGCAAAGCACGTGTCTTAATTAAATCTAGCTAATCAAAAGGAACCCAACTCTCTCTCTCTCTCTCTCTCTCTCTCTCTCTCTCTCTCTTTCTCTTTCTCATGTGTGCATGTGGTGTGTGTGTGTTTGTGTGTGTGTGTGTGTGTGTGTGTGTGTGTGAGAGTATATGCCTCTGGGACAGTGTGATGTGGATATTGAGTATTTTTTCCCTACATGAGCTTTGGGACTGAGTTTCTAACTAACCCTTGAGCTTAGCACTCAAACTGTGAGAGCCAGAGAGCCACCTTTCTCCACTTCCCTCTCTACTCAGGGTGGAGATTATATATATATACTCTTTATATACCCTTTAAGCCACATAGTTACAGAAGAACCTGAGTTTGTATCATGTATCACAAACACAGAGAAATAAGATACTACTGCCCTTCTCTCATTTCTTCACTGTTACTTTTATGTTATACATTTACTTCCACTAATTTTAAGTTTACTTTTAAAACAATTTGCCATTTTTCATTTCAAAGTCAAAACTGTAATTAAGAACTCCAAGTTGTGTAGTATAATCATTTTATTTCTATAGCTGAAACTTTTATCATGCTATATCACAGAAAAACCACTTCACTCAATTGTGTTATTTTTTAATTCAGAATCTTATTTCAACGTCTAATTCAGTAATTGTTGGATACAAAGGAGTTTGAATTGGAGATCGATATAGCACAAATAAGTCCTCAATAATTAAATATACTAATTTAATTGAAATTTAAACTCAGATAATAAAAGTGACTGCATGACGATCATATTTAAAAATGTATATAAACACAAGAGTCTAAGGCTGTGTTTCAGGTGAAGAGATTTTATTAATTTTTAAGCAAATGATGCCACCTCTGTGAGCAGGAATAAATTCATCATTTAATCACATTCCATTACTTAATAGCTACAAATCCCATGATACATTGTGAAGTGTGGTGCAGTTGCAATAAGTCATCCATTATCTGTTCTCCTGTTTTGACATTGTACGTATTGATGCCAGTAATGCCACCAAGAGTTACTCAGTTAAAGTTGTGACAAGTGCACTGGAACAAACCCAAAAGTCCAATGACAGTGTTTGAGAGTGTGCATCAGAACAGGTGAGGAAAAATGGAACCAAGTCTCACTTAGAATGAAGGTGAAGACATTTCTACATAAAAATGTTCACACCAAAGTTACTGCCAAATTTGACAGCTGCTATAGACACAAAAAGATTTTAGTACTCATCAAAATTCTGGGATAAAAATTCAACACAATCTTCTCCCTCCCAAGTGGGACTGTAGCATCCTTACTTGGGCACTTCTGCTTGTTAAAGTTCTTGAGTTCTGTGGTATATCCTAGGTATTCTGTATATTTTTGGCTAATATCCAGTTATTAATGAGTACTAGTTACCTCACTCAAGATAATATTTTCTAGTTTCATCAAATTTTCCTGCAAAACTCAGGAAACAGAGGGAGGGAGGGATCTAGGTGGGAGAGTGGAGGGCAAGAGGAATAGGGGAACATGATCAGGAATGGGCGTGGGGGAGAAGACAAGAGAGAAGCTCTGAGGGTCAGCAGAATGAATGGAAATATGCAACTTCATGGTGGGGTGGGATCTCACGGGGACCCTCTAGAGAGTATCAAAGACCTAGGAGGTGGGAAACTTTCAGGACTCAAAGGGAGGGTCCTTAGATAAAATGCCCTACAGTGGGGAGAAGGAACTTGTATAGTTTGCGTCTGGTAGAAAGACAGCATCAAGTGTAGAGATGGAATTGACATCCCACAGTCAAAGATACTGACCCAGAATTGTTGTTCTTGTCTAAAAGAACTACAGGGACAAATAGACATGAGACTGAGGGAAAGGATGATCAATGACCAGCCAAACTTGGGATCTATTTCATGGGGGTGAGGGGCTCCAAGGCTTAACACTATTACTGATGCTATGTTGTGCCTATAGACAGGAGCCTAGCATGACTGTCCTCTGAGAGACCCAACAAGCAGCTGACTGACAGATGCAGATACTTATACCCAACCATTGGTCTTGAAATTGGGGACCTTTGTGTTTGAATTAGGGAAAGTCTGGAAGAAGCTGAGGAGGAGGGCAACACCATGGAAAACCAGCAGTCTCAACTAAACTGGTCCCCTGAGATCTCTGAGACTGAGCCACCAATCAGGCAGCATAAATTAGCTGGTCCTAGACCCCTGACACATTTATAGCAGAAGACTGCCTGGTCTGACCCCAGTAGGAGAAAACCTGCCTAACCCTCAAGAGACCTTAGGCCCCAGGAGTGGGGAGGCCTGGTGGTCGGGGTGATCATTCTCTTAGAGATTGGGGGAGAAGTAATGGGATAAGTAACTGTGGGAGGTGAATTAGGAAAGGGGCAATGGCTGGACTATAAAAATTTAAAGTAATAGTAATAAAAGATTTCAATACTACCTAGAAATTAAGGTATTGTCAAATACAAATCATGTTCTATTAGTAAATCTATGGTAATGGAAAATTCTTTTGTGTCCAAATAAGTTTGAAAAATCTGTACTTGTAAAAATCTTATGAGTTATAAGATATTTTAGGGTAATACACATTTGAAGTAAAACTATTGAAAACTTGACAACTTTGGCATCTTGTGTTGCCAAAGTAAATAAATGTACATATTTAAAATATCATAATGTTTAATATATCATATTGAAAATATGTACATATTTAAAAGAAATTGTAGAGTAATTTTATTTGCAATTTTAACACTAAGTTGGAAACTGATGACCATAGATTTATTTTTTTAAGACATGGACCAATAGATGTATTAATTTGAAAATGTTGATAGAAAACAAAAGAGACAAAGGACAATAGGTTTCTTTTCATATTCTTTAATTTGTAGAACTATAGAGATCTGAGTAGCCTAATTAGGCTAAGAGACAGAATCATGAAAATAAATTCATCTCTGTGTCTTCAAATGCATTATTTTAGGCTGCAAAATGGGATAATCATTGAAGACAAATAGCTTTAATAAATGGCAATACAACTCTCTATCAGATTGTCAGATGTATGATAGGACAGACGAACATGAAAAGAAATGTTTGTATTGCTTTGGTTGGTGATTAACTTAGTTGAGAATAGATGAAGAAGGTTTGGAAATAAGGCTGACAGACTATGTTTTTATTTGATTTACTTATGACTTCTATGACCTTCAACAAAACCATCTATTAAGTCAATACAGGCGAAAACAAATGATATCTAGAAGAGAAACTGAATTTGAGGAATAGTGTTGTGATCATAGACTCAGACAAGAAAATGTAGGAGCTCATGGTATACAAAAGGTTCTATGATGTCCAAACCCTAATGACTTTAGGGACACATCTTGTAATTTGAGGCATTAATATATTGTTCACATCACACAATGTTCAATTTCTACTTACTATGTCCACATTTAGAGAAAAAGTCATTTTTGGTGTATATCTGTAGTTAACTCCAAGTGTCTCAATGCTTAAATATCCGAATATTTCCTGAAAATAATAAATATCTTCATATATATCTTTACAGTGTTATAATTTATTCTCATGTTTAAAAATTATTATTTTTTTATGGTATAATATGAGACATATTATTTATGGGGTACCTATTCTGGTTTCCATCATCCATGCCTCGTGTAATAGTCTATTAGGGTATTTGCATACCTATCCTTCATGGATTCATCAATTGTTCATGATAACAATATTCAAATACATATTCCTAATGATGTGACAGTGGTTAGAATACTGTATTCTACATTTTGTAAAATGACAAACTTTGCACATTCTGGTTGACTGTAACTGTGAATCTAGTTACCAACTTCTATCCCTCCATACTTTTTTCTATTATGTATCTCATACTGGCATTTCTTGTAAAATTACTTTATTTTATTATTTGTACAGTTGTTAAATTATGATGATGTATGATTATTTGTTAACTTTGTGGTGACACAATGTATGCTTTTAGTACAATTTAATATATTGTGTTTTGTTGTCCAAGTTTTATATCTTAATTCACCTAACTTATGTTAACAATGTGCTTAATTACCATTTATGTATCTACATTGCACTAAGGACTTTTTAACTAATATCCATTTTAAATTAAACTAATATTTGAAACACAATCAACTGTGTACTTACTAGGTTCTGAATGAACAGATATACTTAAGGAAGAATTGTAAAACAGTAGGGCTTAGCAATAATAATGAACAATGAAATATAGTATTAAATTTCATTGGGTAATGTACATGTATAAATGTTGTGGGAGAAAAAATCTTATGTTATAAAATATGAGGCTTGCTTTGTTTGCTAATAATGCCAATGAGTCCATTAAAATATATGTGAAATTTGATCAATATTATGATATTATGTTCAATTAATGTATATTTTCAACATTATGTGTTACTTAAAACCAAATCAAAACTTAGACATAAACAGAAATGTTACATTGAATATATTTCAGTTTGAATCAGGAATATTTGGAAAAATTAGTAAAGGTTTTAAGACCTAATTTATCTTCCAAAGGATTTTATTTATATGAGGATTTTATTTATTCTCATAGTTATAGATTCTTATATATGTCTTTGTAATAACACATATAGTTTATAATTACGTATTTTTAGCTTGCATGCTTGCCTAGAACATGAGAAAATAGGCATTATTTCTAGTTTAAAATTTTCTGAACAAGAAGTGAAATATAATTATAATATCATATTTATCTTTGACTAAATTTTATAAGATTTTGAAAAAAAAAATCAAATATCCCATGGGACTAGAGAGAAAAACAAATGCTTATTATGTACAGAATTTTCATAGATATGTATAAAAACTGGAAATGTTTTATGTGTTTTAGAGTTTTACTTCATGGTGTTATCAAATTATTCTATGAGGAGGGACCCAGAGGGAGGCAACATTTGTGGTGTAAATAAAGAAAATAACTAATAAAAAATTAGGAAAATATAAAAGTACTATTCTTCAGTTGAAATACTACAGCAACATTGGTGAATATTAATGTTTTTCAAATATAGGAAACAGTCCTAAATAAAGGCAATATCAGAAATTGAGAAGAAAATATTTAACACTATTTTCAAATTTATTTACTTAAATATTCTTTATATAGTAAAGTTTGAGTATGCTTTTCCCTTCCCAATTATTTCTAACACTTATCAATCATATTCTCTGTCTCTGTTTCTCTGCCTCTCTGTCTATCTGCCTCTCTGTCTCTTAGTCCCTCTGTCGTTCAGTGTCTCTGTCTCTCAGTCCCTCTGTTTCTCAATGTCTCTGTCTCTCTGTCTCTGTGTCTGTCTCTGTCTCTCTCTCTCTCTCAACAAAATGAATATCAAAACAGAAAACAATGAGGCAAAAATTAAACCAATGAGACCCAGAAAAAAAATACGGAAGCCCTTTAAGATTCTTGCAATATGGGCTTGAGAGATGGCTCAGCGGCTAAGAGTACAGACTGATCTTCCAGAGGCCCTGAGTTCAATTCCCAGCAACCACATGGAGGCTCACAACCATCTGTAAGAAGATCTGATGCCCTCTTCCGGTGTGTTCAAAGACAGTGACATATATATATATATATATTAATCTTTAAAAAAGAAAGACTCTTACAATAGCTATAAAAAACCGCAAAGACCCACAACTATACAGTGTTCAGAGAGTGAGTGCCTCTGGAGCACGTCATACTAAATGGGTTATCTTTATTATATACATCACACACACACACACCACCAAGACTTAAGGATCTATGAAAAACAGAATGTGGAGAGATTATAAGAGCAGAGGTGATGGATGATTCCAAGAAAATATTGTCTTCCATATACAACAGGACTGATGCACATATTAACCCAAGAAAACTGACAAGACACACAGAACTAAACAGGTTCAAAACAGACAAAATCCTAGCACAGAGAAGGGGAAGTAGACACAAAGTGCCATCCCTAACTAAGAATATTTTTGCAGTTGATACCTGTTGGCAAACAGAAAATTATAAATATAAATATAGTAAATAGTTTACAAAAGTAAAAGCAACTGAGAAACTTTATACTGTATAAATATAATGAGAAATAGTCCATAATTTCTCTTCTCAAGAACATTGCAAACATAGAAGTCTATTTCAATTTAAAATGTTTTTGTTTGTTAACATAAATAGGGCAAACCTTGATCTTCCTGATGAATGTTTAAATTTTATTGTCTTTAATGTAAAAGAATATCAACAACACACTGTGAAGAAACCTCTGAGGAATGTTAAACTTGCAGGAAGTCAGACAGGAGAGATTTTCTAACCATAACAAGGCCATCACTTCTAATTTTAGAATCATGGAAAATGAGAATAAACTGAAATCATTAGTGGATATGCCATGGTATAATGATGAACAATGCACAATGCAGGTAGGTGCATGTTCCTTCTTGTATAATAGGTGTTTGTTCCAGGTGAGATAGCTATGGCTAAGTAACATTTTGTTGCAGTATACCAATTGATAGCACCATGTTGCAGGAGATATAAGAAAGGCAGATGTAGATTTGTACCTGATTTTCAACAACTTAAGTAATCAAGGAAAAAACAATAATTAAGAAGGAAATTCTAAAACAATAGTCTCAAAACACTGGATAATTAAAACAATTCTCCTGATTTTTGCATCTTATTTTTACAAATCATTCACGTGAGATTTCCCAATACTTCTGATACTTATGATCTTTTTATTTACTTTCCTACATGTGGATGAGATGGTCACCTTTTTCCTACTTCACTTTATAAGGGATAGATCACAAATCTTGGATCTCTTTTTCCTAATTTCTTCCATGTACCTGGTGCTTCAAGAAATCCCATGGGGTTCAAGTTGTCCTCATGATTTCTGGAAGGCATTACTAATTTAGATGCTTCAAATAGCTACAGTTTCTAGAGCATGGGAAGTGCACACCATACTCCAGTGGGTAATTACTTCTAACAAACAGATTTAGCAGAAAAGCACTCCCTCACCATAATTACCAGTTCTACCAGTATTTCCTCAAGTAGTAAATACTCCTGAAAACATAGAACAAAGGAAATGAAAACTAATCTTGCTTACAAAAAAAAACTCCAACTTTTAACTGCTTTGCTTCACTGCATTAATTTTGCGGTAGATTTCCATCATTCTTGTTCATTCTTTGGTAGTCATCACTAATTGCTTTCTCTTTATTTCTTGTGTAAACAAACTACAGCTTCGAATGAGATGATTTATTGTGGGGAATCAAACAAGTTCTTCAGTGTCAAAGATTTTTAAAATGTGAGAGTTCTCAAAAGAGGCATTTTTTATATACCAATGTGAACTGTAATCTGATATGGAGTACTTATAATGAAGATTTTGAACTTAAAATAATGCATAGTTTCTAAACAAGGTCTTATAATATCGTTCCCATAACTTCATGTTTAATCTATGGAAAATTCACTGAGACAAAAACAAAACAGAATGGAGGCGGAAGAGATGGCTCAGTGGTTAAGAGCATTGACTGCTCTACCAGAGGTCCTGAGTTTAAATCCCAGCTACCACATGGTGGCTCACAACCATCAGTAATGGGATCTGATGCCCTCTTCTGGTGTGTCTGAAGACAGCTACAGTGTATTCATATACATAAAATAAATAAATCTGAAAAATGAAACAAAACAAACAAACAAACAAACAAAAAACCAGAACTGTATAAGGATGTGCTGCAATGGATATGGGAGAACAGCGGTGGTACAGAGTAGACATGTAAATGGAAAAGAGAAGAAAACTGGCGCAACAGAAAGATAAAATTAATATTAGATAGTCATTTTCAAGAGAAATTTTCCTGGAGCTTATTTTGTATCAGGTTTTCAAACAGAAGGTTTGATATTGATTGATCTGATAGTTAATACTTAGAAATAAATCAGTAGCTTCAGAAATGTACAGTGCAGATGTTTTACAAGAAGATGGAGGTAAAATCGCTTTGCTCTAAAATTTCCATCAAAATATCATCTGAAAGAAAATGGGCTAAGTTTCGTGTAAAAGTTTGAATACTGAAGAACACGTGGTTGTGATTTGAAGTAATTAGACTCATCCACATACTCATAAAGGAAGCTATTCATAAAGGTAGGGAAATGCCATTAATCTATTAAATAAAGGTTCTAGAAAAATGACCATATGCAAATTCAATACCAACTGAGTGCCCGTCTTCTGCTTCTTGGACTTTCAATCTGGTTACTTATATCTACATCTACTTCTTTTTTTAATGAGTTTGCACAGGACCCAGAATACAATAGCCAGTCAATTTCTTTAAACTCTCTTCTCAAGACCTCTCTCCCCCACTCTGTGTGTGTGTTTATCAGTTTCTCTGTCTGGTTCTCCTTTCTCTTCTTCCCCTGTCTCTCTTTCTCCTCTTCTGTCTCCTCTCTCTACCTATCTCTGTCTCTGTGACTTTTCTCCTCTTCTCTCTTCTCTTCTCTTCTCGTCTCGTCTCTTCTCTTCCCTTCCCTTCCCTTCCCTTCCCTTCCCCCCTCTCTTCCCCCTTCCCTTTTCCCCTCCCTTTCTCCTTCTATCTCTCTGCCTCTCTGTTCTCTCTCCTCTTCTGTCACTGTTCCCTTCTCTTCTTTCTCCCTCACTCTCATATCTTCCCCTCTCTTTCTCCTCAGCATTTAATTTACTTATATCAGATAAGTTTTTAGCAGACATTACTCTTGCAGGGTAGTATATATACATTCATACACATAAATTCGGAGGAAGGATTTCCAAAAGTATTAAGTATGTCACTTTCCATGTCAACAGTACTTATGGAAATAACGAGTCCCTCTTCCCACCCTGTTCCCTTTCTTCTAAAGACCAATGTAGATTCTTTTGCAGTCCACACAATTATTCTACCACTGACCTAGACTCCTGATTTCTTCTCTTCAAAGAAATGCAAGAACATTATCAATTTTAAATATCAGGATTAGTTAAATGGTAACAAAATGTTCAACGGCTTAAAAAATCCACATAAAGAAATTTTTCAGGCATGGTGATCACCCCCAACACTCATCACGTTTTCAAGTTTGAGGCTAATCTGAAATGCATAATGAGTTAAAGGCTATTACATATTTCTTAGAGAGAATGCCTCAAAGAAGATAGCAAAATAAAACATAAGAAAGGAAAAACTAAAAAATGAAGTTAAATATTATTCTCCATGTTTAAAAAAGACTAGATGGACTATATTTATTACTACATTATAGGAATATTAACTATATAACACATTAAGAAAATGCATTTAATGTAAAAACATGAAGAAATTATATGTTTTTATAGTGAACATTACAAAGTCATTTTATGTGAAAAAAACAGTTCTATATGTAGTTTCTGGTTTAATTTGGTTATAGGTCATATTTTTTCAGTTATTTAGAGATTAAATTTTAATTATTATGCTGTATATAATATATCACAAAGAATTTGTAATTACTTTATAAAGAACAAAGATGAAAGGGATAGCATGAAGAATTGACTGAGTAACCCGATAATACAAAAGAACAGCATAGATTGATCCAAAGTAGCAATCTTGTGCATAGTACAACAATTATTTGTAAAGAACGCTACTACTGAATGCTTTATAAAAATCGAAAATACCATTAGTGTTAAATAACTTTTGGAAGAACAAATAGACACTATTTTAATATTGTCTTAGGGTTCAACTATTTCTGAGGTTTGTGTTCCAGGTAAGTAGTTACTTTTCTTGTATAAACTGATAATCCAAATAATCTGTATGTGTTTTTAACTTCTTTCCAAAGAACTATTTATATAGGTAATGGTATCACTTTAATCAAGATATTATTTATTATTTTTATTACCTTATATATAACATTATAACATTTATTATAAAATATTATGAATTTATTATATATGCTAAATATTTATATCATACTTTAATTATAATTTAAAATATTATTATATTTTAAAAGAGGCTGAAATTTATTTTGGTAAATACTTTAGAATGAATAGTCAATCATAATGAACAATTATCTTCATTCTTTTAGAAAAAAAATGGGGAAAATTTTTATTTTGGAATAGACTTAAAACTTTTTATTCATCAAACTAATTCTGATATAATTAGTTGATATTATATAGCTACATACTTGAGTATCTGTGCCTGTTCATATGATAATAACATATAAATACTGTGATCATTATTCATTTAAAACATGGCAGCATGTTTTTATCCTCATTGGAATTTGAATTGTGGAAATAGGCTTGTTCTTACGGATAATAGCGATTGGAAACAAAAATCAAGAACATACATTCTTTCTTTTTTTAATCTTTTATTTATTTGTTCTAAATTCCAGATTTTATTCCCCTTGCAGTCCACCCTCTGACTGTTCCACATCCCATACCTCCTTCTCTCTACTCTCTCTGCACCATACCTTTCCACTCCCTGGGTCCTCCATTATCTTGAGGGTTAGATGTATATCCCCTCTGATTAAACCCAGACCAGGCTGTCCTCTGCTGTGTATGTGTTGGGGGCCTCATATCAGCTGGTCTATGCTGCCTGGTTGGTGGTCCAGTGTCTGAGAGATCTCGGGGGTCCAGGTTAATTGAGACTGCTGGTCCTCCTCCAGGGTTGCCCTCCTCTTTCAGCTTTCCCTAATTCAACCACAGGGGTCAGCAGCTTCTGTCCATTGGTTGGATGCAAATATTTGCATCTGACTCTCAATTTAGTTTCTTTAAAGGTGATAGTAAGAGCCGGGCAGTGGTGGAGCACACCTTTAATCCCAGCACTCGGGAGGCAGAGGCAGGCGGATTTCTGAGTTCGAGGTCAGCCTGGTCTACAGAGTGAGTTCCAGGACAGCCAGGGCTGTACAGAGAAACCTTGTCTCGAAAAACCAAAAAAAAAAAAAAAAAAAAAGGTGATAGTAAGAATACAGTTGTGTTGTCTTTCTACTCTTGAGACTGAAGGAGGATATTTGAATTAAAAATAATTGTAATTTTAGTCTGGCAGTGTGGTATGGGGAAAGAATATCTAAAACGTTAGTCAATGTGCAAAACTACAGTGCTGAACAAGTCCTACTGTTTGAGAGAGTGGATATTTGTGACCTGAATTATCCCTGTACGCATATAATAAAACATTTTTGAGGACTCATAAATACCCATAATTTCTGTACTTTGGGTATTTTATAAAAGCATATTTAAATAATTATATTAAAGGTATGATTGTGATTTTTAATCACATGAAATATTTTACATGACTTTTTTCTTCTTAGCCCTTGAAAATTTGATTGTTTTAAACAAACAAAATAGTGCTATTGAGAGAAATTGTTGATGTATTTCTCCATTAATAAAACTCAGTTTTCATTTTCATAGATAAGGTGCTGATGAGGTGTGTGATCTCTGGAGCCCTTAAACCTTACACTTTGACATCTTTTAATATTTTTTAGGAGTTGGTATAGAAGTTCAGGCTATTATTGCTTAAGTATACCAACATTTGAAGTTGGCTTGTCTGAAATTTGAAAATATAGAGATAAAAATTATAACTGAAAGTATGGAAGTTAAAAATTCAAGATTCCACATCTGTGGCCAGCACCATGGGCCCCTCCCTCCATGAGTATGCATTGGTTGGTGGACTAGTCTCTGGGAGCATCAAGGGGTCAGGCCAGTTGACACGGTTGCTCCCTCCATGGGGCTTCAAACCCCCTCAGTTCCTTCAGTCCCTTCTCCAACTCCTGATGGCCTTGTAGGCCATCAGTGGGAAGAGAGGCCCTTGGGCCTGAGGGTGTTAGATGTCCCAGTGTGAGGGAATGCTAGGGAGGGAAGACAGAAGTGGGTGGGTGGGTGAAGGAGTACCCTCATAGAGACAGGGGGAGGGAGGATGGGATAGGGGGTTTCCGAAGGGGAGAGCTGGAAAGGGGGAAAACATTTGAAATGTAAATAAAATAAATATCTAAAAAGAAAAAAATTATATACCTGTTTGCTATAAAATAAAAAGATTCCCATCCATAATATGAGACAATGAATTATACAGCTTTGAACACTAACAGCTTATGTATTTTTAAAAATCGTCCTCAGTGGGAAAATAATGTTGACATGTAATGGCTTAGCATAATCCCTCCTTAATAAATTCTGCCTACTCTCAACCCTTCATGATAGTTATTTATGCTTAAGCATTGTGAAGGTTACCAGGATGTGGTACTGAGTTCTTTAAACGCTTGATACATCAAGCCATGAACTATGCCGAATTGTATACAACTTGTAAGAATTGATCAAGAGAATTTTCAATGAAAATTAGACTGTCATTTAAAAAATTAGAGTATAATTAAACTTACCAATGCTTTTTGATAATTAAGGATGACATAGAGTTATTTATTTTTATGATAAATGGACAAATTCAGAAAGCCTAACACTATAAACACATTCAATCTGATTAAACTATTCTCCATGTATTTCAGAGAGATGGTGACTTATTTTGAGTACATTCCTATAGTATTTATGATATTTTTGGATAACTACACTATAGTAAAACTATCTATTGGCATGGTCTTGCTTGCTCTAATTGGGAAATAATGGAAAATTCTAGAACACTGTTGAAAAAAATTGAAAAACTCATACAAATCAGTTAAAATTCAATAACCAAAGAATCAGAAACTATGCAAGTCCAGAAATACATGTTGGCTTTGTAATTTTAGGGATAGCTATTTTATACATACATACATACATATATATATATATATATATATATATATATATTAGATATAGATTTATATGACATAAAGTTAGTATTCATAGTGTGCTACATATTTTTAAATGGAAGAATAGCTATTCAAACATATCCATACTTATTCCACTGCAAATTAAGTAAATCTTCATCAAAATACATGGCATAAAAAGTATCCAACCACCGATCCTTAGCCTAACTTAACTTACACTATTCAATACCTCTTAAATTTTAGTTGTTTCTTACTTTAAGAATATGAAGAAATTTTGTAGTACCAGTTTTTTATTCCTTCAATGAACATATTAATTTCTCTGTCAGAGATTGACAGAGGAATACTTTTTTTTAAGTTTTTGTTCTCATCAATTCTGTTGCAGAGATCTGACTGTTCAATAATATATGAACACATGAATGGAATCATTCATTAAAATCAATTCGAATTCTCACTTTATGTTTTCTTTATATTTTACTATTAAACTATTTGGGTTTTATTATTTATTATTATTTTATGCCATTGACAACATTTGGGTCTAGTTTGTTCTTGCTTTCACAAGTTTATGAGTTTCACAATCAAATAATTCACTTGAATTTTTTGATATTTTAATTTAGTTTTCTATAGCAACAATATTTCTTCATTGAAGTATGTTTTTTCACGTACAGATTAGCTTTAGATGGTCCCTTTGTTCATATGACTATACCTTTGTCAGATTCCAGCCTAACATTTCATTGTGCTTCAAACCTTGTTCTCTTCCTGTTCTTAAACTCATGTTCAGGCTGCCATGGCCACATTCACTCTGTATGCACCATGCTGCTTTTTACCCTTAGTTGTTTTTGTCTCATGTGAAATCTTATGATGTCTCTATTCTTTCCCAATTTGGTTTCATAAAACCTAATATAGTCTATCTCTTTTTTTAACATAATATGTTTTAAGAGAATCATCATGTTCAAATTTAGCATCATATTCACTATTAGAATAATATGGTATTCTATTTCCTGCCTGTTTTACTACTAGTAATCCAATTTATGTGTCAGATTTTGTTCAGCCCATGTGATACAGTTAATGATAATTTAAATCGTTATCATCACATTATGAAGTAACATTATTTTGTACTTTAAGAATTCTCACTGATTATCAATTTCTAATATAAATATTTAGTTCACTATCCTGCAAGTAGCAGTAAATGGTTCAAATATTGTTCTCCAGAACTCTGCCACTTCAGTTCAAAACCATAGTGCATCTTACTCCAGCCAGACACAATATTGGGGGACATTAGTAGGTTTACACTATACAATGTCTTATTAACACTTTAGAAATAAGATTGTACAGAATATTAAAGTAGAAGTAGTTCATTGTGGCCATTGCCATGGGGTTTTATTACAAGAAAGAGGAGAGGAATGTGAGGTTCACATTATGTGATTATTTTATTCTAATCCATAAAGTATGCTAATATAAACCAAATAAATGTCACCTCTAGCTATGAAAAATAGGTCAATTTTCAGCTAATATTAAATAGGGGTAAAATAAAAAGAAGTAGTGTATCGGGTACTTTCCTCTACTATGTTGTTCATTGTTCGTTCTTTTATGAAACCCTTTATACATGCATCAAGCTCATAGGCTCATTCTGGACACGGTGTGTTCATCAGCAAAGCAGGGAGTAAAGCATGTAGAAGAGGAGATGGGGGAGATGTCTCTGTGATCAGAAAATTACACACATTTCTAGGTGTTAAAAGCTTATCTGCCACTAAAGTAATTTATTCTGCTAAACTCAAAGATGTCCAGTGTACTTCAGCCCTTTGAGACCTTACCTGCAAGGCTCTTATTCAAGTTACTTTTTCCTGTTGGGAATGAAATGCATAACAGTTTTGTAGCAAATCTTTATGAATGTCTTTAAGTACATGAGTAGCTTTCGGGAAATATCCATGATTATATTAAATTCAATATCCTGTTTATCAACATATGAATATTCCAGGTTTAATGATTAAGAGACTATATTAGCAATTTTCCCTTCAGTGTGCTGACACAAATTTACACCAGCATCCACATCATATATAAGTAGAATTTTATTGGAATTGTATAAATAATCTATATAATATATAAACATGAATAAATGTACATGTGAAATACATATAATAATGGTATTATATGTCCAGATAATTTATATAAGACACAATTTTAATCCTGCAGAATTTTTAAAACTAAATAATATTTTTTAAATTCCTTCTTTTTCATGTCATAAGATACTGAAGTATTTCAAAAAACCTGATTTCAAGTTGAACTAAACTGCACATTGACTAGTTCAGTTATAATGAAATTAACTATTTGAAAACTATTTGAAAGAATAAAACACATAGAATCTTTCTAGATTGAATTTTTCTTTGTTGTCACATTGTGGACATTGATTTTTATAGACACTGTGTCTGACAATATGCGTGCTTTCTTTTGATCAAGAATTTAGCTTTGTTATCAGTGGATTAAAGCAAAAACAAAACAAAACAAAAACAACAAGAAAAAAACAAACCCACATTATTCGGCTATCAACTTTGCCTATTGGTGTCATCAAACAGTTCAACATACCTGACCAATTTAGCAACATGGTAAATGTTAAGCACTTACTCTGTGACATCCCAATACACAATGTGATAATAGGCATAAATAGAAGTAAATTCCCTAAGGTTTGGCAGTTAATAAAGGAATGCAAACATGTTGTCTCCTCAGACACTGTTGTGCAGGATGTGAACCAATCAGAGCCAAAAAACGAAAATAAAACCTTTAAAGTGTATATTAAGTAAGTGGAAGAAGAAGAAAAGACATGAGAATTATTAATGGAAAAATCCATACTTTTCAATCTTTCAAATACTTTACAGATTAGAACACTTCCTAAAAATAAGCCATGGTATATATGTCAACAAAAAAATGTTGCATAGCATGTATGTTGTGCCATCATCATGATAAACAAAAAACCTAATAAGTTAGTAAACAATAGACTAAGGATAGATTTTATTATTGTTAGGACATAAGAACCTAGATTCAGTTCCTGTACCACCGCAATACAGGGAGGAAGGATGACGAAGAGGAGCAGGAAGAGAGGGAGGAGGAAAGATGATAAGTGACATGAACAGCAAGTTAATTAGAGAGGAACAAATTTAGAATTGGGAGATAGTTTAGTAATTTAAAGCATGAATGACATTAATATTGAATAACAATGGCAGTGTGGAGGCAAAAGGAGAAGTTGGTGCTCAGGTACTGGGCACATAATGTATATTTAGTGGTATCTCACAAGGTACTGATAGAGCAGTACGTTGAGAGTTATTCTTTAGGGATTAATGTGCTTCTCACTCTCATACACAATCCTAAGAGCATACACCATGAAGAGAGTTGGAAGTCCTTTTCTTGTAGTTCACCGAAATGCTCATGGCTCATGCAAGAACAATCTCTTAGCTGATGGATAGGGTATTATGTTGATTTACAATCCCACTAATAGATACAGGTTAGATTCATTTCTTTCTAGCAGTAGCCAACAAAATAGAAATAAGATGAAGCAAAGTTTTTAATTTTATATTTTTCCAGTGTTGTATAAATGCTAGCATCTAGACATGAATAAAATTCTTGACATTTACTCTGACTTATGTTTATTTGTATTTATAGATTTACTCTTTTTCCTTTTTGGTATGCATTTGTGTGAATATTTTGCTATACTCAAGACAAAAGTTGTTACAATATTATATCTTTATATATAGAGATTCTTTCCAATATATCATAGTTTTTATAAAGTTGTTTTACAAAGAGCTATCTTTGAATGATCCACAATAAAAAAAAATGAACAGGACATTTGTCTATATTATCTCACACTCATTTATTCCAAATTTATAAACTTATTTTCAAAATATCTTCCAAATATACATTTCAGTATCATTGCATTTGTATATAATTCTCATTATTTTATTCTGTTGCAGCTCAGTGGAAAGAACATGATTGTTGTTAATCTCAGTGATATTCAGCTTATTTTCTTTTATAATAAACACTTGAACCTTCCCTGTGTGGCTACTATGTAACAGGTGACAGAGAAGAGGCTATGTCTGTGTTCAGTGTTTTGACCTGTGAAAATCTGAATCATTAGTAGTCTAACATTCTTTGAAAAAAAAAAAAACTTGAGCCAGAAATGACCACCAGTCCAATGCCTCATAGGCCTGGAGGGATATACCATGCCATAGATGACCTCTGTTGGGTGCCATACAGAGCAGGTAGGAGGCATAGCACTCCTGAGATCAATACTGAGACAACCCCAGACAATCAGAGATCCTGGGTACAAGGAAGTGGTAGAGAAATTTAAGGGAAAGAGAAACAGCAACCTGTGGGTACAATAAATAGAGGCAGAAATGGAGTCTTGAGGATAGTGAGGAGCATCTTGATATGAGTAGCCCTTGATGCCATCTGCATCTGTTACTGTGAGGTCACCAAACTATAGGGCAGGTTCAAGGGAAAGGAGAAATGAGTAGGCTTGAGGTATATGAGGTAAAATTCACAAATATCCAATAACTTTCTTAAAAAATCTAAATACCTGAGATAAAATAATCAGAGGAAAGATTTAAGTTGCTTCAGAGTTTTGGAGAGGTAAGTCCATATCCATGGAACCTTCTTGTAAATCCTTATTATAGATATTACAGTACATTAATCTGACAGCTGTATTTCTTTACTTTGTGCTAGTCCCCAATATCTGCACAGAGAAACCTAGGTTTATTTGAAACTGCAACTCAATATTGGAGCAACAAAATGATCTATCTTTACCTTTTGGATATCTCTCAGCCCCATCCCATATTATTATTGATTTGGCAATTTGGGCTTCAGATGTGTTTCCATGATCTCTCTGACTAGACTCCTTCCACATGGCTCTAAAGCCTCCATCCTCTTCCTGGTCTCAATCTTCTTCTCTCCCCTCTCTTCATCCTCTGGTTTACAGAGGTCTTGCCCTATTCTCTATTCTGCCAAGCCACTGGGTGATCAACGTTTATTGACCTGGCAGAGAATAAATGGTAAGAACTGTTTACACAAACTTGAGACTAGACTAGAGATTCTTGGTATAAGGATTACAATGCAATGTGCCCATTAAAGCAAGATATGAGGGCAGAGAAATCAGCATTTGAATAACACAAGGGTAAATTTTACATAGTGTACACAAACATTATGCTTACAGTTTCTATCTGGGACTTTGGTAGCACAAGAGTGCATGGCAGATGGCGTTCATTCTCTTTAAGACTGGATACAAAAGGAAGAAGAGGAGGGGAAATGAAGAAGTGCCCCATGCTATGTACAATAACACAGTGCCTCACCTGGGAGTTTCCTCAATGTGTAAACATGCTCAGCTTCAGGCCTGAGCATTTAAAACTGGAGGAACCATATCATCCTCACAGGGAAAATAAGTATATTGAGACAGCTTAAACGTTTTCTCATATTAATGTATCACTATGCATTTTCGAGTATAGTAAATACATTGTAGCATTATAGCTAACCAATTGACACTTAATATGTAGCCTTAATTTCATCTCTGTAAATTATAGTATAGAAAGCTTGCCGAAATGACAAGATCCAGTGCTGAGAGATGGCTTCCATATTTACATTTAGAATTCTGCTTCATTATGGCCCACATTTTTATTTTTTTTGTCTTTATTAAGGACATAATCAATGACTATCAAAAAGACAATTGATTTTAAATAAAGCTGGCAAGAATAATAAAATTATAATTGACACTTTATTAGTATAGGTTAAGATCTGTATCTGCAACA
This sequence comes from Rhynchomys soricoides, assembly GCA_019843965.1. NCBI lineage: Eukaryota > Metazoa > Chordata > Mammalia > Rodentia > Muridae > Rhynchomys > Rhynchomys soricoides. The sequence continues at coordinate 15,135,993 of JADRCH010000047.1, forward strand.
TATGTGTGTGACAAAATCTGTTTCCAGCATTGTGTTTTCTTTCTTTTGGGATGCTCAACCACCAGATTGATTGCTGTGACAAGGATGACTTCACTCTGTCAGAACTAAGTCATGTGACTGATTACAAATAGATTTATCTTAAACATTAAATTTATTTACTAAAATAAAAATAGATTTATTTTAAACATTCTATTGCCTCTTATGACGATAATATTTTATCTCATGAAAACATGCTCAGGATTTGAATTGTTTATTTTAATTGCATTCCCATCTTCAGAAGTTGGCTTGGGGTGGGGTCCTGTATATGAACTGGTGCTGTATATGAGATTTCAAGGGGTCATAAAAACATATCAACTAATCATGTTAAAAAGGGTTAATTTATGTATCAAATATAGAAAGGTGTGAGCATTTTAGAAGAATAATTTATATGTATCATGGAGATCAAGTTACTAAGAAAGAATGGGTATAAGTTTGAGAAAGGTCATGTGCTAGAGAAAGTAAGTAGAGGTTGCCCACACTCTCATGATTTTGACAGAGTATAGGGTGTTCAAGTAGAATTAACTTTAAAATATTTCTCATGGTTAACTTTTACTCTCACATTGAATATTTTATAACAGACTATTTTTATAACTCCACTAATAGCTTCTAATAGTATACAAGATACACATAGATCTACTGGAATTCTTGGATGTGTGTCTCTAATTGCAAATGGTGTTTCCTCAAACATGTGTTTCCTTCATAAGTACTCTCTACTTACTCATTCGTACAAGTATCATGCTGTATGATAGATCATGCCAAAGGTTAGTCATTATTTTGATGCATGAGCTTCATTTTACTGGTTAGAAAGTCATAGCTGCTATAGCTGTTTTTAATCAAATGCATAACTTAGGCAAATGTGTAAGAATGTTTATCTATGCATTAATATTCTTTTTGTTGATGTTTCTCTTACGAGCTAATAAGAATTGAAAAAAGTAGAGTGATTCTAGCCAAGATATAAAGATCAAAGATTGTAAAGATTAGTAATATTCTATACTAAAATGAAGACTGAATTTTCTAACATGTAAAATTATACAGGTTTATTTTATACTAAAAATGTTTTTTTTAAGGAGGAACAGGAACTTTTATGTTTAAGAACTCTACTATAACCTATAGTTTCTGAAAACTGTAGATGTAGAAGAGCAATATTTCCTCAACTCAAGACAAAGATTTAAATTTCCAAACTGTAAACATTAATTACTAATGATGCATATGCACTCACCTGGAGAGAGAGAGAGAGAGAGAGAGAGAGAGAGAGAGATACACATACACAGACACACACAAAGAGGTTGCCAATGTTTACTATTGGGTACATTATGCAATACATCCAAGCAAACTGCTTTTATAATTAGTGTTTTAGGAAAGGACTAATATTTACATCACATTTAAAATTCCTCAATCATTAAATCCTCTCCTACAAGAAGTTCGTGATACAACATAAAATAATATAGCCAAATATCGGATCTTATTTTATTATATTTAAAATATAAATTAACGTGGAAAAACTATTTTTCCTTCGTGATTGGGGATTTCTTTTAGTTTGTTTGTTCAGTCCTATTTCAATTTGTTTTATTTTATATTATTTTTTTAATGTCTCTTTGTAGTCTAATGAGAGAGAAAGAAAAGGTGATTTTGGATGGTATGAGGGCAGGTGAGGAGGACCCGGGAGAAGTTGGGGAAAGAAAACTCATAATCAGCATATATAGTCTAAAAATGTGTTTTAATACAAAATAGGAAAGATAATCATAAATAGACATATTTACAATTTTTTATTGTTATGGCAGTGCACAAAGGTAAAATAAATAGCTCATAAATAAGTTTCATTTTGTTTCCTAACAACTTGTCGTGATTGAGTTATACAGGTGGAAATCATGTTATAGTCTTCTAATTGAACGGTAAGTGCAACCTATTTGGTTTCTTCTTAAAGATCTGTAGAAAACACATTCCATAGCAATCTTTGCACTCAACAATGAAACTGTGCTTAAGACTCTGTACTCTTTCTCTCTTACTGGGAAGCCATACGTGTACTAGGCACGCAGTACCTTTCTTCCATCATTTCTTTCCTATCTGACCAAGATGAAAATGTTTCTCCTGATGTGTCCTTAGAAATATTGAAGGGTTATTTCTCACAAGAGTATCAACATAATGAAAAAAGAATATAATGTTCATTTTCAGAGTGATCTTTTTTCTAGTTTTGATATTCTAGTGGTTTGCCTGAACTTAGAGATCACATACCTTATCTACTCAAACATACACTGAGTATCTACCGTTTAAATCCTGTTAGAGTGTGTATTTCTAATATTTAATCTATTTAACATCCTTACTTTAACATCCTTTTACTCCTGATTGCATTTATATCTTCTACCTGATCAAACATTAGTTCCTTTTTTACTAGATTTAAACATGCAAATTTGGGGAAGTAGAAACAGTCTCATACTATAGCCAAGGTTCCCGAAGAACTCATGGAAATCCTCCCTCTTTGGCATCCCAGACATAAGGATTACAAGTGTGAGCTAGAGTGAAATATCACTTGAGTATATTACTTCAGGGTGATGTCGGAGCTTTCTGATCGCTAAAGCGGGTCTACAGAAAACATGTCAAGTTGATGAGAAGGGAGGAGCTCTCTGGTCTGGAAGGAGTAAGTTCAGAGATTTGTAGATGACTGAGTTTAGCAAGAAGCATTTATTATTTAACAAGCAAAATAACATTTGCTGGAGTAGGCTTATCCACAAAGTATTGTATGTGTAGTTTGTTTTCTTATACAATACCGTATTTTGAAATATCGCATGCAAATTCTACTCGATGTAAAAATGAATATGATCTCTGTGAGTTAATAGTCAGTTCATGCTTTCCTATGATTGTTGGCAAACAGTTGTACTTAGGTAATGGGTACCTCATTGAAAACCTTCATTCAGAAGTGGAGGGATAGGAAGTACAAGGTGAACTTTAGTGTAGGAAAGAGTTGAAGGCTCCTTGCTCTGGCAGGGCACTTTATCCCTGTTAGATCATTTGTTAGCATCTGGATTCGCTCTCTGGCGGGAATTATACTTTTCATTGTTCTCCATGGCCTCTGGATCCTCCTTTCTGGAAGGCTTGTTTTGCTCCGTTATGTGCTTTGTCCACATGTGAGATTGGCAGGGAAGGCATTAAAATGATACTTTAATAGATGGAGTTTTATTGTTCTGAGGAATTCCAGGCTAAGCTTTGAATATCTTGATTTGTGTTTTGTTTCTTGCAATCAGATTTAAAAAGAGAAAACATTAAAATAATTTTAATTGAATTTTAGTTGAACTTTTGTGTTATCCATTGGAGGTATATGTACTTGTTACTTGTGAAATTGTACTGAATTTGTGATATTTTCCTATCTTGTATGAAGATGAGAGATAGTAATATAGATTAGTAGGTAAGTAGCTAACTTGCTAGCTACCTAGATGCAAGACAGACAGACAAATAGATGATAGAGATCAATATACAAAATTATAAACATACATATACACAAATTTATTCAGAGGCTCACAATTATACAAACTAAATTATTAGTGATTATTGATAATTTTGAAAGAATTTTTAAATTTCATAACAGATGGCTTAATGCTACTGCTTTTACTTCTGCCCCAGTCTTCCAAAGCCAATGTCATGAAACTGGAAAGATCCCTGTATGTCACTCTTCAGCACAGCAGAACTCCAGTGGTCCACTTCGAAGCTCACGCAGGACCTGAACAAATTCTTATATTTAAATATATATATATATATATATATATATATATATATATATACTTTATACATATTATATAATATAATTTTATAATTATTTACATTATATACTATATATAATTATAAATTTCTTCTCTTTCTTTTATTTATCTTTCTTTTCTTTTCTTTCTTTCTTCTTTGTTTCTTCTTTCTTTCTTTCTTTCTTTCTTTCTTTCTTTCTTTCTTTCTAACTACTGATTTTATTCCTCTTCCGTTCCACCCTCCTACTGTTCCACATCTCATACCTCCTCCCTGCCCCCTGGCTCCAGGAGGATGTCCCCACCCCCCATCCTCCACCCCACCTGACCTCTAAACTCTTTGGAGCCTCCAGTCTCTTGAGAGTTAGGTGCATCTTCTCTGACTAAACCCAGACCAGGCAGTCCTCTGCTGTATATATGTTGGGAGCCTCATATCAGCTAGTGTATGCTGCCTGGTTGGTGGTCTGAGAAATCACAGGGTGGTCCAGGTTAATTGAGACTGCTGGTCCTCCTTCAGGGTTGCCCTCCTCCTCAGCTTCTTCCAGATTTCCCCCAATTCAAACACAGGGTTCAGCGGCTTCTGTCCATTGGTTGAGTACAAATATCTGCATCTGACTCTTTGAGCTGTTTGTTGGGTCTTTAGGAGGGCAGTCATAATAGATCCCTTTTTGTAAGCACTCCATAGCCTCAATAACAGTGTCAAGTCTTGGGTCCTCCCCTTGAGTTGTATATCACTTTGGGCGTGTCACTGGACCTTCTTTTCCTCGGACTCCTCTCCATTTCCATCCCAGAAGTTCTTTCAGACAGGAACAATTATGGGGCAGAGTTTTGACTGTGGGATGGCATCCCCATCCCTCACTTGATGCTGGAGGTGGTTTCTACATATAAAGACTTAAAAGAAGGCCTTATTCTGTTGAGCATATTATGAAAAATGAATTTAAAATTTGACCATGAGGTTCCGAGTAAAACTTCCTTTAAATGTGACCAAGTACCAATATATTTGATGAAAGTGGTCAAATAACTCCCTATCAACCAACATTTCAAACAAAAAGTGCTAAGTAGAAGAAAACAACACATTTTCTGTCACTATATCATTCCATTTCTACTGCTCATGACACTTCAAGTTGTTGTGAAGACTTCCTTATATCCATCCTATTGTCTCTTCAGAACGATAATAATGTATAAAATCTCTCAGATTTGGACCTCCATCCACATCTCCATCCTTCCTAATATTAATGTTATCAATTAGAAATTACCTTCAAAGGATAAGTTATTGTGAAGAAGCCTTTGTCTTTCACCCAGAAAAATATCCACTATTTACCTGAGAACTCAATAAAGCTGATTGATTGGAATGATGAAAAACTTCTTCCTACTGAGCTACCTGGAGCCAGTAAATTCAGCTGCATTGGTGTGAGGAGTCTTTCTACCCAACAATGTTCCATATTGTTGCTATGCTCTAAGTGAATAAATGTAATCCGTCTTTAAAGAAGGCCTTCCTTTACTTAATTACAGCCATTGGTTACATTTAGTCTGTTATTCTACTTTACAAATCTCGACTAATTGGCAGGGATAATTGAAGCACTATACAGGTTTTGTCTTAAATATCCTGATCCCAGAGTTGTAGGAGTAAAGTGCTAGTAAGATTGATTTCCTATGCCTCCCTCCTTGAGAAGTGGAAATTTGTGTTGTTTTCTTTTCCTTTTGACTTTACATTTGCTATTTTTATGGTGTAAACATATATAATTTCTTCTTTTCATGAGACCATTCTGGATGAGGGTTTGATACATGATCATCTTCACATAGTTTTCTTTTTCAAAGCTCTATTTTTACTTTGGTTCATTTTCCAAAATGTTGTAGATTCACACTTTCTAAAAGTTATTTTAATAAAATAAAATTTAACTCATAAGAATATTATAACATAATTTATAAGTTCAACAGTTATGTGATCTACCTTTTAAGAGAACACCAAAAAATTTACTATGCTTCTCTACAGTGTCATAGGGTCAAATTATGTGGTCTGCCATGTGAGTCTTTGCCATCTGTTGTTGGATCACATCCATTAAGCCAGTGGCATGTATTATTTAAAAGCATCAAGAGAGTTAAATTTTAAGATCTGTATTAATTCAGAGTAGTTTTATATAAACAACAAAGCCTTTCAAATAAATAAATAAAAAATAGTCCTCACAGCTTGATAAATAAGGTCACTTAATAATAAGAATTGGCTGTCTCTGCATCTTTTGTGGGACTCAAACCCTTTTGTTCTGTTATTTCACTATGAAAAGCTCAATTTGTAAGTTTGACCTTGTGTCCAAACCCCAGCCCGTGGGAAAGGATAAAGGGTGATGGGGACTTTGCTGTCATTATTTTAAAGAATATCTAGAAATTCTGTCACAAAATTTTACACTCATTTCATTAACCATACGACATAATTTGATTTGCATACAGCCACAGGGGAGAAAGAGGATATCCTTTTCACTCTGGGTCACAAGTGTCCAGCTGACAAAGAAAAGAGAGAATGTAGAGCACAGACTCCAACCAGCATCATATAATATATAAAACAGTATAAACCTAAAAGATTAGAAGGAAACATGAATATTTTAATGATACATTGATATAGAGTGAATATAAGGCTGTGAACCATGAAGCAGGATTTCAAGTCAAGTAAAATAAACAAACAAAAACTATGAAGATGATTTGTGATGTCTTAAAATAATAGTGACTAGAGAAATTTTAGTTCAATCAGATTTCTAATTTAATTAATCTCAAAAGGCTTCCTCACAGTATCTCCTATGCCCCTCTTTCTTTTTAGGCACTAGAAATTTTGGACTAAGCATCAAAAGGGAATATGTTTTATGATATGGTTGTAATTTTCTTGGTTGAAGTTACAGATGATTTGATTATGAGATATTTAGAAAATGTTGAAAATACAATACAAATCCAGCATGACACATTTATAAGATGTGCAAACTAACCCTCATCTATACAAAAGAAGGAACATATCAACGTTAATTCTAACTTCAGTGATATTAACCCAATATTACAAGATGAAAAAAATAAGTAAGGCTAAGACAGAAAGTGAGAGATGAAGTTAAAGATAGGCATAAATTTAGTTGAGAACTACTTGACTGAAAAAATAAATACAGATCCTCACTGCCCTTCCTAATTCTTTGCCACGCTCACAGTTTATCTACTTTTTCAAATTTATAATGCTTTAATCAGGACAGCAGAATTTTATTATCTGAGTATCTTAAAATATCTTCTCAATTCTAATGTTTCCCTCATTAATTTTCTTAGGTTTGGCATTTCCACTGACATTTTGGATCCATAAACTGCCTATCTAACAAACATTTGATTATTTTAATGTTACAGGTGCATAGCCTAGTACACTTGAAAGAAAAGTATTGATTTATATCATCCAAGTAACAAAACTATTTTCAGGTTTTTTTTTTTTTGACAAGTCTCCTCAGATAAATAGGCCCAAGAGAAGATTAAGTGTGAAATGATCTTATTGGGTTGTACTAGCTCCTGTGGCTCTCATGACAAATTACAAAAATCCAGGTAGTTTAAAACAAAAGGAATTTTTATCTGCAATTATGTAATGTGAGTTCATAAAGGGCTTTGCTAGCTTTCTTCTGTACAGTTTTTCATTGTTTGCCTTTCCCAGAT
>JADRCH010000047.1:15143525-15174197 GCA_019843965.1 Rhynchomys soricoides
CTTCTTCTTACTCCTTCTCCTTCTTCTCTTCCTCCTTCTTCTTCCTCTTCCTCCTCCTCCTCCTTCTATATAATACCATTTTCTGTAGGAATTTGGAAGTTCCCCATATATTTTTAGATGTGATCTTAGTAGTGGAATGGCAATAATCTGGGAAGATTTGGAGGAGAGATAACATAATCAAAATACATTGTACCTTTTTTTTTTTTTTTACAATTTCATTAACTATAAATGTATTTTTTCTTGAAAAAAATTATCTTCTACTTTCAAGGTTAAACGAAGGGACTGTATTGATGGCAATGACATTGTGATCGTTGCATTATGTCCTTTAGACCCTCTAGATTGCTTTACATTTCCAGATGTCTTAACCCATTACCACGGGAATTTTAAGCCTATAAACTCATTTATCTGTCATTAATTCAATGTTATCCTTAAAATTTTATAAGTTACTCAGCATATTATAAACTCTCAGCTAACATCCCTGTTACTGTATGGACATGTAAAACTGGAAAATAAGACATTTGCATTTAACATAAAGTAGCAGTGTTGTAATAGTTCAGCCATACTCATTCCAAGGGGAGAGATCAAACAGAAATGTAATTGCCAACTATCTTGAAATCTAGCATGATGGTTCTGTTGGGTTTCAGAGTCACAGTAATTCTTTCCTGCCCTGCGTGCAATACCATTCTCTAAGGCCACGTTCCTTTTCCTTTCTTCAGATTTCATTTACCTAACTCTTTCTGCTCAGTGATCCACCAGTCTTTGTTTTCCTCAAGGAATCACACATATTGAAGCTAGTTATACCTGTAGATATATTTTGGCTTGAGACATTAAGATGTTTTAAACCTTCTGTCAAGTCCTTGTATTCTTGTCCTGCCAAACTGTTGGCATTTTGCTAAGATCCAATCTATTAGACAGGAGATTTTTCTATGTATATTCCAATACTCCATTTCTGTAATGGTTTCTGAAGAAATCCTCAAATAGATTCACAATTTACAAAGATTTAATATCAACTTTGTCCAAACTCACACTACACATTTTTGCCAAAATGTTTTCCATGACAAAAAATGTTTCAAATTATCAACCTTCAGTTCATTTTGTTTTTCACTTCTTTCTTTAACTTATATCTGACATTTATTTGGATAAGATTGTGAAATAATGATACAGGTTGTCTTTTAGCAATTTTCTGAGAATCTCCTCAGTTAAGGTTCACCATGTATTTGGCACTGTATAAAACAGGGCACCAACAAATTACTGAGTACCATTGATGAAGCAAGAATTATCTTTCCTCCAGTTTAAAATTATATGCTTTTTATTTTTTCCTTCATTTAAAATACATATTTTCTCAAACATTTACCATGCCAAAACCTTTATTATGAACTATTACATCAGAAATTTCTTATGCCTTAGTTTAGACAACTTTGTCATATATATATATATATCTTCTTTAAACCAATCAAGAACTTTTAACTTTAGAACTTTAGAACTTTTAACTTTAACTTTAGAACTTTAAATCAAGAACTTTTGCATAGTTCTTGAAACTCATCCAGGCAATGCCAAAGTCACAGCCATAGTCTCCTGTATTATTTTCTAGGATTAATCAATTTTTCTAGCACCAAAATGTTATATTTCAGTAACTGTATACATTTTTACATTATTTGGGATCTTTAAGTCAAGCCATAAAAAATTGGGAGCTAAAGTTAGACAATGAATTATCAAGTCCCAAGTCCCACTATAAAAATTATGTAAAAGTTCCCTTTTATAATTTGTAGGCCACTGACATCATAGGCTGATTGGTCTATGGGACATCCCTCAAACTTTTGCCTTTTGGTTTACATTGTTGCTTCCACTTCATGGCTTTCCTTTATTTTTAAATGTTCTTTTTCTGTCACTCTAAAGGCATCCCTGGATATTTCACTAAATTATCTTATCTATGCTTATTTCCTTATGTAAAGAGCATTGCTAACTTTATTTAAGAATGAAGCATTTATGTTTTCTAGCATGAGAATGGGGATGTACCATGTTCATAGCCACCATATGCATTACCATCCAAGCAAAATATCTGTATGTAAAAAAGACAGAAGAGCTTTCTGGCTGGCTATGGCAAAGGCAGTATGGACTCAGTCAACATCGCTGTCATCAGGGAGTATGTAACTAATGGTCTGTGTGAAACACCCTGCAAGTTATTGCTGAACCTCAATCAGATGATGTCATCAGGTGGTAAGATTGCTTCTCAGCTCAACCCATTATTATATCTTATGCTGACTCTAGAAACATCCATATTCCTCTCTCTCTCTCTCTCTCTCTCTCTCTCTCTCTCTCTCTCTCTCATTGCTCCCTAAAAACAGGAGGCATATTGCATTCTCTGTGGTGTTATGAGCAAATATCAGATATTTTCAGTTTATTTAACAGTTATTAGTGAAATAAACAGTGGATTTCATTCAATACTCATGATTTAAAGATGTTACTAAATAAGATTTATTTGCTATTTATTAATTTATTTTATAGCATGCAAAGAGTCTTTACTCTGTGCCAAGACAAACTGAATAACTTTAAAATATCAATGACATTAAGTTAATCCTAAAAATTCTTTATTTTTACATATGAACACATTCAGAGAGGGTAAGTTTCTTTGACTTCCTGATGCTTACATTAGATTAGAATTATTCTGACTGTGGGCTTCTCAACAGAAAACAGAAACAGGCTGTCAAATAGACACCTCAGAGGAAACTGACTTCTACAAGTCTGTGTTTATTCCCCAGTCATTCTTTAGTCAGAGACCGTTACTTTCTTGGAATTGACTGAATGAATGGTTAGAAGAAAGACCTGAAGTATAACAGAATATACATCAGTCTCTCTAGAAAGAGAGACTTCTAGTATTCTCTCTAGACATTCCTACTGGTCGTATTCAATTTCTTATCCTCTTACTAACTTTCATTTTTGCCCCTTTCAGAATGCTTAAAAGTTCTCATTTAATATCCAAAAGGTTTAGTTTACATAGCAGCACAAACGTCTCACTGCTGGTGATTATGTTTTGTTTTAAATTCTCATTTCTAATATTTATTAGAAGAGATCCACCTGCCTATCAACCCACCCATCATTATGATGAAATCTTTGTAATAGGTAAATACAATTGTAACACCTATATGTTCTTGTTATATGTTCTTTCACTTAAACATTGTTGATATTCGAGTCCTAACTATTTTTAAAATTATTTTATTTATTTACATTCCAGTCATCCCCCCACTCTTTTTGGACCTCCTCTTACAGGACCTTCTCCCTTTCCTCCTCCATCTTTCCTCTGAGAGTGTGCCCCTCATTAGGCATCCCCCTTCCATGGAGACTCAAGTCTCTTCAGGATTAAGCTCTTCTTCTCCCACTGAGGCCTGACCAGCCAGACCTCTGCTATATTTGTGTCAGGGACCTTGTATCTGCCTGTGTATGCTCCTGATGGGTGGCTCATTTCTGAGAGCTTCCTCTGGTCTGAGTTAAGTTGGCACTGTGTGTCTTCCTATGGGGTTGCTCTCCCTTTCAATTTTTTTTCAATCTTTCCCCTAATCCAACCATAAGGGTCCCTGATTTCAATTCAGTGGTTGGGTGTAAGTATCTGCTTCTGTTTCAGTCAAATGCTGGTAGGGCCTCTCAGAGCACAGCCGTGCTAGGCTCCTGTCAGTAAGTACATCATAGAATCAGGAATAGTGTCAGGTCTTGGTGCCCTCCCATGAGATGGATCCCAAGGTTGGGCGATCAACAGACCACCTTTCCTTCAATTTCTTTTCTATTTTTGTCCCTGCAGTTCATTAGACAAGAACAGTTCTGAGTCAGAAATTTTGACTGCAGGCTTGTAACCCTGTCCCTCGACTTCAGTCCCTGGATATCTACTAGAAGTTGACTGTTAGAGTTCCCTCTCCCCAGCGTTGGGCATTTGACTCAATGGAGGTGACACTCCTAACTTTTAAAGAAAATGGATTCTTCCTTTCTGAGCATCTCTCAATTGCCAATAGCTACTTATCTAGGAATAAGACTGTTTTCACCTTGCCTCTCTATTCTGAAAATAATTTCGTGTTCCTTGTTCTATTCGTGTTTGAATGCCTAGACCTGTTTTCCTCATTGGTAGACTTCAGTCTGTAATCTGAAACAAGCCCATTCTTTCCTAAGTAGCTCTTGGTCAGTGTTTTCTCACAGATGAAGATGATTTATTCTTCTAGATTTGTATGTGTCACACAATTTAATATCACTGTAAACAAACAATATCTAAAGATACTCTACGTCATCAATAAGTAGAAAGCTTTTTCTTTATGTATGTGTGTATGCATGTGTTCTTCGTGTGAGTTTGTGTGGAGGAATATACATTTGTATGTGAGTGCTTACAATCATGTGTATGTACACAGAGGCCACAAGTATATGTTGTGTGTCTCACTGAATTACTCTCTACTATTTTAGACAGAGTCTCTGAATCTAGAACACACATATCTAGCTAGGCTTCTTGGTCTATGAGCTCCAATTATTATTATGTATTTTCATATGAAACTTCCAAACATATAATCTATCATAAGTTAGCATGGGCTTTTCCCATTAAGACTTTTTTTCTTACTCAAAAAGTAAAATAAAATGAAGAAAACATGGTATTGTTAAGGTCACATTAATTTGTAATAAACTAGTTTTTAATGTGATAAATATTGAGTCTACTCCAAAAGCTCATTACTCTTCATTTTATGCATCAGGTAAATGAGTCTGGAAGACATACAGCCAACTAAGAAGATATTAGTCTTTAATGCCCAGATGTAGCATAAAAGAAATGGACATTAGTTACAGATTGTACTAATCTCAGAGGGTTTGTACAGGTATTGGCTCAGTCATAAATTGACAAAGAACCTTGTTTGCCCTCACCTGTCAAGAACCATAAGAAAAGATGTTTAAAATGTTTTGCAAAGCTAATGGATGGCCATTTCTTTAAACTGCACTGATGGTGCATTGCTTGTATTAATTCATTCTCTTGGAAGCACCACTAAAAGAGATTAAAGTTTTAGATACAGGCTTTTGTAGTGATAAATATTCCATCCACAATTTCAAGCAAGCATCAAATTACATCTAAGAGTTATCAGAAGAGTTATACCGAAGACATTTAACTTAATATTTAGGAATAAACATATCTAACATTAAATAGTAATATATTCCTTAAAATAAAGTCATTATTTTTATAAAACTGTTGAAATTAGCTATATGCTATAAACAAACTATTTTATAGACTGTATCATAGGTTCCATCAAACTGAGGTGAATCAAATCAGTATCTTAACAAGATCCCCAAATAACAAATCAGGAATTAAAACTCTAGCCCTTTTCTTGGATTTAGTCACCTACATTCACAATCTTATCAGGACACAATGAGAATTTTTTTTTTATTAATCTTAATAGTATAATGCATTTTTTCTTATGCCTTTGATTTTATTTTCAAGTAATTTCCTGTCATCCACAATTTCACCTTTCTCATAATATCTTTTAATGAATTTATACAACAATTTGTCTTTTAATTGTTACTAAATCTACATACAAACCTGGTGGCTCACTCCTAGGAAAAGCTGATTCTCCCTCATTTAGCAGTCATTAATTACCTTAACTATGTCATTTTGTAGTGAAGCCTTGAGAGATTTACTCATCCCACACTGGTATGCCATACCAAAATGGACAGATATTGTGAAGGCATCTTTAGTGCTGATATTTCATTGGTATATTTTCCTGTCATATATAGAAATCACTATAGCCCAGCATATATGATCATTGGGATTTTACAACCTTTCCTTGACTTTTCCATGATGTTCTACCAGTCATAGGTGTAGGGTTCACATTGTAAATCTATCAATTGTACAAACCATAGATAATTGGTTGTTCTCTATATTTCAAATAGCTGTAGATTATTGTAAAGGTCTATATATGATTTGAAAATAAGCTTTTTGGATGAGTGATGAGAGCTTCACTTCTCTGTGGGAATTATGGAAAGCATTTAAATGCGGTTATAAATCATAATATTTTAGGAAAATGGCAGTAGAACATTCTCCTCTAAGGACTATGAACTTGGCATTAGATTTCTGGCTACATTTACAACATCAGGAATAAATTCACTACTCACTTCTATTAAGCATGTCTTAAGTTCAGTTTTATGGCTGCTGGGTACTACCAGCATAAGATTGCCACTGTTATGCACTTGAGATGGAGAAGATGAAGACTGACGTACCTACAGTTCTACCGGAGCAGTGAAAATAAAATACTTCAAATGAACAACTTGCCAAAAACAATTCACGAATTCAATGTAACCCAAATCCAAAACCTAACAACATTCTTTGGATAAAATAAAAATCAATAAAATTCATATGAAACAAAGAAACAAAAAAAGACCCAAGGATAGAGAAAGCAATATTGCAAAAAAGGAATAAGTTAGGATAGATTATCATATCAAATATCAAGCTGAATTATAGAAACATAGAAACACAAACCTCATGGTACAGTCACAAAACCAGATATGTAGACTAATAGAACAAAATCAAAGATTCGAACATTAGTACACATAACTGCAGCCAACTGGTATTTGACAAAGTCTCCAAAAATTCACAGTAAAGGTAGCCTGTTCAATACATGGTGTTTAGAAAGGTGAATATTTGCATGAAGAAGACAGAAGTTAGACACACTGATTGATATTTAATTAAATATTGAGATAAGCAAGCACCAACATTATTTTATTTATAAAATGAGACAATAATGGTCAGAGACAGAGATTTTAATATATAACAAGATTTTATTTAGGCTATGCCATTTTGTGAAAGGTATTTTAAAATTACAAATAAATTAGTATTAAGTGAATTTTATCACAGAATAATTTTTGGACTTATGGATAAATATTGAGGGTAGAGATGATGTGTGTTGATGTACAAGTTGCTAATCTAGTAAATTTATTGCTTCATGCTATAAATTATGAGAGCCAGTATTTCTTCAAGGAAACCAATTAATATACATTACTACTAGTATACTACTACTAGTAATAGTAGTCTGCTACTAATTTTTCTTTTCTTTCTTATTATCATTATTTATTATTGTTATTGTTTATGTTGTTGATGTTCTTATTTGACTATAATGTGTGTTAGTATACGTGCATGCATACTATAAAAAGGTGACAAGTTCTAGAACTTGTTTCTTTCCTTGACCCATAGGTCCTGGAGAATTCAGTTACTAATGCTTACATAAAAGGCACTTTCCTCTGATAATTCCAGTAAGGGGAACTAGGATAGGAACTAGGAAACTTTTTAAGTAATCTTGGTATTTTCTAACAAGCGAATAGCATAGGAATCAGCCATTTATTAAGATTTCTCATTACTTTGTCTAAGCTTGAAGATGCTATGTTATCACCATGAAATGTAATAGGAGACAATGTTTTCCAGTGTTTAGTGTTCGTAGCATATGTGTAGTAATATTCTAATGCTAGCTACCATTCCTGTGCTGTTTTTTAACTCATTTTGCCTGTTCTACAAGATTGATTGCTAGATCTCCTAAAACAGTGAGATTATCAAACTCATCAGCAGAAGGTTTTTGAACTCAGACATTTAGTCTTTTAAGCATATATTTTCAGAAATTATATTTTAAAATATATACTGCCTTAGCATAACATGACTTTAATTATATTATTATAGGTTTGTTTTATACTGAATAAACTAAACAATTTATGAAATAAAAGCCCAGAAAATAAGATTGTTCAATATCATCAAGTCCCTTTCTGTGGGTTGTCCTTGTTGGTGCTGGGTTGTTTGTATATTTTACCTAGACTGCTTTGTCTTTGGCTTGCAAGTGACGTGTATGATTAAGTATTCCAAAGAATATTGTATGAGAACTCCAAATTTCCGTGCATGGTAACTAACCTGATGACTCAGACAGCTACACAAAGACAAAATAGAGAATAGTTTCAATCAATGAGACGATTTAGAATTAGAACAGACAACAAAAGCAGAGGCAGTTAGTGTGGTTAGAGAAAGTGTGATTCCTAATTGGTGGTAACAAATGCTAGGCTCTTGTTTTCTCCCAATGTAATGGAAGAAGTGGCTCTACTTCCTCTGCTAATTATTATTCAAAATAGAATTGCTAGAATAGCTCATTTTGGAACCAAGGTAAAAATCTTTGGAAATTTATAATTAATAAAGAATTATATTTGAATAGTTCACTAGCTATCCTATGTATAAGCCAAAGAAGAAATTGAATTGAATTATAAGTGATTAATACCTATATATTTTCCTCATTTGTAAATAATCTAAGTATCTAAAAGACTATAATTTTTTCTGAATCATATTTGTTTATTAGTGGTTGTTAAATAACCATTATGATAATGTTAATGTGCTAAGGGTGGGAACATTCTTGTTTTTATATCTCAGCTCATTTAAAAAGTTAATTTTATTCTTTTATGAACACTTGGTCCTGAATTTACCCAAGGTCACATCAGATGCAACCACTGGCAGTGATGGAAATTCACTTTTCTTTGAAGTTCATCATTAATGGTGAATTTTGTTTTATTCTCTTTGCCTACAGAGACAGATTAGCATTTAAAGATGGTGAGCTGTGTATATAAACACTAACTTGTTCCTCTATAATAATCTACTTATATATTATGTTATATGTTTTAAAACCAACATCAACAGTAAAACTGTGAAAATGCAAAGCAGATGGTGAAAATAGCTAGTAAGATGAGGAATATGCATCTAGGAATGGCAAAAAGAAACCCAAGAAATGATGAAGGATCCATTGTGATGTGAGGCAACCCTCGGGGTTATAGAAGTCTCTCAGTGCTTGGTGTTTGGGATTACTTCAGTAGGAAAGTAAGGATACACTTTCAAGTTAATTTGTTGAAGTTATACATTAATAGTATTATCATATATGTTTATTGTATATGTTTTATTAAATACTTTTCTTCTCTTCCCAATTTTTATGTTTTTGCATGGGTCATCTCAGGCTATCTTCAAAATTGAAGCTGCATTTTTTTAAGGTGGGACTCAGTGTGTAGTCATAGATGGTGTGAAACTCACTACATAGACCAGGCTAGGCTCTACTTCACCTCGATCCTCCTGCCTCTGTCTCCTAAGTTTGGGATTAAAGTGTACACCCTCATACCTGGGACCTTTAAATTTTGTTTTAAAAAAAATGTTGGCAGTAAATTGAAATTAGAAAGAAATAAGTATTTTGGATGTCTGGTGTCCAAAATAAAAACACTTGATAAAAATAGAATTTCACAATGAGAATTGAATCCTCCAAAATTTGTATCTCCAAACAAGAATTTAATAGAGAATATATTAATACTGATATAATTTTTTTACTATTGATATTTGGACCACTCTTTATCCAGAGCAACACAACGGACAATTGCCTATTGCAATATTATCTGAAAAATAACATCTACAGCTATAGAAAACATACTCTATAGAAATAAAACAGAGGAGCAAAACAAATCAAATTGTCTATCATGATATAAAACTTCTCACTGGAAGTTGTAAGTTAGTGACAAACTGAGAGGCTGAAAATAGAATAAAATTCGAGATAACTTTTGGTGTTTTCTTTCATGAATATCCTGCTCTCAGGTTTTATATAAATTTATTGACACTTTTAAGATATTGAAAGTAAAGACAGTACAATCATAGGTATGATTTTTAGATTAGACATTTTTTTTGAGATGGTCTTGCTCAGTGGCCCCATCTGAATTTGAATTTTTGGATTTGAGTATCATTATTTTGAATTGACATCAAATCAGTATTTGAATGTATGAATAATATCTTCTAAAGATATTGGGGCAATCAGTAATTAGACACTCTTACTCTAATTACGTTTTAATGAACGTATTTCAGAATGACACTTTCCCTTTGGAGAAGCAGAATAATTGTATTATAGTCATCCATGTATGTCATTTTTTGTTGTTTTGTATCAAGATCAATCTTCTTTTGTTACTTAGATGAACATTGCCATAATTTGTCTTCTTTATTACCGCAGAGGAAACGAGCAACCCAGAATCATATTCCCTAATATTTCTTATACAATACCTTCTTGAATCTCATTTACATGCTTATGAATATATTTAGTGTGCTTAAGGCTAATTATCTAACGTTTTCTAAATTGTTCAAGGAAGTAAGCCAGGTTTACTTCTAACTTATAAGAATATTCATTTTGACAGTTGAGAGCATTAGAGATTTCTGTATTAATTACTGTATTTACATAATATGAGCCTTACAGCATTCTGATTCTTATTGCACACATTCCAAAACTACACAGATTGCTAAAACAGTATGACTAATTTAATTTAATAGGATTTAAATATATCATTGTTCATGTATCATAAAATACAATCATTAGACTTAGTACTAATGGCTGATTTTAAGAGAGATAAAGTTTCAAAATATAGATGACACTGGAAAGTAATGATTTTCATTGTGAAAATATAAAATAATATTTATTTGGTTTAATTCATGTTATATCATCATCATCATCATCATCATCATCATCATCGTCATTGTTCGTTATCATCGTTGTTGTTACCAAATAGCAATTTGTTAAATCTACAGGGTAAACAAACATGAAAAAAAATTCCTTAAACACAATCGTGTTGATAAATTTGATGCTAAAAAAAAACTGTGTTGATGCCACTATTTTTAGCTATTTATCCCAAGAGACGTAATTTTAAAAAGTATTTCAGAATAAATCATTTAAATTTTTATAAGGTAATGGGTTAGGCAGAAGTAGTGTGATGCATGCTTAAAATTTCTCCAGTGGTGTTTTTGTTTGGTGTTTTGATTATTTTGTTGTAAAGAATTTATAATGTAATCATTGATTATTTTGTTGTAAAGAATTTATAATGTAACCATTGATTATTTTGTTGTAAAGAATTTATAATGTAACCATGCAAGTGGTTACATTATAAACTCAAATGTCTGTCTCAGAGCTCTATGAATTTCCCCATTTCCTCCCACTGACAAGCCTTAAGCCTAAGCTGCATTCTAAAATTATTGTTTTAGTGCAAATATCACAGTTTACATTGGTATTTATAAAGTTAAACAGGGCTTCGGAATTTATCCAAAAATTAAACACATTCCACTAGATCATCCATTAGTCCTTTACAAAGTATATGATTCCTCCAGTTCACCGCTACAGGTATCAGAACGAGAGGATAGAATTTTATCTGTCTGAACGCCTACCACTTGAAGCACCAAACTTATGAACTTGGTAGCCACAAAATTATGTTTTCTAACATAATCAATCACTAGTGTCAGAGATGTGCCTGTATCTTGTCCAATACACGAACCATATGGAACATGACCCAGGTGACAACAGAATTTTTTCCTTTTTATATATTCTTTTCTTATATATTACATCCGGACAGTATCTACCTGTCCCATCTCTCCTCCCAGTCCTACCCTCCTTCATCTCCCCTCCATGTCAGATCTACCCTTCCTCCATTTTCCTCTGGAAAAAGCAGGTTCCTGAGGTTTGGGAAATTTGTCTCTTATTCGGTTGCCTCTTCAGAATTTGTGCCTAGTCTTACTGTAACTAGATATGAGACCCCAGATCATAACTGTAATATTAACACTAATGCAATATTAGGACATCATTGAAGCTTACAGCTAGACAAAGGGAGGAACAGGGAAAATTCATAGACATGCTAAGACACACATTATGGAGATCTTAGGAAACACCTTAATCAATACCAAAATGATAACTTCAGCATTTGACACATGGCAATTGAAGGCATTTAATTTGCTTTTCTACCTAAAGAGCTGTGTTCCTTCTTTAATGACTGACAGTACTTCTTTTTCTCACATTTCATTTCAAAGCATAACTGAACCTCAACTCTATTCACAGATAATGTGGCTCTTCTTGATCTTCTAACCTGTTAAATTAGCCTCATCTTGGCAGATTTTACTTTAACTTATCATCGTGGGCTTTATGTCTCTATGACTACATTAAATTTCTTCCTAAAATTTTTCTAACACTTTATTTTCCAATAACTGTCTTTCTAATAGATTTCAACTCCAATACATATCTATTTTGGTCTTGAGTTAGTCTGCATAATAAAAACAGTTCCTATGAAATATTAGATATATTTAGTAGGTGATAATCACTCAATACTAATTAAATGTTGTTTGATTAACTTCACAATGTACTTCAGAAATTTACACAATATGCATATATTTGAATCCCCAAGTTATTTTACTGACAATTTTTTTCAACTTAAAGAAGAATTATATTTGGTTATTTGGGAACAGCTCACATCTAATTCTTTCAAAGTATAATGATACGTGTGATGTATTTTGTTACAAATCTAATCTTTAAGTTTAATGGACCATGAATAATATAAAAAGATACAGTTCAGTCAGTATCATCAAGTTAAATAAATGACCTAAATACTATTTTAAATGTAAATATCTATGAACGAATCTTAATTTTGTCTTTAGAAAATTTACCAGTGATCATTATAGGTAATTTTAGTCCTCACTTATAATTATTTATTTTCATCTTCCCAAGGCAAAATTTTGTATTTCTTCCAGCCTTATACACTTTATAATTCTACTTATGAAAGCTACTTTTCATTCATATATATGTGACTGAGTTATGACCGTGCCTCTTCAGTTAATGGTAGCACTCTATACTATTTATCATTAATCAAACCCAAAAATACTACATAAATATCTGCAAGGAAATAGTTTTTGGTCAAACTGTAGTAATATATAAGATTTATATTTATCAGGAATACTATGAATTTTAAGAATGAGGCAAAAGTCCTTCAGTTTTATTCCCTGGCAATGCATTAACACATTGTTTTCTCGAATTTCAATGGCATATGAAATAACTGACTCTGCTCTCACACAGTACAATTATTTGTACATGTTACAGTAGCTGCAGCTGTTTGGAATTACATTGTTTTCTATCAAGACTTAAGTTCATAAAATAGAAAAATTGAAACAGTTTTACTAGTCATGGTGGGAAAAGCATTATTTGCCACAAATTGCTATCGTAATCTTAAAATTGTTCATTTTAAAATAGTATTCTTTACTAATAAGTGAAATATTATTACCTTGTTCCTTAACACTTATAAGTTTTCCAGCAAGCTTCAGTGGGCTATTCGAGCAGCACTGTATGGATTTCTGACGCTCCAAGTCATCTTCAGTACTCCCTGGCACATTATTTCAAATGTAATGTTAGTGAGCTCTTACAGATAGGTTTTAGCACAATTTCATCCTTTTTTCTTTATATCCTGCAGAAGTATGGCACAACTATGTCATAACAACTGAGAAATTAAATGACTTTCTTAAGTACCAATCAAAATCAAAGGCACCACACTGGAGGATGTTAGCGAAAATGAAGGCTGGATGTAGTAGACTATTGAGATCTAAATGCTTCGGGAGGGGATGGGAAGGTAAGAGGTTTTCGCTCTGCATTGAGAGGTATTTAGTTCCACTAGTTCAGTGAGAATGGAGCTCATGACAGCTTGTTTATGTTGCCCCAGTTCTTGCACAGGCTGATGCAAATGAGCAGGCAGTAAACTCTTCCTGTGCTGGAAGCCATCCGATTCCACCAGGAAAGCTCATTTTAGAGTAAAGCTGGCAGGACAGCATGCAAGATGAACTGGATGGATGTGACCTTGTTAAGCTAATGAATTGGCAAACTTTTATAAAGTCTATACTTATCTACTTTCTCTTTCTTTTTAGCCAATAAATAACATTTAATATGAACATTTTCCTAGATAAGAGAAGTCCACTTATTGAGCCTGTTGCGTTGTAGGCAAGAAAGGCAGGGGTGGAGCAAACACAATGGTTCAGTGCCCTCATTAATAGTGAACTAAATCACTGCATGACTCAAAACACAACATTTCACATTCTCTCTGGAAACATACTGAATATCTATCTATAATCCAACAGTAAAAAACCATGGGGAGGTCTTTAAAACTTGCTTGTTTCCTTCAAAAGGTGCCACAATATCTCTGGTAAGACATAGTACTTCTAATTTAGGTATACTAGATTTATGTTTCTGCTTACATGAATCCTAAACTATCTATATTAATATATTATGTATTTCTTAACATCATAATCACCTTTGAATAAGCTGTTATCATTGCCTCTGAATTAATTGACTTATAAAAGTTTGTATAACCAAAAAATCATACAATATTATTTTACAATCCTATTTTTTAAAAATATGGTATATAAAGAAAGCAAACATTACGTTAATTTTTTTTTACTGTTATTCTTTTATCTTTAATCTTTTTTTTTTTTACAGTCCAGTAGTTATCCCCCTCTTATTCTGCTCTCCAACAGTTCCTTATCCCATTCCTCCTCCTCCTTCTCCAGAGGATGTCCCCATCCTCCCACCTGTACCCCCACATCTGTCACACCAGACCTACCCACTCCCTGGGGCCTCAAGTGTCTCGAGGGTTAGGTGTGTCTTCTCTCACTGAGACCATACCAGGCAGTCCTCTGCTGTATATGTGTCAATTGGCCTCTGACCAGATAGTGTATGTTGCCTGTTTGGTGGATCAGTGTCTGAGGGATCTCCGGGGTCCAGGTCAGTTGAGACTGCAGGTCTTCCTATGGAGTCACTCTCCTCCTCAGCTTCTTCCAGCCTTTTCTTAATTCAACCATAGGGGTCCCAAGTTTCTGTCTATTGGTTGGGTATAAATATCTGCTTCTTAACCTCCAAATATTTTCCAAATATTTAACAATGAAGTACAAAAGCTTTATACCTTCCTAAACTATTGTTTATGGTATAGTTTCTTTCTACATTTCAACATTTCCCTAAACGTTTTGCTTTAGGCTAAGTATTTTTCTGCTAATTCCCTCAGTGTTTTTAACTTTTATTATATTAGTTGTTTGGTACATATAATCTATATATCTTCTCAGTAGAATTCTTTCTAAAACTAGTTAACATACATAATGGAGAGAACAAAGATATTTTCACTCAAAAATTAATATTCTCATTGATTGACTAAAATACTGAATCACACCACCTAAATCATTGATAAAATTAATTATACAACAATCATTGTTTAAAATCAATAAAAATATGAATAAGATAGTTTGCTAGGAAACCCAAAATTATGCTAATGTTTTTATTTAAAAACATCCTAAATTATACTATTCGATTAATAAAAGAAAAATATATTATTTAAGTTCTAAAAATAATGAATTATTTCCAATAAGGCATACTAAATTTCATTTTTATACTAATGATATTTATTGATATAATTTTGTATTGGTTTTACATTCTATATGTACAAGTACATAAAATATAGGTATTAGTTTTTGGAAAAGTTTCTACTTGACATTAGAACTGATTCCAAGTTATTTGTGAGTGCAGTTGTTCATAATTATCTCAATTCCAAGCTTGAATTTTCAAACAAATATATGTATTAAATTCTACAGCAATTGAAATAAAGCTTTAAAGAGAAATATTTTCATGTGCAAAGATTTTTTACCCTTATATTAATATATGCTGGTTAGTTCTATCTAATTTGCAAACTTTTCTACCTATTGTTTTCAGATAATTTTCTTGATTATGACAGTAGAAAGGGGCAAATAGTTCATCTCTATGTCAGCTATAAAAATTGCTTTTCAGTTTTTGATTATGGTATATTTTTATCCAGTTTTCTAAAAAAAATTGAAATTTCCTGTTGATTTAGCCCTAAATTACACATATATTGTTTCTATCATCTTGATTAAAAAATTCTGTGAACATAACTATCAAAAGTTTGAATTTTAAATTTATGAATATATAACATGGAGATAAAGCTCCGTGGTAGAACACTTACTCCATATTCTCAAGACACTGGAGTTTCTAGCACTGAACAATGAGAAAAAAAGAATAAAAAAGATAAAAAGTATAAATACTGAATGCTATTATTTAGAAAATACTCAAATCATTATTCAATGAATTCAAGGAGAATGACTGCGAATTCATAAATTTACTTATATGTTGTTACATCTTAGTTAGTGTTTTCTTTGCTCAACGTTACCAGTGAGTTCTTAAAATAAAAAGTTGAAAGGGAAATATTCAAAACCAGCTATAAAGTCCCATATTTTTCTAGAGAGCTATTAAATAAAATTGAAAATATCTCTTGGTTCAACACAGTTTTCAAAGGAATGGGATAAGGAGCAGTTGGAGGGTGGACCAAGAGGGGATAATAACTGGACTGTAAAAACAGATTAAAGAATAATGATAATAATAATAGACAAAACAAAAAAAAAAGAGATCAAGAATTTTCTTCAAGGACTGTAGAGCTGCCTATAAAATATTTCTCAAAATGGGCACTCTCAAGGTGGCATTTCATTCCTCTGGATTTTACTCCATGCCCAGTACCCCTCTGCCCTACACCTCCACCCTCACTCACACCATGGAAACCTCTTAAGTGATATTCCTTGAAACTAAAGACTGTGAGTTATGTGGTATACATAAGTAGTGTTGCAAAACCCAAGGATACTTATTCTCTATAGTTTGACCATTTGTAGGTCTTTGTTGTGCTCTCAGCTTACTTCAAATGAAGCCCATTTGATGAGCTTCAGTAAGGATGGTACTCTTCAGGAAGATGTGAGGATAAGCATTAGAACATGTTACAGGCTTTGCTGACTTAGGAAAATGTTATTAGTAGTATTTTAGGAGTAGTATTCTCACCTCAAGTGTCTATGATCTCTTCACCCTTGTGTAGTTTAGTTTTACAGTTGATTCATGACAGAGTTCTTGGAATGTTATCTCCAGCAATGAGAATAGGATCCAATCCCAGCACTAAACACATATTGGAACAACAGTGAATGGACTTAGTAGGTTTCATGTATATGAAAAAATGAAGTTGTAAATTTGAAAGTTTGTAGAAAGTTTGAGAGACAGAGTGGGGGGTGTCAAAGGAATGAAAATATACATTCGTGAAAGAAATTCCCAACACAGTTTACAATTTTTAAAGTTTTAATCACAACTAGATAGTGGCATTTAATTTTGTCACATCTTAGTACTGTTACACATTTCGGGAAGCACTTTTCTATTAATAATACAAAGGTTATTGTAAGTTATAATTGTGACTTGAAAGCTATTACATTTTCTTATATTTACACTATGTTTAAAAGACCCTCAATCAACAAACACTTTTAAATATACACATTAACAAATATTAGGTGGTTTCCATACACATCTTAGTTTTCAGTTTTGTGTTTTATTCCTCCATGTGGGAAATTTTTCTCATAGCATTTCTTGTCTCTGCACCCAGAATATTAGTTATGCTCTTATGAACTATGACTTGGCTTGTAGACTGCTAGGTGATTGTTGGACTTCAAGGCTTCAAGGTAAATGTAAGCTTCATCTTACTAATTGTTGTAACATAGAATGACAATTCAATCCATCTTTAAGATAACAGGCAAACTTAAGAGTAAAAGGAACTTAATAAATTTACTGTAGCCACGAGCAAAATCAGTTTAGTGCTTCAGAAGTCAGCAGAGCCAGTTCACTAGCAGAATTTCTTCTGAGATCTCACAGACTTAAGGGAGATGTTCACAGTAAAATCCCTTTCAAAGGTGTTCAGAGTTGATGTTATAAGTTTCCAAAGATACATTTTAATATACACATGAGTGGCTGGATACATTGATCAGATGTTATAGATACCTTTGTTCTAGAGACCCCTGGTTTCCAGCATCTATACCAGATAGCTCACAAACACCTCTAACTCTGTTTCCAAGAAATGTGATGGCCTCCTAGGTACTTTGTGGGCATTTACACACACTTGAAGTTGATGAAGTGTGGTGAAAGATTTCAAGTTGTAGAAGGAAGTTAGTGTGGTGTGGGCCTGCATTTTGTAGCATTTACACAGCGGAAGCGGGGCTGTTTGCTAATTTTATGGAAGGTAGGAAGGAAGGAAGGAAGGAAGGAAGGAAGGAAGAAAGGAAGGAAGGAAGGAAGGAAGGAAGGGAGGAAGGAAGGAAGGTGCATACATGACAGAAACGAAGACAGAGAGATTGAGAGAGAAAGACAGAGAAATATAGAACAAGAGGGTGTACATTTTCCTAGACAGTAACATGTCACTTATCCTCAGTTCCCCTTTCCGCAGAAAGTAGGACACAGGCATAGCATTCTAAAAGGAAAGAAGTCCTTGGAAGGAGAAGATCAACTTTCACCTGTTTCAAAATTATAAAACACAATTAAACATAACAGAACGTGCAAATAAATAATAGATTTGTTTAAATTATTGCCTGCAGTCAGTTCTAATATTGTGTTTAGCTTTTGCTTGCCATTTCATTATAATAAATTAATCAATTCAATTGGCATTATAAATATATGATTCTAAAGCATTTTGTTTCCATTTCATCACTTTCATACATATATTCTATGTGTTATGATTATATTCATTCTTCTCCAAATATCTTCTGGTATCCCTCTTAGTGTGACCTGCTTCATATTATGATACAATCAATATATAGCTTCACTGTTAGACAAAATGACACCTTTTCCTTCCACACGCAATGTCAGTTTTTATGTACTCCCAACTCCCCACTCCCAGAAAATGTATAAATTAAAAAAGCTATGAAAATGTTATAAAAATAGTTAAAATTGGAAAGTTTTATCACATGAATGTTAGCTTAATCTCAGCAAGATGAAGCAATTTTTCTGTGAGAAGTGTTTGAAAAACTACTAGGAATCTACTGGGTTTTTGTGCACCAATTAATTTGGACTTGAATCATGGCTGCATTTATTTGAGATTAAAACTTTAGTCCACAGAGAGATAATTAATCTGGCAGTCAACATTTCCTACAGTGAGTATCCATAGAACTTCTTTCAATTTTGTTCATGGTGTGACAATTATCAGTATCAATTTATCATCTGCTTATTTATGTGTGTAATTTATCTCCAAGAGGACTAAAAGCACTTTGAAAACTGACACAGTGTCTGATTTATCTTGCATAAGTCAGGAGCTGAACATCAAAATGTTACTTAATAATATCGTTGACTAAACATCTCTGTCAAGATTGTTTTCCAAACATCACGATCTCAATGTACCATGTAACCCTTGAGATCAGATGATTTCATCAAACCAGGAGCCTTGACTGTCTATACCCGCAGCAGACAGTATTTGACAAGCACTTAAGATCTGTCTACTTCCCCACAACCAACACACACATCAAAATGCACAGGCTAAATATTGTGTGCATCTCCACTCTTAGAAAAAGACTTATTGGGCACCACTATTGCCAAATTAAGAACGCACCACATATTAATACAAATTGGTTTTCTTGATCTGTCTGTTATGAAAAAAAATATTTATTACGTTCGTTCAGGGAACTCAATGATAATGTATTGTTTCTTCTTCCATTCCTCTATACTCTAGAGGTAGAGAATTGCTGTTAGAATTGCTGTTATCTTTTAAAGAGACTTTACTATCTCTATTGTTTTCTTTTTTCAAGGACTGTTTTGTTGCTATGAAATGGTAAAATAATATTAAATTCTTCAAACTCATTACTTACTTCAAATTTCAACATTGCTTTAATTTAGTATGTACATATACATATTGAGGCAGGCTAATATGACTGATTCTATACCAAATTGATGCACATATTTATGTTCATGTCATAGGTATATAGGGAAATATTAGTGTACTATATTTTTATTTAAAAAACTTTGGAATAATAAATTATTTACTCAGAAGTGAATGTCACAAATTTCAAAATGTCTGGGTCAAAATTTTTTTCCATATTGTAGCTGTCTTACCATGAATCCTCATCATTTTCCAACTTTCTTCATCCATTCCTCATCCTTTCAAGGTTTCCTGTAAGTGGTCATGGACGGGAACTGTCATGTGGAACCTCACTGAGTATAGGCTCATCAGAACCCTGCCAAGAGCTACATACCTACGGGTGTGACAGACAACACAAAACTATGGGCAGATTTGCCAAGTAATCATTTGTATTAAGTGTTAAGCTTATTTAATCATATCAGTCATTATTAGTCATATCATGGAATGAATACAGATTAGCTCTTTCTACCTTTTTTATTTATCTAAATCATGTCTGTAGTATAAAGAAGAATAAACAAACTATTAAAATAATAAAGCAATACAAAATTACATAGTTTCCTTTGTATAGTATTATGCAATATTTTTTTCACTGAAAGAAAAATATCCTAATTATCATGTTTTAATGATGTACTCAATGATAGTGATTGCAGAGCCATTTACTCAGTGCCATTTCCATCAGAGTAAAATGCTTTGGTTTCAAAAGCATGTTGATTTTTATTTTTTCCAATTAAGTATCAATATAAGTCTTTTTTCCCTAACAGATCTATCAAGCAGAACATAGGTGCTTTGATATAGAAAAGTAAAGAAAGATTCTTGCCACTGCCTCTCTCAGACTTCCTGGGGCAATTGGTGGAAGAAAATCCTTAACAGGGTTTGTCCGATCTGTATTCCCACGTGTAAAATCTGTTTCAAACAACGGAAAGAAGATATGAGAAAGTTTATTTTGAGGAGTTGAAACATCTCCCTACTGCTTTTAAATTGGTATTCTGCAAACATATCTATTCTTCTTTTTCCGTGATAACATTCTAGTTGGCATTTTAATATGCTTGCATTCCTTAAATTCAATGTTTCTCAATGAACTGACTTTTAAGATCAAAATTCATTGGAAATACAGCTACACTTGTAAAATTATATATAGATAGTTGCCATATGTTTCTTCAATTACCTCACATTCTGGTATGTGTAGAAATTTTAAAGATATTTTGTTGCTAATATATAGATCTATTTAAGTAATACATTGGCATTATTGTACTACAGTAATCAATATTGTACTGACAGTCTCTAACTCTTTGCATTTTAAAACACACTTGAAAATAAATTAATTTCTCTTTACATTAAAATAAATAAAGAAAATAAATAAATAAATAGAATGATTAGATATAGTCTAGGCATAATTCTAACTGCATACAGATTTTGGTATAATACATTTTTATATAAATTAAACAGCTATTTTGTTCTTTAAAACTCTGTGACAAAAGACCAATACAATTAGGTTTTAGGGAATTTTTATATGTACTAAACTCATTATCAACCACTTTTATTGTCCAAATGAGAGAGACAAAAAAACAATATTTATATAAGTTATGAATGGAGGTTATGTATGTATCATGATTTTTCACTTTATATTTTTAATAGATTAAAGAAATTGATCCATTTTAGATATAGACCTCATGATACCCTATTTAAGAGAGTTCATTGAAAAAGCTTTGGTCAATCCCTATCCTCAGAACTCAGCAAGTAGAGTAAAAGTGTAGTCAGAAGGAATGTAACAGCCAAATGAGATGCTAGACACTAAGAAAACAAGACCCACTAAATTAACATGATCAAAGCTCATATAAACTCACAGACACTGAGGCAAAATACACGGGGTCTGGCCTGGTCTATGCTAGATTCTCTGTATATATACTATTCCAGTTAGCATCTTCTGGGATTCCGGAGTGTGAAAATGAGTGAATCTCTGATTCTTGTGCCTCCTCTTGTGCTTTTATCCTTCTGTTGGTTTGTCTTTTCTAACTTCAATATGATAGCTTTTGTTTTATCTTATTATATTTTATTTTATTACATTTTTTAATAATGAATGAATGAATGAATGCATGCATGTAGGAATAAATACTAACCTAGCAACACCAGTGAAAGGTAACTATGGAACTGTCATCTATACCTGCTGGGAGAGGGAAAGTCAGTTTTCTCCTCCAATGGAATGGCATTAGATTTATCAAACATTCCAGCAAAGATATCTTCAACCAAAGACTACACACGAAGGGATCCATGGCTCCAGCTGCATATGTAGCAGAGGATGGCCTTATCTGGCATCCATGAGAGGGGAGTCCCTTGGTCCTGTGAAGGTTTGATGCCCCAGGGTAAGGGAATGCTAGGGCAGTGAGGCTGGAGTGGGTGGGTGGGTAGGGAAACACCATCAATGAAG
Organism: Rhynchomys soricoides; assembly: GCA_019843965.1. Taxonomy (NCBI): domain Eukaryota; kingdom Metazoa; phylum Chordata; class Mammalia; order Rodentia; family Muridae; genus Rhynchomys; species Rhynchomys soricoides. The sequence goes on from JADRCH010000047.1 coordinate 15,165,511, forward strand.
CAAGGGGAGGAGACCAGGATAGGGTTTGCAGAGAGGAAACCAGAAGGGGGGATAAAATTTGAAGTGTAAGTAAATTTAAAAAAAAAAAAACTACAATTTTTTAAAAATTAGAAAAAAAAAAGATACCTCATGTTCAAGAATAATTAACGAACAAATATGGATGCCATGGTTCCTTTTGTTGTTTTATATCTGTGCTTTTGTTTTGATGCAGTTTTGTTAATTTGTGTTTCTCTTTAGGTGATGTTGTAATTTTTTTCCCTAGGTTTTGGCACATTTTGTTGTGTAGCGTTTTGGGTTTTCTTTTAGAAAGACATCTTATAGTTGGGTGAGAAAGGAGAAAAAGGGTATCTAAATAAACTTGAGAGAAGGTAATTTTAATATGATTAAAATATATTTAAATTTAACAATTGTTTTAAATAGTAAAGAACAAAATTAAAGAGAAAAGGATTTGCTGTATTATTTTTAGTACTTCTTTTTTCAAAGTAATCCAGCTTCATAATGCTCAGACTATCAATTCAAGGATGACCAGGGAATTTTCATGAGATCAGGTTCTTTCAAGCATTTTCTGAGGAAAGATCTTCCTTTCTGGGAATGCATGGAAGTTAGAAAAAAAATGGACAATGCAGCACACACAAAAAACAAACAATCACATAATGAATAAAAGCTAATATATTCTTTGTATTTTCACTACCCCTGAGTGATATAGTTAATATTATTGACCACATGTTCAAAGCCCATTTCTAAGTAAAAAGAAATTAAATGTGAATGGCGATGTTCCTGGCTTTTTATTTTATCAATTTGTTGGCAAGAAATCACTCATTTATAAACAGGAAATTTCATCTTAATAGGGCTTGGTTTATGGCTCTAGTTTTCATCTGTGATAACATTGGTATGTAAGTAGCATCAGTAATATCAATTTAATGATTTGTTTGTGTTCATTCTGTAGTTAAGAAGATAATTCAATGACTTTTATCTGTTAGTGATAAACATGAATGTATTAACTGCTTCCTGAATTATGTATCTCCATTGATAATGGAATACATTTCCCTTTACTTAGATTAATGCTGCAGTGCTGTCTCTTAGCATAACACACAAAGGGAAGACTAAGGTTATTTTTGGCAGCCATGTTCCCCCAATCTGAATTAACTAAAGGACATGTTTTCCTGGATTAGATTTTCTTAATTTATTTCTCTCACTTTTCAACTTTTCTTTCTATGCTTTTTGAAAAGCATTTTCTCCTATTTGAAATGTTAAATTGATATTTGTTAGAAATATACTTTTGATGTAATTTCTATAAATTCAATCTTTGTAAAGGTACCAATTTTAAAATAGATGTCAACTGTCCATCTGTACAGATATAAATATATAATAGAAACCACAAATAATTGACAGTAGCCACAGGAATAAATATTGTGTTATTACTCACGGGAATCCACTATCAAGCCAGTTTTGAAATTCCATTGGGTACTTTTCTGTTTCTGTGGTGCTTATTGTTGGCTTGTCAGAAATAACTATATTATCAGTTTGTGCATTTTCCTAAAGCACTGTCCATATCAACCAATCCTCCTTATTACACGTAGATACTGGTTTGCACAAAAAGCCTGCTCAAGCAATGTCCTCCACATATTCAGAATTGTTTCAAATAGATAATATTCCAATTTTAGTTACTTATAATGATTTGCTTAACAGGTATTTCTCAGTTTTTATAACCAACAATTGATAGTCTTAGCAATTTTACTTTTATCTCTCTATATGCATAGTTCGTCTCACACAGAACATTTTTAAATTACTAGAAACAATAGAAAATTGTTGGCTTGAGATTAGAGACTACAGTCTCCATCACAGTGGTAGTGAGGTTGAGATGATTGTGGGTGGCTATCAAGATACATTTGTAGTTTGTCATATGTTAGTGACAATTAGCAATATGCCCAAGTTGATATTCCATTAAGATTTGGCAAACTAATTGCCAAGGATAGGTCACAAGTAGTATACATGTTCATTGCTAACATTTATTTAATTTCAAAATGTATACACATATGTATATGTTAATGTACTCATTTTACATCAGACTGCTCCAGCTGAAGTTTTATTGGCTTGATTTTGTTTATCATTTTAATAAGGTTAGCAAGGTCTTATTAGAAACAAGTGTGATGCACACATACTTTTGTATTTACAAAACCATGGGATATAGATATGTGTATATAAGGCAGCAATTTAGACACTGTGTGACTATCAAAATCCATCAGGTAGTAATTACTAAATGAATACTGATGTACCTGAACCATCCTAGGATATGAAATAAGAGGTTCAGTATAATCCTTCCTATATAGGAAGAACTGTATAAATTAGAATTTTAATCGTATGATCTGCTCATTCTAATTACATGATAACATATTTAAAATGACATGCTGATTAGATTTGAATTATTGCTAACAACATCATAAAGTAAGAAGATGACTATGTGTTTTATAATGTAGATGCGTTGTTATAAAAATGAGTATTCTGCTTGTTTGACATTTAATCCCATGTTGGCCTGTTTAAGGGTATAAGTAAACTTTGAAGTTTGTGAAGGAGTAAGAATTAAATGGTCATCTGGATATGTCTGTATTTAGGTTCTTTTTCCTTATGATAGATAACGTGTAAGTATTTCTAGTTTCCACTCTCCTGGTGTCATTTAATTTTAATATGTACTGCTAAGACTATATAGCCCAGGGACCTATGGCAAAACCAAATATTCCTGTTCTAAAACAAGGAAATAGGCAAACATCATCATCATCATCAACAACAACAAAATGATTACTAATGACTGTTTTTATACTCAGATCAGTGCCTTGCTCAGCCATCATCAGAGAAGCTGCCTCTTAAGTCAGTGTAAACAAATACAGAGACCCATAGCCAGATGTTATGCAGGACTCACACTTTGCAACACTCAGCATTAAAAGGATGTCCCCATCAAATCCCTCCTTAATTGGGGCTCAGGGAACCTACAGAAGAGGAGGCAGAAAGAGTGTAAGAACCAAAGGAGATGGAGTACATCAAGCAGACAAGGTTCACTAAATCAACATGATCAATCCACATGTCAACACACACACAGAGAAACAGCATACCATATCATCTGCATATATATTTGTGCTTCCAGTGTAGGAGTATTAGGGAATTATTGAGTGTGCCAAAAACAATCTGTTTTTGTTCCTTCTCCTGGGATCTTTTTCTTCTTATTTGTTTTGTTCAACTGTAATATTTTAGTTTTGTTTGATAGTTTATGTTTTCATTTCTTTTATTATTATTTGTTAGAAATCTATTTTTAATAAGAGAAAGGGATTGAAGGCCGATGGTATGAAAGGTGAGAAAAATTGAAAGGATTAGGGAGAGAAAACAGTCATCAGGATGTAAAAATCTACTTTCAATAAAAGGAAAAATATTAAACAGATTTCTCTGTATATAATCCAAATAGAGCTTTTTAAAAGACATACAACTAATAAGTGTACAAAAAGATATTTACTGTCACTAAAAGTGAGCAAAACAAATCTGACATCACACACTAATTGTAAATACTGAAAAGACAAAAAGAGTGCAGGCCAGCAGAGTGAGAAGAGAACTTCTTATGTGTTAATGTAAATTAATACAGGCTATGGAAGGCAGTGTGAGGCTTTAGGAAGAGCTGATTATTTGGGTCAATAGTATGGTTATGGCCGGGCAGTGGTGGTGCAGGCCTTTAATCCCAGCACTTGGGAAGCAGAGACAGGCGGATTTCTGAGTTTGAGGTCAGCCTGGTCTACAGAGTGAGTTCCAGGACAGCCAGAGCTATACAGAGAAACCCTACCTCGAAAAAAAAAATTAAGTATGGTTATCACTATTTCATATCTTTCTTTTCAGCATTTAGAAGTCTAGGCCAGAGAACTATAATGTGATTGAGGCTAGCTTGAGCTAAGTAGTGAGGTGTAGGACAGCCTGTGCTAGAGAGGAAGATTTTCTCTCAAAGAAAGTAAAACAGAAATAAAAACCAAAAGCAGCCCATCAAAACGCATTATATAAAAAACCCACGTAAAGCAAATACTTGTAAAACTAGTATGATGTATATGACCTACACGTAACATACAAAACATAAATACACATATGTCATAAATAACTAGGTTATATGCACACATATATAATTACATGCACATGCTCACATATGCATCTTAGATTTTCAAAGGAAATTGCAGTTTCAGAACATGAATTTTAAATTATGATAACCTGGTCCCAACAAAAAATATTAGTTAAAATATACACCATTACAATCAATAAACATTTTCCTGTGAATTCTTAATTTGTCTGTTCCTATAGCATAAACATCTGTGCTTTAGGGATCAGTGAACTCTTGAAAAGTATTTTCTATTGGTTTCCCTTCTAAAAAGTTGTTAAGATGCTTGAAGAAGTGTTTGTTAATTCATAAGAAGTCAGATCAGTATAATGGGTGAGTAAAACTTGGGAGCCAAATTCATTCATCTTTGAAGCATTGACTGTATGAGGTTGGACATAATAATGGAGAGAAATTAGACTCTTCCTATTGATTCCTTCTGGTTGTTGGAGCAGACTTCTTAAATGGCATGATTTTGTTGGGATTCAGAAAGCTTAGTGGATCACAGCAGTGACCCAACAAATAGTGGCCATGATCATTTTAGTGTTAGTTTGGCTTTGGGAATTGCTTTGGAGCTTTTTAATGGCCCAACCACTGAGCCTGTAATTATAGTTTGTTACATAAACTCTACTTTTGTCCCAGATTACTGGCCAAAGAAAATGCAGTTTGTCCTTGTGTAGACCCAGATAGGGCAGTAGTTCAAAGGAGTTTTTTATTTTAATTCTCAGTCATTTTCTGAAGCACTCAATTACAGAACTTTTTCACGTTTCCAAATCACTTCAAATGCCTATCTATGAATGTTTTTTTTTAATTCTTTGCCAGATTATCATGAGGTTGGAATAGGGTCAGCTTCAGTGATTCCTACCACATCATCATTGTCAACTTCTGTTTACTTGGACATTGTGCTCCTCAGCTTCAGTCTTGAATTGTCACTGTGCTGTGAGTTCAATAGTACTTACTGGTGCAAATGGGCAGATGATATTTGGAATTTTCCCTGATGTTCTATCATGCATTTTTGAACTCAAATAAGAAAATATATTCAGTTTTGCTTTTGTCTAAGATAATTTACATAATCGAAAATGAACAGCAAGTTGTAAGCTATTAGAATTATAACAAAAAGTGTGTAAGGACAGATGTTTCTAGTTTGTCATTAAGGATTGTTCTGGTTTAATAAATTAGCAATATATAGATTCTCCTTCAGTCACCATGAGTTCGCTAGCACTGAGTAATTAGCTTTTCCTGAAATAGAGTGAATGTCTTCTCTTTCCATTTCTTACAGTAGATCATCTAATTAGCATGAGTGAGGATCTGTTTAGTTTCAAGTTTTGTCATAGTCTCTAATGAAAATCACAGGAATGAGACTTAGGTGCCCATTGCTCTTCAGTAGTCGTAATGTGACTGATCCACATTCTATCTATTGAATCAGATTCTCAGCAGGTTGTGATACAAGCCTCAGTTGTGTTCAGGGTACTGTCCAGATGGCAGCGGCTTTTACAATGCACTGCTGCAGATCACCTGGCTGCTGTACAGAGCTCTACATCTCGGATCCCTATCAGCCCTAAGCAGAGAAACCCATAGTAAAACACTTTGGTTTTGTGACTTATTAACCATCATTTGGATCCAGAATTGATGTTTTTGTTCATCTATCCACAAATGAGTCTGTGGTTAAAATTTATAATTTTGTTTTCTGTCATCTATTTTTTTCTTTCATCAGTATTCTTGACCTGCCTTATAAACTCAGCAAGCTAGTAAACTAATCCTATCAGATTTCAACTTTTTCTTTCTCTGGTCATTCTACTTCCAGAAAATTCTACATTACAGGAGTGCTTTTTATTTATTTATTTTTATTTCAAAGTACTATTACATTTTGCAATTCATACCATTGCTATGTCTCTCAACATTATATAACACACAAGAAAACAGATTCAGTAACATGAAAGAGCCACAGGATAAATTACTTAAAAGAACCAACAGAAAAACAAAGGCTAGAAGTTAGAAACAGATTCAGTTTTATTGACCACGCATACCAGCAATAATAATAATAATAATAATAATAATAATAATAATTCAGTTTTCTAAAAACATAAATGGAGAGCAGAAAATAAAGGAAAATGTCTACTGAATTTCTAATAAAAAAGTATCTTAAAATTATTTTCTATACTTTAAACAGATATTTATATATCAAAGAGCTTTATGAATTTAAATGTTTAAATTAATTATTAGTTGTTAATTCAAATTTCTGTTAACTGTTAAATCAAATTTCAATTATATTTTAACCAAGAAATTGTGAAATCTGAAATTAAATACATTATAGCAATGATATGCATTGTTTTTTGCAGAATTTTCTGCTGTCTTTTTCAAAGTGAAATGCTCTATAAATTATTTTCCTTTTGGGCAGAACCAAGGAAGGGAAGGTAATAGTAACGAGTAAGGAGAAAAGTTATTATTAAAAACTATTCAATTGTATTCTGATAATCTATAACTTAGAAAACACTAAAGAGAGTTTATATATTAAAATAACAGAAAATATATGAGGCCCTGGTTCAATTCCCAATATTAAATAAATAATAAAAGACATTAAATAATTAGAAATTATTTTACATTAGAAACTATTTTATAAATTACTTTATAAAATATCATTACCACTGTGAGACTGTCATTAATAAATTATCATAATTAAATTATATTTGCATATCAAAAACTCTAGAATGAATATGATATCCTACAAAGTAATTGCTACAGTATTATAGGAATTACCTAGCATGTGTATAGCTGTACTTATAAAGGCCAATAAATATAAAACAGCAAAAATAAAATAAAACAAAGGAAACATCAAAAGAATTCAGCACTATAATCTTGTCTTTCATAGTGAGTGTTGCAATTATATTTTTGCTGTGTGAAAATCCATAAGTATAGATAAATAGCAGAATTGCATTTTAGAAAATATGATATCATCTTAAATAATCATTAATTTATTTTTAAATGGCATATAACATAATTTTGAAACACGGTAGTTATTGACCCAAGTCAGCATATGCTCGTCTAATAATCAATAAGCCTGAGGCAACACTGGAGAATATCAATTTATTTTATTTTTGGTGTTACTTCATGAAATGCCAGCCTCTAGTCAAGTGTCCTTGAGGGTACAACTTGACAAGGGCATTATGTTCCACTCCCTTGTCCCGATATGTCATGTTCCAAACATGGCAGCCCAGATCTGTTACTCCTCTTTTCTTTCATGGTTTATTATTAAAAAATACCGAGAACATTCTCCTCAAACAACGTTAATCATATTATACTGTTTTGTTTTGTTTTTTTCATACAGTATTGCCAAAACAATCTGGGGAAGATATATAACTGCTCAGAGTTGCTCAAGAAGGGATGGGGGGAGCTCTCTGTAAACAACAGAGCAGGCAGGGAAGTTCCTGTGTGAGGTAAGGATGACTTTAGCTGAGTCAAAAACTTCCTGAGTCTGACCAAGTGGTTTATTTTCCTTGCACAGTTAAAAACACAGTAAAACTTTCGGACAATATTTAGATGTGACAATTTTCACAATAAATCTTTAAGCATGGCTGCATTGAAACTCCCTTGCAAAATACATTTCTTTAGGAATTAGCTGCGTACCATAAGAATGGATTCCCTTGGTCTTATGAAGGCTTGATAGATGCCCCAGTGTAGGGGAACACCAGGGAGGGGAGACGGGAGTGGGTGGGTGGGTGGGGGAACACCTCATAGAAGCAGGGGAGGGAGTATGGGACAGGGCTTCCGGAGGGGGTGGTGGGAAACTAGGAAAGGGGATAACACTTGAAATGTAAATAAAGAAAATATCCAAAATAAATAAACAAATAAATAAGTAAATAAAAAGAATTGTTTTTGCAAATTTGAGTTATAGTAAGTTAGGATTTTGCTTGCGATAAGAGCATCTACTTTTGATTTGCTTGTCACGGGATGCCAGAGTAGCAAATTTTCCAAAAACTTCCAATTTTCTTTATTTCATATATACTTAAATTGTTATTCTCAAATGAGGAAAATATGAAAGAGAAAACCTCATATATAACCAAGATGAAACAAGAAAATTACTTTTCCCTCAAAAAAAAAAAAATGGATTCTTATTGACCTAGAAACAGCATTCAGGATAAGGGCATAGTGAAGAGAAATTTGTAATAAGCATAAGGATGAGCTCTGTGGACTTTGAATGCAAAGTGCACAGGCCCAATTCCATAAAATGAGTTTTGTTGACTGAGAGTGAAGCCTAGGGTGAAGGCCTGAACAGTGCTCAGGATTTGGGTGATTCAGGTGAAGGCTGACTTCATAGAATATCAAAGAGTAGGTCCTTAGAAAACATCCACTCCAGCCTTTGTGATGAAAAGCCTTCATTTCCTTCTGATAGGTTATTTCTCCACCATCAGTGAAATGAACCAATTAAAACCAGATTAGATTATAGATTATATTAAAGGCAGGTTTATTGGGAAGCTGCCCCAAGGATTGAGGTCAGGGGAGGAGAGAGAGCTCATGGAGAGAGAGAGAGAGAGAGAGAGAGAGAGAGAGAGAGAGAGAGAGAGAGAGA
>JADRCH010000047.1:15177728-15187728 GCA_019843965.1 Rhynchomys soricoides
CACCCTCACTACAGGTTGAAGATATGTATCATTAGGAATCCGACAGTACCTCCACACCCTCACTACAGGTTGAAGATATGTATCATTTTGCTTCAGAATCTTTCAGATTTTAGAGAAGCCATAGAGTTCCTTAGCAAAAGGTGTGCAGTTTGTGTTGGTGCAGCCCAAAGCGACTGCTCTGATCTTTATTCTATCACTGCTTTGGGAGTTCTGCTGCCCATAATCTTGCTGCCAGGCTAGACCTCCCTACATAGCTGACCTTCTCCATAATAAGGGTTTCTGACTTCGCTTTACACAATGAGATTCTTAGGGCAAAAACTTTAGTTCTTGCTGGAAGATGAAGCATGGTAATGCCAAGAGTCCCCAAAGGCAAAATGCTTAATCCTTTAGCCTCTTGTAAAATCGATTGACTGCTGAGGCCATGTCCATGTTCTCAACCTCAGGAAAACGGACTAAATTATTGAAATCCAGATGGTTAGATGAATTTTGATTGCACTACAGACTTCATTGTATTGGAGGTTTCAAAGTTTAACGATTGGATATTGTAATGCTAGTACTATAATATATACTATAGTGATATGAATATAGTGGCTGTACCATTGTGTTACTTACCATTATGTACCGTAAATAAGCCGTGGGGTGGAAATAACAGTAAGAACAGGGAGTGTGTGTAATTTTATCCTTCTGATAGTTTGTTTTAAAATAGAATCTAAGGAAGTTTATAAGCCCATTTTATATGTTAATTAAGTCCCTCTGAAACTGGTTTCTGTTTTATTCAAACTAGGATAGCTCTTGATTCCATACTAGTTACCTATGGAGGATCTGAATTATGCATACTCTTCCTTGTAGTGAGTAACATTTCAAAGAATAGTTAAGATAGAAAACTTCCCAGGTGTACAGATTTTGACTTTCTAACCTTTTCTTGCTGATTATACTATATTTGAATTGATCCTTTTGAAAAGCTTATGGAAGCTGATCTCATATTAATGAAATATCCTCTAGTCACAGGACTCTGTGGAGAAAACCATGTTACTCATTTACCTCTTATGTGAAGCACCAGTTTCTTAGCTTGAATCTCTCACACAATGATAGTTTGGTGAATCTGAAGGTATTGTTTTACATCTCTAAAGCTTATAGCTATTATAAGTGTAGAAATTGTATGTGCATATTTTGTGTGACAGAGATCTACATATTGCATTTTTAACGCTCATTTAGGTGAAATTTTCCTTCAATATATGTGCAGCTAAGAACAGAACCAATTTTATGTAACTAATAAAATAATTAAAGAAGTAGAATTAACAGGAATCTTAGGAAAATATTAATCATAAAAATATCTAAAAGATTATGTAAAACTACTAGCTAAATAATGGTAAATAGAAAACGATAAATATCATATAGTTAAATTTTCATGAACTGAGAACCTTCAAAAGTGATACTGAACCAAGAAATAATTTTAGAATAGTAGTAGTTTTTAAAAATAATTACCAGTCCTACCAACCTTGAAATTGCTATATTTAATAGCAATATTTAAGTATATATGTCTGGAGTCAATAACTTTTGGCAATGTTATCTATAATATTCATTTAAAAACAAATAAACCAACAAGAATATGTGTCTATGCTATGCAATCAGGTGACTTTAGTCATTTTAACAGACATCATATCCCCAAATCTAGTCATTTAAATGGCAATATCACTATAAGACTAATAAATAAAACATATTTAATATGTTTAAATTTATTAATGTTAAATAATGCATTCAACACAATAGTAATTTCCTATGATCCAGAAAATTTCTTCAGATTAGAGTGATGCATAAAATTTAAAAAGGCATATATTTAAAAGAAAGAGTACTTTCCACATCGAATTTCTAAAAGATTAACTAGATAATTACAATACAGGAAAGAACTAGCTTAACAGCAGCATTTCCTTTAAAAGCTCCTAAAGGGAGCAGACTGTACTTGACTGAAAGCTCAGAGTAAGCCATCACCATGACAAGGGTACCAAAGGAAGAAAAGAATCTACAGTGATAGTTGTTCCAGTAAGGGAAGAGAAATTGTGGGAATCATCAGTGTTGGGCTTAACATTGTCTCATCATATAAAGGCTGGATAACTCCAGAAAGCTTAAGACACCATGTTTTAATTTAAAATACGCCAATTTTAAAAGAAAATTTAGTTCACTGGGGATTTTGATATGTATGCCAATTTGAACATTAGCACTGTTGGAGAATGATCTTAGTCAAATAATTTAATGATTATCTAAGTGATCTAAATTATCCCAGGAAAAGAATTCTGAAATTATGGATCTCTCTCTCTCTCCCTCTCTCTCTCTCCTAAATACTCTTTAATTTTTCCAGGAAGAAGAATGCCACTTATATTACATTGTAAGCTGTTTGAATGTAAATGTATCTATAAGTCTTTACATTAGCATTAAGCTCTATTCCAGAGTTAATATCAACTGGAAAATATGTATTGTTTCATGTAGACCTTACAAACAAAGAGATAAAGTTATTTACCTGTACTCACATGTTATTAAGTAGCTATTCTGTGAGTATCTCAACATATTTTGACCATGCTTAGATGGTCAACTTAGGAAAATGTTCCTCTGAGAACATTCCCAAGAGTGGTATAGCTGGATCATATGAAAGATTTATTTCTAGCTTTTTGAGTAACTTCTACACTGATTTCCATAATGACTATACCAGTTTGCACTCCCACCAGTAGTGAGTAAGTGTTCCTCTTCCCTCACTTGTATGTAAGAATTTGTCATCATCCTATAAAAAGTATAATATTAACAATTCTGACTTGGGTAGATAAAACTCTCAAAGTAGATTTAGTTTGCATTTATTTGATGGCTAAGGATGCTAAATATTATTGTGGGACTTTTGGGGCATGTTCATGTTTTAATAAAAAAGACACTGAGATTTCTGCATAGTATAAGGCTGTTGGCCTTTTTGCAGGGACGGTCCCTCAGCTAGCTAAGTGAACGTAACCCAATTCTCTTGCCACCATGTTCCTGCTACATGACTCTCTCCAGCTCCCTGCTCCATTCCTGTCCCTGTTTCTGTCTCCTACCTTTGTCTTTCTACCTAGTCATATTGCCCAAGCTTCAGCTACAAGCTCTTTATTCTGCAAAAAGTCATACTCCATAATCTCATGAAGGATGAACCAATCAGAAGCAGGACAATGCCCAATCTATCTCTGTATGTTGCTTTTTTGCCATTGAGGACTAAGTGACCTTCACCTCATAAAGTGCTTTTTAACATGATAATCTCAGAGAATCATCTTTTGTTCAGGTGAGGAAGTATAACTCTGAGCTTTCCCACCCACACATAAGTTTCCTGAAATTATAATTCTGAGACATTTATTTATTTTTTATTTATATGAGTACACTATAGCTGTTTTCAGACATACCAGAAGAGGAGCATCAGATCTCATTACAGATGGTTTTGAGCCACTATGTGGTTGCTGGCAATTGATCACAGGACCTCTGGAAGAATAGTCAGTGCTCTTAACCACTGAGCCATAACTCCAGTGATAGATATTTCTTATTTATGAATAATACTCTGTTTCTCAGCTAACACATATCTTAATTACCATTTATTTTATTATGAGTCATGCCACATCACTGGTTACCTGATACTAAGCTGCATATGACTATTTTTTCTGTGTCTGAGACAAATATTCTGTGCCTGACTATCTTTCCAGAATTCCTCTCTCTCTCTACTGGATATCACACGTTCAAAACTTGCCTCAACTCAATCAGCATTTTACTGAGAAATAATGTTTGCATTCAGTACAAAAGACTATATTTACATTTCCCCCTTTAAATCAAACAAAAGGCTTCTTCTGTTACAATAATAAACTTTATACAATAATAACAAATATTAGAACTATCAGGTAAGATTTACGATCACAGTACCCATTCCATATGTATTTGGCAAATTTGGAGAAAGTGTTCTCCTATTTATTCTGTCTTGGCAAGTTCAGAATTTTGCACCTAAATCAATTTCTATCATTTCTTGCATTATCAACCTAAAATATCTTCTTAGACTTAAAAACATTCACACAAATCTTAAACATTATAAGCTAAATTGTGAGAGTACAACTATCTTTTAATAAACTTCATCAGAGATTTGAGATACCTGATTATGTGGGAATTGAGGAGCAAGGAGATGCTAAAACTATAGAAATGAAAGAGACAGTTGGCTTCCTGAACCATCCCCCCACATTCTCCGTAACATTAAAGCATCCATCTTTAGTCTTATGGCCAAACATATGACAGACTTTTCCAGGAGGGAGGAATTATGAGGGACTTGCTTACCTTGTCCTTGCAAAGCTCAGGAGCTTACTTTCCTGCACTCCGTTTATCCATTTTTGACAGGATTCTCTGTACAGTGGAAGCAAGAGCAGTTTTTGCCTGGCATCTAGTTGTTCCATTTGAAGGACCTCCATAGAGAGATTCTTTGATACTCATCATCGTACTTGAAGTAGACTGGGGTTACTTCCATGAGAAGACAAACCTCATTGTCAAGAAAGGGCTTTTATAAGAAAACATTTTTATATGTCATATTCTGTAGATTCTGAGGTTTTTGAAGACCATCTATCTATCTATCTATCTATCTATCTATCTATCTATCTATCAACTATCTATCTATCCATCCTATATCTGAATAGGTGAGCATTGCTTGTTTCTAGCTATTTACTATCTGTTTAATCTTGGAAACATATTTCTGTAATAAATTAGGCCTGTAGCTGACATAAATTTGATTGTCTATTAACCTGTTTTACATAATTTTACTAAAGATTTTGTAATAGCAGTTTTTACAAAGACTGTAACTTAATATTACATTTTAAAGAGTAATCTAGGTAAAAAATCTAAAACAAGAGAGAAAACATATACACATCATATGTTGTAGCAAAATATAACTTCAATTTGGAATCAGTATAAAAAGATGTATACCAATGTAAAATTTGGGGCCTATTAATGATCTTTGTTCTAAAAGTATATTTAATAATCTAAACTTTATTCATATTATTCCTGTATTTTTCTATATCCCACCACTTTCTTTTTATCACTTCTTTTCCCCTTTTCATCAAAATTTTGATAGAAGAGAAAGAATAATAGATTAAAGAAAAGGAAATCCATGAATCTAACCTCCTAATCTTTGTTTTCTCCCTGATCCGATCCATTATCAACTTGTACCTATCCCTTAAATGACAACAAAGACCCATCATCATTTCCATGACCAAATATATCCCTCCCACCTCTTTGGGAGAGAGCTTTGTTTTCTTAAAATTGCTCTCTGATAATTTGGGGGAGTAGTTTCCATTTAGAGGACCAAGAAAATTGGGAAAATTTATCAATTTTTAAGAAAGCTAGCTGTAACATTTGTCTTCAAGTCTCTTTGTGCTCTAAAATTGCAGGTTTAAATGAAGTTCTGACTGGATCAGTCTGAAAGGCTGAGCCAGTTGGGGAATAGCAGCTTTCTTTGAAGCTGTCCTGGAATCAAGTCTTGATGAACCAAATATTAAGGCTGATTAAGTTAGGATCAAATAGGATAGTAGGAACATGCCTCAGCTTCTCAGCATCTCAAAAGTGAATCTTGGCAGGGCTGCATTGACATCATGTGTGTAATCAAACATATAACTCACACAGGTAATATATGTACCTACAATAATATATGGATGAAATGTACAATGTACACAACTGAGTTAAAGATAGTTCTCTGCTCTCTGTTTTATCAGACAAGGCAAGAGAAAAGAAAAGATAAAGGTGTTCTTTATAAGTTAGTTTGAATTGTATAACCAAACTCTAAGTTTATTTTCTACCTCTGCCATTTTAACGGATGGCATTATAAGTCTTTAGGATTCTGTAAATATTAAAATTTATTGGATATGCGTAGCTGAAGTCATGGCTGGAGGCATTGACTCAGCCAGTCTCAAACCAGCAATACAAGTCACCTATTTTGTTAGTCTTCATGGTTTTATTTTTTTGGTTTTTTTTTTTTTTGTCTGTAATAACAATATTCAGGAGGCCTCAACTATCAACTGTGGGGGTTTTTTTTGTTTTTTTTTTTTTTTTAATTAATTTTGCAAGAATCCATAGTTTTTCTTTTCCTGAAGAAAAAAGAGTGCATTCTCGTTCACAAAACATATTTTTTGACTTGCATGCTAACATTAGAACATCCTTAATATAAACAGTTTCATTTCATTCAGAATTTTATTTTTTCATAATCCAATATACTTTAGCTGTTACGTTATCTGGCTCATTAAATTTAAAATTTGTAAAGTCAATAAAGCATTATTTAATCTACCTTTGGTAGATTCCGTAGCCCCCTTCTGATCTAAGAGCATGTCCTTTAAAGTTTTGTTAGATATTTCCACAATTGCTTTATCTGTAGGATTGTAAGCTATATCTGTAACACATGTTGTGCCATACTATCTAAAATAGTATTGTATTCGTATGTATACATATGCCTGAGCATTAGCAGCTTCAATCGACAAAGTCATCTCTAAGATAGTTATCATTTCTGATAAATGTGCAATCTCAGAATAATCTTTTTCAGAATTCAAGGCAAATGCCCTTTGGAATTCTAAATATGTATCTATAGTATGGTGTGTCAACATGTACTAATGTTGGGTTAAAGTGGTCTAGGTCCTGTGTCCGCCCCAGGGCTCAGGCCTCTGGGAGAGACAGACTCAGGAAGTTTGATCGCACTCACCCCAAGGCAGAGGCACCGCTGGACCGGTGTCAGGCTGTGAGAAGCTGTGGGACACCACCCTGAGGTGGGGGAGCATAGCTGGTGATCCCAAGGACTGCACAGAGCGGGCTCCATCTGTTTCTCAGGCTCTTGGGCATCCCAGGTGGACTGGATGCCACAGTCTCTTCCCACAGAAGAGCTGAGAACGGAGTGGGGGCCCGAGGGCCAGATCTAGCCAAGGGCCAAGGGGGGGAAGTGGGGGGGAGTCCCTCTGGGGGACCGAGTCTTTGGCTTGAAGGCAGCTAGCTGGGAATGCTGAGAGGCCTTCTGCAGGAGACTAGACGTGGCTCTTTAGACAAAGGCCTGCAGATCCTGATGAAGAGAGACAGTCCATGATTTTAGGGTGTTTATTGTCATGGCAGAGAGTGGTAATGAGTGAAACTATACCCCACTTTCTCAAGGTGGGCCTGGGGTTAAAATACCTTTTGAAGGGAGGAGTACCTGGAAAGGGGAGTTTATTAGCTAAGCTTCTAGGCTTAAAATCTCTTAAAATGGAGATGTCTTGAAGCTAAGTGACCACACCTCTACCTGTGGAGGGGGTTGAGGTGTCACAGACCTATGGAGAGCTGTGGCCTCCTGTCAGGAGCCTGGGACCCAGGAACATGGCAAAACACCTACCGTCCCTTGTCCTTTGTAAGGTTATCCCCTGCTGGGGACTCCCTACTGGGTTAGGTAAGGGTTTTAAACCTTAGCTCAACCAGAAACCAGGCTGCCTTTCATGGTCCTACATAGTATAATAATTCCACAAACTCTATAAAAACTAAACACATAATCTATTGTATAACATTGTTCTAAGGTAACATAGAACATAATCACTACTCTTAATTGATATGATGAATCTCTATGAGTAGCTAGTCTAATTCATCAAGACTTGGTGGATTTTTTTCAATCTGGAATTACTATTTTTATTGTTACTGTAGATCCCAGATCCTTTAATCTCTGTTCTATGGCCTATAACCCAGCATTCCATCTTTCAATACTTCCCTTATCTAAGTCTGTTTTATTCTGATCTTTCTTGATATATATATATATTTCTCCTCCTATCACAGTCTCTGGCCCTGCTCATCTCTAATCACAATAACCAGGACCAGGGCTGACTCTGCTGGTCTTCTTGGGCAAGATACTAAGACTGCTCTCCCAAATGCTGCAGCCAGCAAGGGGATGGGCTGTGACACTATGTTTTCATTTGATAGCCTACGATATCTGGAAGAGGCACTATCCTCACTGTTCGTTATAGTGTAACTCATACAAGCAATTTTTATATATGTATATGTAATTATTATAATAGGATTCTTGAGTGGTTTTCAATTATAATATAAAGCTACTACAAAAAACCCCCAGCATGGTAGAGGCATGAAAGTCATATTAATCAATAAAATAGAATTAGTGGTGTGTATGTGTGAGAGATGCCCCCAACCCTGTGAGGCATATGGGATATCTGGAGAGCTGGCTTTACCCTGGCCTGGACAGTCTTGGAGCGGTAGCCTTGAAGGTATGAAAGTAGGGGAGCTGGCTCTTCTCTATACCTGATACAGAATTAAGAAGAATGGTCCCAGCATTTCACCTGTATCTGGTTGTGGAGGCATGGGAGAAATCCCCCAAGGGAATGAGATCAGGTGGGATGGCCTCACCTCTTGCCAGCTGCAGCACTTGGGAGAACAGGACCTGCTGTACCTTCCCCAGGCAGCACAGTAGAGTTGGCCCTTGCTGGCTGCAACACTTGGGTGACCTGTCCTTGCTCCTCACAGGGGCAGTGCTGGAGATTTGGCCCCAATGGTGTGAGCTTGGGAGAGCTGTTAGGCTCACCTACTCAGCTACCACTTAGAATAAGATCCAGGGCTTTGAGTTAGTCCACCCCAACATCTACCACATATAGAAACTGTTAGAGCTTCTCAAGAGGCTGGTTCTCTAAAATCAAACTACACAATCTCCAACACAGAGCAACAACAAAGTGCCTGGGAGGATTCTCAGTGAGGATCCAGGGTTGATGATACAGGAAAAGCCAGAGGCCTTGGCCCATACCAATGACTCACTGCAGTGGAGAGCTGCAAGAAACACTGTTTGGGCATACTGTGTGATGTGCAGCAACACATGACAGCTTCCATGGGGAAATATTTGGTTATTTGTTGTTTGACTGCTTGTTTTCTGTTGAGTGGAGGTTGCAAGGGTAGAGAATCGATGTGGAGGGATGTGAAGATGACTGTGATTGGGGAGTATGATGTGAAATTCACAAAGAATTAATGAAAAGTTAAAAAAATCAGCACCACATATGGGTTATTTTTGTCAGTAGAAAGTCACAGAGCATCACAATCTTTATAGCCTACTGTCAGTGGCTTGGTTACTGTTCAGAACTTTAAACCAAGACTCGAATAATTGAAGACACAGAAACGTGTTTCGTATGGCATGCTTACTTTAATCTGGTACCAACTGGAAAGTACACACATGATGATTCCTTTCAGTCAATGAACATTATTCAGGAAGAAAAGTAATCAAAAGTCTTACACACCTGGAAATTATGTGAGCTACAGTAACAACTGTCCTGTTGAAGAGCTGACCAGTGCAATAGTGGCCTAAATGTTATGTGAATAACCATCCACTCTCTGATTGGATTTAACATCTACTCTGCAGCCATTATTAGGGTAAATGGGTATAGTAATAAATTGCTCTCTAAGTTTTTATGTTAATATACATGTATCAGTATATATCTAAACTGACATTAGAGGAGCTTCTAGGTTTTAGATTAGACAGAGACCTGGAACTAGTCACTGTGCAGGGAAGAGATTTGGACAAGAGGCGACAGGGCAATGATCATTATTGCAAAACAAAGTGTTTCCTCATATGAATATGCTGTTACACAAAAAAAGTCATTGTATCTATGTCTGCATGCACAAGCACTACACAAGGGCAATCCATCAAAACATTACAACATTGGTTGATGAAAAGCTAGTGAAATGCTTCCCCTACTTAAACAGCTGTTGTCAATCGGTGTCTGCTGAGGGAAGAAGAGATTTTGTTTATTTGTTTGTGTGTTAGATTGATTGATTGTTTTGTCAAGGATGCCATTCCTGGAAGGCTTCTCATGTCCCACTACATGGTTCCACAGCCATTTTTATACAATCAGCAGTGATTATCAAAGCAGAACATATAAAGCTGTGATAAACATATGTTCAGTGGGATAAGGGAAGAACTGTAGAGAAAGAACCAGGAAGAATGGGTTTAACAGTAACCAATAATAAG
>JADRCH010000047.1:15188886-15298146 GCA_019843965.1 Rhynchomys soricoides
TGTGTGTGAGTGTGTGTGTATGTGTGTATGTGTGTGTGTGTATGTGTGTGTGTGTGTGTGTGTGTGTGTGTGTTACATTGCATGGGGAATTTTTCCAGTCATGCTTACTTAGTATCCTACGTATCTCTTGCACATGGATGGACATCTCTTGCAGTAGATTTGACTGCGAAGCAGTGTTTTTTTGGACAAGAATTCAGATTAGCTGAGAATAGTATGCATAAGACTTACACATGACAAAGTCGGGCTCAAAACTTCCTAAACCAGGTGTTACTGATAATGGATAGCTGTAAGGAGTGGGACTCTAGTTTACAGTATAACTCTAGTGGATACCCCATTCCTATATCCTGCACACAACAGTTATAGCAGACTTGGGATCTTTTTTAAAGAAGGGTACATGAAATTTGGAGGAGAAAGTGATGGAATTTGCAAGAATGGAATAGTGGTGTAGAGTTACACAAACACATAAAAGCTCTATAGAAAAATTGATTAATGTTGAAGCACTTTGCTGTTTATTTGTTTGTAACATATTTATAGTAACATTTTAATAAAAGCATATGCAAAAGCAAATGTAGATGCTAGAAAGATGGCTCAGAGGTTATTAGCATTGCTGTTTTCACAGAGGATTTGGGTTTAGCTCCCAGTAACCAAATGGTGACTTACAAACATCTGTAACTCTATTTCCAGAGGACCTAACACTAACCATGGACAGCAGGCACATGTGTGTGTCCACTAAAATAAAGAAAAAAATTAAAAAGAAGAAATATATATATATCTTTAAAGGATTATGGTCAGTCTAAATTGTAAAACAGAGGCTGAAAAACTGATGACAGTAATAATTGTGAATATATATATATATATTCCATCCAGTTTTCTGCTCTTTATTTGAAATTTAACATAAATTCCCAAGAAGATCATGATGCTGGTTTTTCTTGTCCTCCACGTGCAAGTGACTTACTAGAAGTTTGTGAATTATTTTAATCATGTTCAGATAATTTAAATTTCAAGATGATCTAAAGCCAGACAGGTTTACATAGGTAGATTTACATGCTCCTCAAACATCTTGGTTTTCTTCTCCTTAAAAATTATATTCTCTAGCAATCTCTTTCTTCAGTCATTATCATTGTCAGTTCTTCAGCCTCTGTTTTACAATTTCGATCTACCATATTCCTGTAAGGCACAAATTAATTGCTAAAAATACTTATAAGCAAAATACCATGTGTATGAGCATTTCCTCTGCTTCAGACTTTTGTGCTCATTTAACTATCTTCCAGTATGCCAAGAAGATAAATATAAACTATACTGGTCATTATAATGGTCATTCACATAGAATTTACATATTGTTCACAGCACTAACATCAAGGCTAGCATTTGGACCTTCTCTGAAGTCCATTATTGATCTGTGTGTACTCACTTGTTACTGTTGCCTCTAAGCTAAGACTGAAAAAGTTGATTTATCAGACAGAATTTTCTGAAATGATAACCAAATGTGATCATCAATCAATTTTTACGTCAAAATTTCCATGAGCAAGTATGGACACATTGTTAATGCATGCTCTGCTCTGGAATCACTCAGTATTCCTGCAAGGGTCACTGACTGTGCCGTGATCAGGGTAGAAATGTGTTATCCTCTTCTAAGGTACAATGTTGCTGGCACACCTTAGTTCCTTAAAATAGTAGAACTGGGGATACTGTTTTTTCTTATATTGACTGAGGTTGCCCTTGGCTCCCAAAGCCCTATTCATTCTCCTCCACATGGGAGCATTCAGACTGGGTAAAAGAGAAGAAAACTGTTACTTCAAAGCCACAGAGAGCATTCTTTTTGGTTGTCAGTTGAGTCTGGAGGTTTATGAAATCCATTCATCTTTGTCATGTTTTATTGACTAGAATCAAGCACTAGGGGCAACAGGGGATTGTAAGAAGGGTTGACTGCAGGACATGGTCTCCTAGGATTCGCCTACCATACAGACTTCGATTGCCTTGTGAAACTGTGTACTTTTTGGTATTCTTCTCTGTTGAGCATCTTATGTAAGGTCTGTATTTGCAGACTTGAGCTTTCTCAGTTTCTATATTCACACTGACCTCAGCTCCCATCTAATGGGTTTGGTTGAGTTTTTCTTTGCTCAAAATCTGTTTTCTGTTTAAAAGTCTTCTTATGTTGTTTCTTTTGATAATATTCTACCACACTCTAAAATTTTTATACAAATGTGAGTTTTATGCCTTTCACATATATTTAATATTTAGTTTTATTTTAAATACCAAACACTTGTATTTTGTCCTCATTGCCTTTGTAAATTTGTTCTCATTTTGCTTTGCGTTGTTTGGATAACATCATATGTGTTTTGAAGACTCGACTTAGGCCATTTTCTTTTCTCAAGACACTGCGTTTTAATTTTCTTATTTCTTAGGAGCTTCATATGCAACATTTCCTGAAACCAAACATGAAACACATATTTTGCAAAATCTAATTATTTTATGATAAAAAGCCCTTTAGTTACCTGCATGTCATATATTCATTTCATATATAATATTAAGGCGATTTAATATGTTAGTTTTTTCACATACAAATGCTCAATTTTTGTTTTAGCATATGAATATAGACTGAAGATTCACTAAGTATTAATATGCTATGTATTGACAACATGTGTTCATGAGATACATTCCATTAACATACATCAGTAACATAAATTGCTTGAGACCAACTCATTTGTACTTTTGATATTCTTAACCGAAAAGGGGAGGGTGGTGTTTTTGTGTTTGTGTATGTCTTACTAGTTCTTGTTATGTAGCTCGGGTTAGCCTCAAAATTGTAATCTGCCTACCTTCTGAATTTGTAGACTATATGACATCATCATACTACATATGATTATACACACACACACATATATATACACATATGGATGGATGGATGGGTATGTTCTAATCGTTGTCCTGAGACTGTCACATCTCCTGGAGAGTTATAAGCAATACCCAGTGCTTTAGCAAGAATATTTTCAGAATAGAGAAATAAGAAAGTCTATAGGCTTTCAGAATTTCACAGACAATGGATTAACACCAGTAAAAAGGAGGAAAGTTTATTTTTGTGTTCTTTTCCTGACCAACCTTCCTCTGCCTTCTAAACATGTAACTCGTTTTATGTAAGTCGACATTTGAGAGGATATAGGTTACAGTTTGTTTTTATGGACACTATTCTCAAAATAAATTGAAAGTTTTTAAGTAGCAAGTAGAATTTTACATTAGACACAGTCACATAGGAAGCTACAGGAACACATTGTATCTCCAAAGTCAGTAGCCCACCGAGTAAAGTGACCTTTTATTATGAAATAATGAACTACTGATGGTTCACAAAATGACAAATTTATAAAATGATATTTTAATCGCTTATTTTGATAATAAGTCATTGTTATCCTTTTGTGTCTTGGAAAAATACAATGTTTCTTAGTAGGTTTGAAGACTTCTTATGTTGACCTTTCATTTCCTATGAGTCCCTATGTGTGGGACAAAGCTACCTAACCTTGCATGACACCAATTAGACATTTCTATTGTATTAAATGTCTCATGTCAACTGGAAAATGCATTTCCTCTGGTCTTTTATCCCCTTTAAAAATGATGCCTCTCCTCAAAGATGAGAAATGAGCACTGTGAAAGCAAATAGATGCTTTATAACTTTTAGCTTCAGTAATTAGAACAGGATAGCAGATTTTCTCAGGCATGATGATTTGCTTGAATTCTTGTGCTGATTTGCATCATGGAAGTTATTCTCACAAGCAGCCTTCGAGACAAGGTATACTTAAGAATAAGCGACATGCAAAACATATCACATTGTCTCTGTACCCTCTCAAGGATGAAGCCTCGTCAGTCTCACGTCATTACCGTCAGTAGAACTGGAAGGAAATGACTGGTACGCAGTGTATTTTCTGTTAAACACAGGTACCAATTTTGAAGGCATATTAAACATTCATTATTTTTTTTTCAGACCTGAAAAGAAAAGATGCTTTCCTTGTGTCTCTTTTGTCTTGTGTAATCCTGTGGATCCAGGATGCTTTGAGCATTCATTTCATGTGATTTGTTACTGGATGTCTGAAAGGATAACACAGTGATTCTCTGCAGGGTCACAAGATGTAAAGACAGGTGGGAAATTAGAATCGTACAGAAAGAGATAAATGCTGGATTAAGAGCACACTTTGCTTTCTGCTAGGCTTCTACAGACTAACTTCAGAAAGGAAAGGTGACAAAGTGAACTTTACTGATTTGAAATGTGGAACAATAGGATATTTCACAATGATTAATCCCCTGCAATTAGACACTTCCACCCACGATCCCCTTAACATACTAGTAAGCACAATGTCCACCTCATTTATTCAAAGCATTTGTTCTGATGAGCTCCACAGCTTGTGATTACCTTGTTTTTGGTTTAGTAAGACAAGTGAACTGGAAAATAAAGTCCCATGCTCCAAATTGGACCAATGATACTGTAAATTTACACCTTTAGTCTGCTTCAGGTAATTAATTCCAAACAAAAGAAATACACATATTTTGAGGACTTTTGGGATAATTGATATAATTTTCAAAATAGTGTTATGAGACGTAGTCATGCTGACTTATTATTGTATTGCACAGGACTGGCAGATTAGACTTGTCCCCTAAAGGAATGAATTTCAAAATACTTTCAATATTTCCAGTTATATTTTTTTCTTTTTAAATTATGGTTTTACTGACTGCATGCTGATATAAATGTATGTTTCACTACAGTCAAATAAAACTCAGTTTATTATAGTTTATATTTCTAAATCATTTGTATGTAAATAAAGGGACATTTACTGCACTTGTCAATTGCTATGTAATTTCAGACTGGCCAGAGGCAAGTCTCCCACCCAACAGCAGAGCATGGCTGTTACTTGTCAGCCTCTGGGTCCAAGACAGATGTCCTATTTTTCACTGACATTGAAATATTAATCTAATACTATAAACCTTGATTCAATTTTGTGAGTGACATTTTACACGTATAAGTTGTATGAAGTCAAACTCTTACTTACATAGTATTCTACTCCAATACTTTACTAGGTTAACCCGCATGGCTTTATGCTGTTAAATGCAAGCTGACCTCTAATTTTCTGTAAACTATTACATTCAATTTCAATTTAGAATACTGGAATCCTTATTGTCAGATTTGTAAAGAGGAAACTTGGTAAATTGTTTTATTACAGCAAATATCAGAAGAAGGCTGTGCTACCTTATGTTGCCTATGATTTGATATAAAGTCTTTCATTTAGTTTTGAAGCTTCATTAAATTGAAAATAGTAGTTGATATCAATATAATTCTTCCTTTTCAAAGTGTGGACATGAATAATACTTAAATACATGATTATTTAATTTATTTCAATTTAAGCTTTAAAGTATTATTTTGAGCACTCCTATTTGCACTGTAGATTCAGGTAAAATCATCAAGGATAAGATATCAATTATGTTTTAATAATTTAATAAGTTAATCATGATAATGTTTTAATAACTGTTTTATTCAACTATAAAAAACAACTTTCAAAATTGTGGTAAGTAGTGTCTCACCCTCTATCTTTGACAATGTAAAATAATTATACTTTATTGGATAAATACATAAAATGCAAAGTTACATGTTTTTAATGTATATAAATTGATCATAACTTACATAAAAGCTAATGGTATTTTAAGATAGAGATTTTTATTAATATATTGAATATAAAATAATGAAACTAAGTAAAATATTTCCAAACTTTCTATTTTTCAATAATTTTGAGCTAAGTTTTGGGTCATTAATTCTTTTGTGACATAGAGTATGATTTCATTATAATTTTATTCTAAGAAGCAAAGTCGTTAGTGATAACCTCTGTAAATCACTGTGGAGTATATGCTTTAGATTGAAAGAAATAAATGTATCAATTTGAGATTGTGAAAAACTTGCTGAAGGATAACTCATTACACTATGGAGAAAAAAATTATAGTAGAAAATAATTTTTCTTATCTCCTTGAATGTTAATTGCATTTGTTATTTTTATATTATTCATGACTACTTGAGATAAGGATAATACTACCCATAGAGCACTTACAGGTATGTAATGAAATCCTAAGATGACAAGAAAATCAGCCAAACTTAAAGCAATAACCAGGAATATTTACTCTAATGGGCATGGCCAGCCTGCCACCCACAGGCCTCACACATTCAAAAATTGCTCCGACTAAGACCCAAACATATTTTTAAATTATTTTTTTTTACATATTGACTTTACATTCTGCTCATTGCCCCCCACCCAGTTAACCCCTCCCACAGTCCTTTCCCTGTCCCCATCCCCTTCTCCTCTGAGTGGGTGGAAGCCCTTTGGGTATCCGCCTACCCAGGCACTTTAAGTCTCTGTAAAGCTAAGTGAATCGAGGCCAAACAAGGCAGCCCAGCTAAAAGAACATAGGAAAGAGCTCTTGGGATAGTCCTCCCCCGGTTGTTCAGGATCCATATGAAAACCAAACTGCCCATCTGCAACACATGTGCAGGGATGCCTAGGTCCAGCCCGTGTATGGTTGAAGGTTAAGACTCTGAGAGCGCCAAGGGTCCCAGTTCGTTGACTCTTGACTGCACATATTTTTATAGGACAGCATCATGTTACAGTGTCAGAAGGTTGCATTCTTATGGATGTATAGACTGTAGTACAGCATCATCTCCCTTCTCTTAAGAAAAAAACCTCAAAGACATAACAACACTAAGTCATGTATTGTAGCATTATCTACATGTGTTCTCTATAACCTATAAATAAAAGAGAAAATTACTTTAATACAAGTGTTTTCTATAACATATAAACATTACATAATCAAGTAAGATATAAAAGTACTTTAATAGTTTGTTGCCCAAAAATACAGCATAAATAAGGAAACCTTCAGCATCACAGACTACAGTGATGTATTTCAGCACCATGAGTGCTTTCACGTCTTTCTTGTAAAACTGGAAATGAAACTGTATCTGATTTTATCCAATTTTAATTGTATGACTTTGAATTATATGATGAAAGAAAGTTGATTTACCTTGGTTCCTAAATTTTTAACAGGTGACATGTTTGACTCACCCTCATTTGTGAATGTTTCAGACATAGGCTCACTGCTTTCCTGTGTGGGTTAACCTTTCTGATGTAGTACACATCTCAGAAATGATAAATTGTTGTGCTATTGCTGATCAATTACAAATGTGACTGTACTGCAAAAATCCATTGTCTATTGCCTGAAACTGATTGCTCTTATTACCTGACAAGGAGCTGGGAAATTTTAAATGAAAACAGAGGACCAAATACACAGATCGTTGGCTCTCTTGGAATGATTGATAAGGATTTAATTATAAATCATATTTTAATTCAGTTATTCTGTTCAACCAAGTGTAACTTATGAAATTTAATGTATAAAATGTTAATTCTGGCTATAAGTGAGTTCATAGTTTTACAAGACATCATTGCCCCAGAATGCAGCAGTTGATATCCAAACAGAGCTCCCAAACCTGTCTCCTGAATGAGTCTTATAAATAAATCCTGTGTCAACAGTGTGAACTTCTGCGTCTGCAGAAGTCTCATTAAAAACAGAGACTCTGTGAGGCTAGGCACATCCTCTCCCACAAGGCAGCCCAGCTAGAACATATCGCACATAAAATACAGGCAACAACTCTGGCGATACAACTCCCCTTTCCAGTTGTTTGGGACTCTCATGAAAACCTAGCTGCACATCTGTTACATATGTGTGGGGAGGTCTAGGTCCAGTCCCTGAATGTTCTTTGACTGGTGGATTACTCTCTGATAGCCCGGAGGGTCCAGGTTATTTGATGCTGTCTTTTGGTCTTCCTGTTAAGTTCCTATCCCCTTAAGGGGCTGCAATCCTTCCTCCTATTCTTCCATAAGAGTGCCCAAGCTCCATCCACTGTTTGGCTGTGGGTGTCTGCATCCCTCTGTGTCAGCTATTAGGCGGAACCTCTCAGAGGACAGCCAAGCTAGACTTCTGTATACAAGCATAACAATATTATTAATAGTGTCAGGGACTGATTCTTGCTGATGGGATGGGTCACAGGTTGGGCCAGTTATTACTTGACCCTTCCTCAGCTTCTGCTCCATCCCCTATCCCTGAGTTTCTTGTAGACAAGGTGAACTTAGGGTTCAAAGCCTTGTGGGTGGGTTGGTGTCCCTTTAACTCCATTGGAGTTCCTTCTCGGCTTCAGGAGGTGGCCTCTTCAGGTTCCATATCCCCAGTGCTGTGAGTCACAGCTAAGGACACCCCATTCATTTGTAGGTACCTCGCTTGTCCCAGGTCTCCATCCATTCCTGGAGATGTGCCCTCACCTCCTCACCCCTGTCAGTTGCAGATTTCCATTAATTCTCATGGCCATCCGGCCACACCTCCTGTCCATCCCCATGCCTGATTTTGAGCACCTCCATTCCCCTCCCGATCCCCTTTCCCACCTAGTTCCTTTCCTCATCTGTCTCTTAGGACTATTTTATTCCTCCTTCTAAGTGAGATTAAAGCATCCTTGCTGTGCCTTCCTTCTCACAGGAGAAGGGTATGGGAGAATGATTATGGAAGAGAGTGAGCAAAAGGGGTAGTGAGCGGGATGTAAAGTGAATTAAAAAATAATAAAAAATGAATTTTTTTTTTGTTTTTTTGAGACAGGGTTTTGAATAAAATTTTTAAAAGTAAATATACATATATTATGATGCGTTGGATTTTCAAACCAAAAAAGAAAATGTCATAATGAACTTTGCAGGTAAATGGATGGAAATAAAAGAGATTATATAAAGTAAAATACACCCTGACCCCCCCCCTAAAAAAAGCAGAGATAAACTTAAATGAACTCTCCGAAAATTCTTCAGAAAGATGAATTCAAAGTTAAGATGTGTGTGGCTTTACTGCTAGGGACCCAAGAGGTTCCCAGGACCCAAAAGAGAGGACAT
The DNA here is from genome assembly GCA_019843965.1 of Rhynchomys soricoides. NCBI lineage: Eukaryota > Metazoa > Chordata > Mammalia > Rodentia > Muridae > Rhynchomys > Rhynchomys soricoides. Next base: position 15,197,832 of record JADRCH010000047.1, read on the forward strand.
TAGCCGATATACCCAACAAAGGGGAGATAGAAACTGTAGAGATCATATCCGGTAGACAGGCATGATTCCCAGTTGGGGAATGGGGCCACCCACCCACTTAAAAAATCTTAATCCACAATTCCTCCTTTCAAAAGGAAATGCGGGGACAAAGAGTGGAGCAGAAACTGAGGGAAAGGCCGTCCAGAGATTGCCCGACCTAGGGTTCCATACCACCTGCAGACACCAAACCCAGACACCATTGCTGATGCCAAGAAGTGCTTACTGACAAGAAGCTGTTATAGATGTCTCCTGACAGGATCTGCCAGAACTGGACCAATACAGATGCGGATGTACATAGCCAAACATTGGACTGAGTGCGGGGACCCCCAATGGAGAAGTCAGGGCAAGGACTGTAGGAGCTGAAGGGGTTTACAAGCCCATAGGAAGAACAACAATATCAACCATCCAGACCTGCCCCCCCAAAGCTCCCAGAGATTAAACCACCAACCAAAGAGTACACGGAAGGGGGGCGACCCATAGCTCCAGTTGGATATGTAGCAGAAGATTGCCATATCTGTCATCACTGGGACGGGAGCCCCTTGGTCCTATGGAGGCTTCATGAGCCAGGGTAGGGAAACGCTAGGGCACTGAGGCAGGAGTGGGTGGGCAGTTGGGGAAACACCCTCATAGAGGCGGGGGGGGGAGAGGAGAGGTAGAGGGCTTGGGGAGGAGAAACTGGGGAGATAACATTTGAAATGTAAATAAATAAAATAACCAGTAAAAAATGAATAGAAAGAACTGCTTACAAATGACATGTCTATAAATGTCATCATTTTCACTGTTAAACTATAGTTATTGAGTTTCATTGAAGGTTTTTCATGAAAGCTCCGTAAGAAGAGAAAATGAAATAAAGTATAATATTTTTGAGTTTCCTTTTATTATTAATCATTTTAATTCTTTACATTTCAAGTGATATCCCCCTTCCTGGTTACCCCTCCACAAGCCCCCTGTCCCATTCTACATGCCTCTTCCCTTTGCCTCTTAGAGGGTCCTTCCCCACTCACTCACCCACTCCCACCTCATTGCTCCAGCATCCCCCTATGCTGAGGCATCAAGCCTCCACAGAACCCTCCCATTGTCAGATAAGGCCATCCTCTGCTACATATGTATCTAGTGCCATGGATCCCTCCATGTATACTCTTTGTTTGTTGGTTTAGTATAGTTGGTTTTCTTCTTCATGAACTCATAAATAACAATGTAACAAATCAAAATACTGTGTTAGAAAACAGAGCTTTTGTAAAATTCAGTGTATGCTTAAAGTTTGTTGCTATGTTTGATTTCATTTCATTTTATTTTATTTTTCTCTTTCCTAACTGTTTGCCTTTGACTGCTGGCCCTCCATAAAGGATATTTTTTGTTATTAACATTTTATTGATTACTTTTCAATTTCATATAATGCACTACAATTTCCTTCGTATCCCTGACCCTTCATATTCCCTCTGTCATTGTAACCTTCTCTTCCAAAATAAAATAAGAAAGAATTAAAAAGAAATCTTGCCGTGGAAGCTTCAGTGTGTCACACGGTATACTCTTTTTGCTAGTTTTTGTTCTTGTTGTTCATTTTATGAGCATTGATGTTTTGCCCGAATGAATGTCCATAAGAGAATATCAGATCTTGGAGTTACAGACAACTGTGAGATGCCATGTGGGTGCTGGGACTTGAACCAGGTTCCTCTGGAGGCACAGTCAGTGTTCTTAACCACTGAATCATCTCTCCAGCCACATATCCTTATTTGAAAATGCTCATTGCAATAAGTCATTGGTCTGTTTTGAGGCCTCAGGCTCCTGTTACACTATCAATAATAAATCTGCAACTCATCTCAGATATTGTGAAGTTGCTTTGTGTCATGGAGCTCCTGCAGCTTTGGATTTGGAGGATGGCCCCTTTCACACGTTCCAGTAGATCATTGATGGGGAAGCTGTCCAGTAGGGGCCAACTCAAAGGCCTCAATCTGGGCCTGGGAAGTAGCTAAATTGGCCAGTCCTCCTGATGTCCTGCTGGGCACCACCAGGGTGAGCTCTCTAGCACTGCCTAACTTGCTCACCTAATGCAACAGCCCAAAAGGAGCACAGCAGCTCTCCTGCTCTCAAGTCAGCATATCCCACACCTTTGCCACTAGGGCCAAATCTACTCTGCTACCCAGTGTGGTCCATAACCCATTGTCCTAATTGCTGTAGAGGGTGAGGGGCAGGGCCACCTCTCCAACTCTAATGATGTCAAGATTAGCTCTTGCCTGCTGCAAGTGGCAGGAGGGGTGGGGCATCTCTTCCTCACACCACTCCGACAGCAGACTAGTGGTGGGGCCAGCTCCATGAGGGCCATCTTAAAAAAAAAACGATGTCTTTAGAGACTCCTTTTAAGGCAAGCTGTTGTGATTTTCTTTTGACTAACCTAAATGGTCTTCTTACTTTCCTTTGTCTGCTATGGTTTTTAAGTGTTCTTTGGGTCTCACTGATTCTCACCCGACACAGGAAGCTTCAGAGAATAGCAAGTGTGTGGTTACAGTCAGGAAAGTCAACTCATTAAAACGATATTCTGAGGTTATCCATGATTTTCCTGTTTCTGAAATGCCTATCGGTTTTGTTTATTGTGTAAAAGTCAAAAACTAGTTGTCATGTCAGGACTAGAAACCCAGATTCTGACCTGAAATTTTGCTCTAATTAGGTTTCTCTCTCTCTCTCTCTCTCTCTCTCTCTCTCTCTCTCTCTCTTTCTCTCTCTCTCTCTCTCTCTCTGAAATATACTATGAAGAAAATCATAATGCTCCCTGTAGCCAAGGATTAATTTAAGGTTGGTTGCTGCTTGCTGTTCCGTAGCTGACCAGATATGTGAATAAAAGTCTACAGTGAGCTAACATAAAATAAATAAAACCAAAAATGTTCAGTTGATGGCTTGTAGACCCACATACTGGCTGCTGAAAGAGAAAACACTCAGAATGTAGTATGACACTAAACATTTTATTGTTCTGAGACACTGCAGTTTATAAGTCACCCATTCATTATGCAGCACTTTTTATTAAAATTAACATATTAATACAAACAGGGTTATCTATTGCTAAACATTGCAAACATATCCAGTCACTGGTTCATACATTTTTTCTTATTGTATGTGATAGAAATATTAATAAAACTTGCCCAGCTTATTATGAGAGTGTAAGAGTGTGACACATTGTATTACTAGTCTGAATAAGTGCTTTCTTACCAGCCCAGTCTAAAACTGGTAGACAGAAAATATCCTACTTGCGTTTCTATTAACTAACTGTAACACACAGGAATGATTATGGCTAAAAAGAATAGTAATAGTTTGTGTGTGCTATGTGAAAGTTTATGTTTTGAAAATTTTCTCAATTTTTAGGTATTAAGAGAATAGACTACAGGTTTTAAAGGTGAATCTTAGAAAAGGCAATTAGTTTGTATAAGGCCACCCTGGTAGAACCTTTGGTGAAATAATTATCTTTACCTTTTAAAATGGAGAGAGTCCAGAAGATTACCCATGCTGTCTTCTAAGTTGATGACCTGGTTATTGTGTGATTCAGAGGCAAGTAATCCATCATGACCACATGAACTCCTCAGTTTTGAACACATCTTTGAGCCGAAATCAAATTCCTCTTCTTTAAGAGTCTAAACAGCTTAAGGCATTTTGTTAAGGTAATTTTAAAAATCACCCTCATAATGATCATGTGCTAACAACTCACACACTAGCAAAGCTGAATGCCTGTTATTAAATACCTTTGAGATATATAGCCTGAGATAAATGAGACTGGAAGATGAACAAAAGAATCCATTGGAATTTTCTATTCTTAAGTATTTTAATAGCTAAATATAAATACACAGTTAGTAAATAAACTATATAAATTTGATTCCAGTTTTTTTTTTAACTGTTTTTAGTTTTTCCATTTTGAACACATTGTGTTGAATCATGTTATACAGTTTAGTCTCTGCCTGTGGATTATTCTATTTGTGCCATTTCATAATTCCTTTTTCACACTTTGCATGCCACAAATCAATGGCAAAGAACAATTCTTAACCATCCCTTCTGTTCAGAGTAATGGATGGAGCCACATAAATTCTGGAAGAGTTTCTCCAGTTTGAATCTGAAGTTATAACAGTGTTTCACAACAAATAAATAAATAAATAAAATTTTAAAAAAATGTTGCTCAAGCACAGAAAGTTTCTATTCCTCTTTTTCCTCAGCATCCTTTCCCCCTCCTTCTTTTTCTATATCCATCTTCCACATCACCACATCTCTCTTTCACTCTCTCTCTTTCCTCTGTCTGTCCATCTCTCTCTCACTCTGCATCTTATTGAAATTAAAAAAAAAAAAACAATCAAACCCATGACAGATGTCTATTAGTGTACCTTATATATCAGCAACTACAAACGTTAAAGGGAAAAATAAAGTGAGTGGACACAGAAAGTTTCCACAAAACTTCTTTGTATTAATTAATATCAGACTACTACTAGACTAATAAAACTAGACAAGAGGAAATAATATTTTCTTCAGATGATTCTATTCAGATGGCCCCATGACATTATGCAGAGCATCATGGTAGTGGGAAATTGTGGCAGAGGATTGTCTTTATGGCAAACTGGAAGAAGAAAAAGGGATCATACCGCTTCCTGGGTATCATTCTTCAAAGAAGCTCACTAATCCCATCTCTCAGTGTTTCCAGAATTTCCAAAAATCATGCTACTTGTTGATGATCAATGTTTATGTACAGGAGTGTTGGCAGGAAAGAGGGGTATTCCATATCTAAATTGTACCATTCCTATTTGTATAACGTATGTAGTTTTATTTAATTCTTCCTACTTTTCTTCCTAATTTCAGTTACAACAGAATTAGCAGAAGGTCTCTGTAGAGCCAAGTAAACGTTCTTATACCTGAGAGGGTTTTTGTTTGTTGGTTGGTTTGGTTTGGTTTTAGAAATTATTTTTCTCTTTTTGTAAACATAACTTTAAGACTTATTTATTTGTATATTATGTCTGTGAGTGTTTCATCTTCATGGTTGTATGTGCATCACATGTTTGTCTGATGACCACAGAGGCCATAATGGGACACTGGATCCCTTGTAATTGGAGTTACCCAACAGTTCTAATAAATTGCAAGTGGTTGTTGGGAGTTCATCCTTGGTATTCTAAATGAAACATGAGGAACCACTGGGACGTGTACATGCTCTTAAGTGGCCAGTTACCTATCTCTGCATTGTTGTTGTTGTTGTTGTTGTTGTTGTTGTTGTTGTTATTGTTCTATTACCAACAACATCATCATCATCATCAGAAATATATACAACATTTCAGGAACATGCTCACACATGTACTTCTTTTGCATATATCTATATATATCTATATATCTATAGATATATATAGATATATATAGATATATGCATGCTTGGAAGTAGTGTGTCTAAAGATAGGCTTTCCCATCAGCATGGCAACTTTTCCAGATGTCTAGCCTTGGCAAATATCATCCCAAACATACAAGTGCTACGTCAAGTGCAGGCAGGTCAGTGTTTACAGACACAGCTGCAACAGTGAATAATACAACTCAAAATTTTAATGATTTCACATATGTTATTTTGATGGAGATGAATCAGATTAAAGTACATGAGTGTTCTCTGGCCAGCAAAATAAGCAAACTTTTTGGTTCACATAAACTTCAAGTGGAAATGTGACAAATGATGCTCAAATAGGAGAAAAAGAAGCCACATGTTTCATCAAGAGACAGTATCTGTTGATTCCTAGTTACAGTTTGCTAGCTACAGTGTCCATACGTTCCTCATGGGTCATCCAACAACTTGGTGTGGTAATCATTCCCAGTGGCACAAAGACAGTAAGACAATTATATCAAAAGCAACTTTAAGAAATAAAAGGTACATTGGTTAAGTGCTGTGTGATGTCTCTCTAGATTTCTAAATACCAACAAGAAAGCTGTAGGTAGTAACAAGAAACCACTTGTTTCCACTGGCTAATGAAAGGAAAATGAAAGAGGGCTCCTTTCTGTAGTGTTTTTTTTATTTGACACTCCACTTGGCACGAAGAAGTTTCTCTACTGATTGTTTTCACAATGAAGGCTTTTTCGGTTCTTTAATTTCCTCAAACCTACTAAAACTATTCCCCTTATTAAGTAGCCTGGACTTTGTGAATTAAGATGGAAGGACAGAGAACTAGCAAGGACAGCTTTGTAAAATGTAGCCTTTGCCTTAGTTGCCTGGATGATTATGGGATTTGTTAGGCCAATAAAATAGTGTGGTTTGAGGTCAAGCTTACTGATTAAAAGAGGGTTTGCTGTATATACATGTACCACTGCTACTTCACCAACCTTCAGATAACCTCATCCTTTGGAGATAAACCCAAAATATGAGTGGATGCTACTCTTTATTGGACAGATTATCACAACAGGGTTTTATTCTGAATATGAAGGTAAGTGGATCATTGTAATTACAATAAAAATCACAGTTGTAGGGCTTTCTATCACATTGTCTTTGCCACTATTCATTATCATATTATTATTTTCTTTAAAAAGGATGTATACATGAACAGAGGGGCATACCTTAGTATATATCAATGTATTCTGAAATATGAGGAGCAAATAATATTTTGAAAGCAATATTTGTATGCTATTGTTTAGTAGGATATCTATATGCAGTTCTCTAAAATATTCCAAGCAGTTCTGCCTCTTCTGCAGCATAGCAGTATGTATCCTGGCATCAGGACAAAATAGCATCTTTAAATTACTTTACCAGAAAAGAATCCACAGCCGCTGTCTTGAGCCTTTCACATATACCTATATCCTGAACGTTCCTAGATGGTCTTAGCTAATCTTTATGACTAAGATACACATTATGCAATAGGATTTTAAACAGGGCTACAATTTCTAGAAAAGTTCATTTTGTGAAACTTGTGAAAATATTACATTTCCTCACTTCTAATGCCTATGAGTTCCCTTTATCTCTCATTATCTTTAATTGGTTATGTAAATTAGTAGGCAGTTCTACACAAACAATTGTTATCACAAGATGATATGTACTAAGCTATCTGCATTCATTTTCTTTTGTTTGTTTGCTTGCCTGCTTTCTAGGGTGATGAAAGAATTGGTGCCCCACTCTGGTTTTGTATGTAAAACAACCACAAATAATTTCATTCACATAGCTAAGAATCTTATATTTCAAATGACTACTCTTTATCTTTGCTTACATTCTCATTGGCTTATAGATGACCATCTATTCTCTTTGTCCTCGTGAAAGTTTCTTTACATAAATATCTCCTTTTGTTGCTTCCTTTGTTCATACGAAAACAATCAAGACAATCTTTTTTATTTCCTAAAGTCCTCATTGGCGTTTATCTGCACTTTGGGATTTTTTGCTATAAATGCATTTATATTTTGTAACCCTGAGTTTGGCATTTTAACTTATCAATTTAAGAAAGATATAATTCATAGCATATCAAAAGTAGTAATTTAATTGCTAATTACTTTCAAGTTTGCAGATATATTCCTTAATTCTAGATATAGAAAATGCATATTGCAGTTTCATCTTTGAGGAAATCATAGTGACTGTCTTAAAACAAATTTACATAATATGAACAATAACCATGTTTTGTGTAAATATGAGTTTTCACAGAAAATTTCGAGTGAATGTAAAATATGGACCATCCAAATCAGAATGAATCTATGCTATGCTACTCTTCTGTTCATAAACTTTACAGAGAGTACGCTACCTTATTGTATAATTCTCTTTATGGTTCCATATTTCATATCTAGTTTTATTTACTGCTTTTCTCTTCATTTGACTATAAGAAATTTATTTAAGGCATTATAATTTCTCATCTGTAACATCTAGCCTTAAAATATATAATCTTGTTTAAACAAACAGAAAACACTTACAAGGCCATCCTGAACTATCCAGGAAAAGCATTTCAAGAGTATCAAAGTTTTTGACTTTCAAAAAAAATTCTACTTTCTACCATGAAAACAACCACAATCTCATCCCCATAGGACAGTTATTAATATGATCAAGTATTGGGGATGGAGGGAATCAGGAGTGAAGGCTTGAGAGCCAGCAGAAAGAATGGAAACAGGCAATCTCATTAGGTAGGAGCCTGGCCGACCCTCTAGAATGTACCAGAGACCTGGGAGGTGAGAGACTCTCAGGACTCAAAGGGAGAGACCTTGGATGAAGTACCCTACAGTAGGGAGAAGAAACTTGTAGAATCCACCTCCAGTAGAAAGACAGGGCATCAAGTGAAGGATGGGGTTGCCATCCTGCAGTTAAAAACTCTGATCCAGAATTGTTACTATCTAAAAGAACTGGAGGGACAAAAATGAAGAGACTGATAGAAAGGAGGTCTAGTGACAAGGATCCTGCTCAAATGGAGACTCCAAGGCCTGACACTATTATTGATGCTATGGTGTGCTTAATAGACAGAAGCCTAGCATGGCTGCTCTGCACAACAAACAGGAGTCAGAAACAGATACTTAAATCAAGCTAATGGAGAGTAGCTGGAGACCGCTGTGGTTGAATCATGGAAAAGCTTGAAGAAGCTGAGGAGGAGGGCAACCCCATAGGACACCAGCAGCCTAAACTAACCTGGACTCGAGATCTCTCAGACACTGAGCCACCAACCTGGCTTAACCCTTAAGATACTTGAGGCCAAAAAAAAAAAAAAAAAATACTTGAGGCCCCAGGGAGTAGGGAGGTCTGGTGGGGTAGAGGCCTGTGGGGACATCTTGGAGAAGGGGAAGGAGGAATGGGATGAGGTACCGTTGGAGAGTGCACGGGGAGGGGGATAACAACTGGAGACTGCAAAAAAAAAAAAATTAAATAATAATAATAATAATTTTAAAAATCTGCTTGAAAGACTGCACAGTGGTAGTATACTTGCGATATTCTAGAAGCAGACATGTTGATGCAAATGATGGAATGTAAATCTCTCTGGATGCATGAGAGACTGGCATGCAATTGATAGGCTAAAACAATCAATGTAGACCCTATTACAAACAAACAAAAAGACATTCAGGGACTTCTTTTGGGCAATGTAAAGTTAGCATATTTTATGATTTCTGTACAATCAATGTTGGATATTAAATTTACATTAAAAAATTCATTACTTTTAGTCATGGCAACCCAGTCACCACATACTCACTAGCCCTAAGTAGCTTCAAAGTTAGAGCCACTAACCTATTTTCAATTTCTTTTAAGTTTACCTTTTCTGAGTACCTCATTGTATTAGTCAGGGTTCTCTAGAATCACAGAACTTATGGAGTGTCTTTCTATATTGAGGAAATTTTTGTGATCACTTACAGTTTGTAGTCCAACTAACCTAACAATGGGCACCTGTGAATGGGAAGTCCAAGAATCTAGTAGTTACTCAGACCCATGAGACAAGTTGTTTCAGCTGGTCTTTTGTAGAAATAGGTCCCAACAGATGGGCTGGCAAGTAAGTGCAAGCAGTTGAAGAAGAGTGACTCTCCCTTCTTCCAATGTCCTTATGTAGGCCTCCAGCAGAAGGTGTGGCCCAGATCAAAGGTGTGTACCACCACCCCTGCATCTAGGACTTGCTTTGTCCCAGGATGACCTTGAAGTCAGAAAACTCTTTGCTCAGTCTCCTGGAATAAAACATGTTTACTACCTTGTCTGGGCCTAAGCTTTTCATGACCACTATGCCTCAAGATCTCCATGCCATGATCCAGGTCTGAAACTTGTGTCTTCTAGCCTCAAGATCTGGATCACAGGTGAGCCTTCCAATTCTGGATTACAGTTCATTCCAGATATAGCCAAGTTGACAACAAGGAATAGCCATTATATTCATATATATTCAATCTTGTAACATCATCATTTTATAAGACAATTTAACCCTATATTGGGGGAAATCAAAGCAACAGGCTCTCTGTTAAAATAAAAGCCTGCTGAACCATTTTGTGCTACCATAGTTTTAAGATTCAGGTCAGACAGAGTAGGAGATTAAAATCTTTATTTTTGGTCCTAGATACCTAGTACTAGTAGTGAAAAAAGAATAGTGAACAATGAAAAAATGAATGTTAGGTGACTGACAAACATGTATAAATTATCTTGTTGTCATGGGTAGGATCACTAGATAGTTTTAGTTCTAGGTTGCTAATTACCATGATTTTAGTTACTGTTCAAGTTTTCATCTCCTAGGACTGAGAGCATGGATCTAATAGTGTCTCTACAACAACACACAATTGAGTCACATTTAAATTCCATTTTAGCAAGCTCTTCATCGGAGTTCTTACCACACTCCTACTTAGCACAATTACTCTTACTCTTCATGCATTAGGATGCCCAAATCTTGGTTCCTTTTCTTTGTACTTTTCATTCTGTTTCTCTGATTTATTTTCTTTTCCCTATGATAGAGTATTTTACAAGGTCTTGCAAATCCACTTTGAGACTTTGACAATGCATGAATTTGTCAGTTGGTGGAGCTCTGTGTTCTTCTTCTGAGACATATGAGCAGGGATGTAGATGTATTATAGTCTGATAATTTACAACCTCAAGTTTAATGCTAATATCTTAACTTCATTATACAATTTAACTTCCCCTATTGATTAGCTTCTTAATTTATTTCCATTATATATGTTTAAAAATTCATGAGACAGGACTCTTGTTTTTGCTTCAGCTGCCAACAGTGCTTTAGAGTACTAACTAGAAGGTCATGTAGAATATTTATATTAAATTTATCTCTCTATTATTCATTATTTTGTCCTGATTAGAGATTGGTTCTATCATTTCATTTAAGAGAGTCTTATGTTTAATATTCTATACCTATGCAGTCTGCTCTTCTTAAATATATATTTGGATTTCTTTAATTCCTGGAGCTTGTGATTGGCAGCATTTTTCTTTTCTGTCAGTACATGAAAAATTACTGCAGGAATTTTGGCTTACCGCATTCTGATGAGATCCACTGTCATGTGTTTGTTTGCTCACTTACATAGAGTGTAATTTCTTTCCCGCTTCTATTGAAGGTTTTTTGTGTTTTTTGTTTGTTTGTTGTTTTGCTTTCTTTTGTTTTTTTGTTTTTTTGGGTTTTTTTTTTTTCTTTGTCTTTAGATTTTTCAAGATAGACTGTGGTTTATTTTCATGTAGCTGTATTTGTGCATTTGGAGTTTACCCAGCTTGTGAATCAATAGGTTTGTATCCTTTGTCATTTTAGGAAACCATCTTTGCCCTTGTTTTTCCCAGTACTTTATCTTTTATTTCTGAGAATGATCATGTGAATTTTAGACCTTTTACTAGAGCCCCACAAGACTTTATGCTTAGTTTATTATTTTTCCATCTATATTTTCTCTGTTTTCTGAATCATAAAATCACTATTCTGAGTGACTTTACTCAGATATCTGTTCTCTTGCTGATTTATTTTACATAATTTATTCCTATGTTTGTCTGTACATTTGGTCAATATTTTTCATGTGTTTCAAGAATAGTCATATTTTCTTCCAGAAGATTTTCCTGATAATTCTGTCAAATTTTCACCTTGATTTGAGACCCACTGATTTTCTTTTTCTTTTTCATTCAGGTGGAAATTATCCCACTCTTGAGTTTTATGGGTGGCTTTATCTGATTTTCCCTCAATCATTTAATAGTGCAAGGGCAAAGGTTGCCTTCATTAATAGGGTGCAGGAGGCCGGCAGATCTCTACTGATTGTCTCTTGGTTAGTTTTAATACTAAGCAATAATCAAAGCCCTTTCTTTTCAATAGAAGCCTTCTGACATTGTCCAGCCAGGACTGTGTGTTAAAACCCCTGACTGGCACAGTGAACACAAAGGACTGAGATTCTTTACTATCAGGAGAAACTGATATTCTCTCATTCTGTGCCACCTGTTTGGGAAGATGGAAGTGATTCCTTGTCATATTTTGACACATGTAGAACTCTAAGGTACCAATCAACCCTCCTGAGCATCGATAGGAATAATTTAAGATTTGTTTTCTTTTGATTGTGTTTTGGTAATGTTTTGCCAAAGTACTGCAGATTCTGCCCATAGCCATTTTGTTCTGTTTGGAACATTTCTATGGCCTTTAGACAAAGCATAAAGACTTATGTGGGAGACATACTTTCTATATCCACTTCCAATCTGAGGAAGCTGGCTTCCTCAGCATTCAGTCTAAACTACATTTTACAAAATAAAACCCAGAGGAAGGCACCATTATGCTAATCTTGTATTCAGGAGTTCTGAATTTGCTTTTCTCATCTATCATTACGGGATTTTAAGTGTATTTTATATAGTATACCTAATATATAAAGTTTTGCTTTGAGGGAGCAATAGGAAAATATAAATCTACTTTTCTTTTTTGACAAAACTTTACACAACTTGAGAAGCTCGTGGTATAATGGTGTCTTTGGAAATAAGCTTTCCATCTGGTTTGAACGCAAGGAAGGCTGTATGTTAAAGGGGGGATGCACAAAGGACATTTGAATTCAGGAAGTTCCAGGGGTGCAGAAACAGCAGGATGTCCTAAAGCAGTGGTTCTTAACCTTCCTAAAGTTGGGATCCGTTAATACTGTTCAACATGTTGTGGTGACCCCCAAACATAAAATTACTTTCATAGCAACTTTAAAACGGCAATGTTGCCCCAGTTATGAGTCATAATGTAAATATACATATATATTTGTAAATAGAGGTTTGCCAAAGAAGTTATGACCTACAGTTTGAGAGCCACTGTTTAAAAGAAAAGTAAGGTCGGGCAGTGGTGGCGCATGCCTTTGATCCCAGCAGTCAGGAGGCAGAGACAGGCGGATTTCGGAGTTCGAGGCCAGCCTGGTCTACAGAGTGAGTTCCAGGACAGCCAGGGCTATACAGAGAAACCCTGTCTCGAAAAACCTAAATAAATAAATAAATAAATAAATAAATAAATAGTACGAACTTTCACACTCCAGGGAAACTGTGAGTGCCAGATATTAATAACAATGTTTTCAGATGTCTCTGGATCTGACCAGATTTACAGCTTCACCTTCCTCAAAATACATAAAGTATGAGGACTGCTGACAGACTGTCTCCGTACATTGAACTTCCTAAAGAAAAGGAGGGAGGAGGGATCCAGACTAGAGAAATTACCTGATAGAAAAGAAACTACCTGGCCCGGAAGAGGCAGAGTTTAAATGTCTACCCAGAAAGGACACTTCCCAATCTGTTGAGTTCTCTTCAAGTTGTGAAGGACTCTCTGTGATTTCAACTTTCAGTAGTGCTCATCCATGTCAGGGAGATCTTTTGACATTGTTGTTATTCTTTGAGTATTTTCTGATCCTATAGGAAACAACTTACACCTATTCTTTTTTTTTTTTTCATTTTTTTTTTTTCATTTTTTTTTCTAGACAGGGTTGCTCTGTGTAGCCCTGGCTGTCCTGGAACTCAGGATTAAAGGTGTGCACCACTACCACCTGGCAACACCTATTCTTTTAAGTAAAAAATAAAACTCACTGTTCCTTCAAGTTAGGTTTTGGTGGCATCCTTACCTTAATCTGCCATTGGTTCCCTGTCTGGAATGAGTTGACATTTGTTGTCTCTATAGCAGTTAGTACAACAGGACAAAGCTCAACTCTACAAAAGGATTAATCTTTGTATACTTCCGGAACCCAAAAGAAAAAGGTGATGATAATTTTCTTTTTTCCCTGAACAGCATTTGCTAAAAATCTTTATTGAATAAAATTATGTGGGTTCAGGCACCACACATTCAATATGTATCAATCACACAGGTTATAATCATTTTGGGATTTTATAAGTTGAGAAACAGCAACCGAATAGTGTTATGAACTCTGTCTTTGTCTTATGATGTTTACAATGTTTTTGAGCAGTGTATGTATGGTTGCTCTTTTTCAAGGGAATACTTAACCTTCTAGATTCATTACGTAGAAGGGGTTATGAATGTGAAATCGTTCTGGAAAAATATCTTCAGCTGTTTGGTTTTAGAGATTTATCATAATGGTAGGAAAATGCCACTGATTGACATAGCACGAATTAAACACAGCACCTTTTCCTAAAGAGCCCTTGCAGCCTGCTACTGAAAAGCCACCATGTCAGAACTTAGAAATTAGTCCGATGGCTTGCTCAGGAGATGCCTAGCCCTAATGCAGATGTAGAGACAATTCAAATGAATAAAATGCATGCATAACAAAATCTATTTTGTTAATCATTTATCACCCAATAATTTACTTTAAATCATAGTATTATCGTTCTGTCAATATTTATTGTTTCACAAGGCCTTTTATTTAAACTCTTGCTTACACATAATTTGGGGGATCCTTGGAAACATCAGCATAGATAATTAACACAGTATTTCATGCAACTTTCTTTGTATTTTCTCTTATTCATTATCCTTGATAGTGACAGTTTTGGAAAAAAATAATTTGGATGTATACCAACTCTAGATAATGTAAAATTAATAAAAATTACCCATGTGTTCTTTCAATCTATGCAGAGGCTACCTTACCGAATTTAGTGAGTTCTGAAAATGTGAAGAAATATATGTATATGGAAAATGAAAATAGATGAATGTACAATAGAATATTTTCTAGCCACAATATATGTAAAGTACCAAATGCTTATATCTGCATAAATAATGAGAAAATTTCATGAGTTGCCAAGGACAATAATTTTTTATTTTCATTACTGTAATGGAAGGAACATCTGAGATTTCAGATGGTAGTGAGGGTGACTTTGTCCTAATTCATGAAAATCAGAACAGTGCATTGCAGAATGATCAAATTATCAAGAGCCCAGGGAGCATCCAGGATGAAACATGACTGTGATTAGAACTTGTGTTATTTAGATATTGTTATTGACACCATAAGTATCACCATGTGCTCTCCAAGCTGCACTGTGCCCTCAAGGTGGCCATATGGATAACAAGATCATTTTTTTCCTCCTCTATTACATAGATGCTACGGGAGAGATTTACTTGAAATATGAGAAACTTTTAAAATGCAAAAAGGGAAAACTATCATACTGGAGTATGATTAAATCGGAGGCAAAAGATTAAAACCCCTGTATCATGATTAATTATATTTAGCCTGTGTTATTGTTTTGTCCTGTTTGGTCTTTTATGTCAATACTTGTTTGTTTTGTACTAACGGGAAGTCTTGGGATCCAGAGACTTTAGATAGGAATTTCATTTCGTTCCTTAGCTAAATAAAAACAGCTCATTAAGGAGGGTTATTTTTGGCAGCCGTTGACTGTCAGAAACTATCTATCAAGGTATTCATTTGGTGGGAAGATTCCTTAATGACCTCCCCTAACCCTAAAGCTTGTATGACTTTAGAGACACAGGATGTTAATTGAATACTCCTCTTATTGCTGAAACTGTGAGTCTTTTTAAATGCCAGACTCAATGTGTCAATTCAGCAGACCTTTGTATTTACATGTCAATTTGACTATGTTAGTAAATATTTATTTTCTTTGGTTGGTTGCACTCTCCCATTATTGAGATTTTTCTCGATCCTGTTTTCAAACAGAGTGTCTTCCCCTAGATCCACCAATATCTCACTTAGAAAGTTTATTTTTAATGTCTTGGAATGTTTGTATTAAAGACACTGCTTTACACTAAATATGGTCTGTTAAAGATGTTCACATCTTGGCTTATGAGAACTGTGAATGCTACTTTTGTTACTTTTAATTAGAATGGTCTTAATAGACTCCTATATTTAAATGATATTTAAATGATAGAGCCCTAGTTAGTGGAACTCTTTTGGGGAGAAGTAGAAGGTGAGGTGGTTTTTTTTGTTGTTTTGTTTTTTGGGGGAAAGTATGTTTATAAGATTGAGCTTGGAGGTTTCAAAAGTACAGTCAGGCCCCCTGGACAGCCCCACCTCTACCCCATCTCCTTCTTGTTGATTAAATGTAAACTCTGGGTACATCAATGTCATGTCTGTCTTCCTCCTGCTTTTAGAAGTTGCCTTGATCTTAATATCTCTTCACAACAATAGAATAGAAACACACACACACACACATACACACACACACACACACAGTTTTAGAATGGCAAGATAGTCTTGGACTTTTTGATGGAATCAGAGGAGTTTGAAGGATATCAAATAAATTGTTAATTTAAGAATATAGCTTAAAGTGTTTTTTGTTTGCTTGCTTTTGTTTTTGTTTTTTGTTTTTTTTTACAATAAAAAGTGATCCAGCAATAAATAACTTGATTTTAGAATGATGATAACTTCCCACAGGAGTAGTTGATGCCTGCTTTTGACTAGCTGCCTACATTAGCAACCACAGCATCTGACTCATGAAACTACATAAAAATTCTGTTTAAAAAAAAAAACAACAAAAAAAAAAACAAAACAAAAGATAAACCCACTTTCTTTTCATAGTATAAATTTAAACACTTAGTTCCAAGAGTCAGAGTAGAAGTTTGCACCAAGATCTTGAAAGTTGATGTAAAATGAGATATTTTTAAAGATATTTTTCAATTGCTTTGTTACATAAGTCAATACATTGTTTAAGAAAAACACAGAAAATATGGTTCTTCTTTTTGGAGCATTTAGAAGAATCATGAGATACAATCTTCTGCTAAGGACATTGTCCCATAAAGAAGCCACTCATTTCCGGCTTACCTTTCTAACTCTCATATGTCAGACAAATAATTGGCCCAGGAGTTTCTTCAAAGAAACCAAGTCATTTCCTTCCAATCACCTAGGGTTTTAGAATCAACTGCACTAATACAGTTGATAGAGAATCAGCCAGGAGAGAAGCAAGACCAAGATTCTCCTTTTCATAGTAACAATTCAGTTAAGCAAAATTAAGATGGGCTCTAAACACCTTGGTACTCATTTTCTAAAGCAATTCACTTTTGCTGACAATTTTGTGAGGAATCATGTTTCACAGTCCTCTGAATACACACTCACAGACACACACACAAACACACACACACCACAGAGCAAGAATGAGAAAGAGAGAGAGGGAGGGAGGGAGGGAAGGAGAGATATCTATTTTCATCTGAAGCTTTTAGAGTTGCAAGCCATGTTTTGGGGGGTTTTCTTTGGAATAGTCAGGATGGGTAGAGATATATCCTCTCAAAAGTCGGTTAAATTTTTTCTTTGTTTAATGTGAGCTGCAAGAATACCCGTGTCCCTCTCTCCATTTCTCCTCTCCTTCCCTTGCTCTCCTCATCTCTATTCTTCTCTTTTTCCTTAGAACCAAAAAGGATAACAACATCATCCGGGGGATCCACATTTGCAAAAGCACTTCTCTCAAATTGAGCCTCCTTCTGTCAACAATAAGATGATTAAAGATATAAATCATGCGTGGAGGCCTTTGCTTCCTGAGGGGCTGATTCAAAGGACATTCTAAACTCGGTTTTGTTGCCAGGAGGATTCTGACATAAGAGTGAATATTTAGTAGGCTGGCATGGTGGCAACAAAAGAAAGCACTTGTGCATTAGAAGAAAGCCCCAGAACAAAAGTAAAAACACATCAAAGTGTGTGGCATACAGAGAGAATTGCTTCAGTTCAAGTGGTCACAGGGCAAATGAGTAAGCATTCAAAATGGTTGGCTGATAGTTGGTGTGGACTTTGTGTAGGAGCAGGGGGAAGAGGCTGTGTAATTTAATCAAAGCAGAAAAGCTCCTTAGCATAACAATTGTCAGAGATGTGTGAATAAATACACACATACACACACACACTGAAAAAAAGTAAAAAGAATAAGCAAATTAAACTCAGAGAGATACAAAACAGAATTAAGGCAGTCACAGAACAGCTGCAAAGGATGTAAAGATGTAAGAGAGAAATTTTAGACCTACTGAGTAAGGCTTTGGATATGGTTGATGTAGAATGAGTTGGACCTGGTTGTTCCTTAGAGACTTGCATCTCAACTGCTGAGAGAGTTAGCCTGGCCAGCTGACTGTTTGCTGCTGTACTGTCCTTCAGTATTCACACAAGTCCTCAAGGTCACTGGCTTCCCAGGGCAAGCCACATCCAGAAACTGGACAAAGACCAAGAGCATTGAAGGCTATTTATGAGCTGCTTAAGCTCCAGGGCAGTACTGATGTTTCAGCCAGGCAGTGTCCAATTTTAAATTTATCCTCTTCCTAATCTCTTTTCTATACTTATGAGAATATTGTTTTTAAAAAGGGCAGTTATAGTCGTTCAGCACTTGGCCAACATACATAAAGCCCTGGGTACACTTTCCAACAAAACATGTGCACACATATGGAGAGAACATTAACACACTCATAAATACTGAAGCACTGTACATTAAAGAAGATTCTAACGTGTGCTTTTAGAAACCTCACTTTATGAGTTTCAAGTACCTTAACAGAAGCTTCCCTTTCAAAACAGGAAACTGTGCAGGGGAAAAATGATCAGAAATTGTAAATACCATGTTAAATGCTATATTCAAGGCAACAATACTCACAGTAGACACAATTGTAGTTGAACACAGTAAACTGGACAGAGACTGAAAAGTAAAGAAGTAGGCAGGTTTGAAGCTGGCGACTTTTAAAATAAGAAATTGAAAACAGCCTTGATATTCTCTCATGTCACTGATACACTTTGGAAACACGCATTAGACTCCAATTAAAGAAGGGAAGCATAGGAGATTTTTACAGCAGAACTGTCATTTTTACATTCTGTGTTTGACTCTTTAATATCATTTTTTTATATAAAAAATAATTGCTGGTGTGCTTCTGCTCTTATTTTGTTATTGACAAACCAAAAGCAACATTCCTAACTGATGTCAAGGGATCATCACTAAGGGAATGCCCTTAGTGGCTTCCCTTATGTCAAGTTATTTTCTTTATTTCCCAAATCATGCATAACTGACATGGTGTCCCATTTGATTATGTTATCCTTGCTCCTTGAGAGGAAAGTGATCATGTTTTAAGGACTTTCTACACACGTTTGTCACACATAGCTGTTACTTACGTCCTCAGTTAAGCTATAATTGATGCTCAAGGGGAACTTGTACATTCAAATGAGGATGCTTCACAATTATTCACAGCCTATTATTTGTAAACAGTGAAGAAGACACAAGATGTTTTATTTTTTTCCACCTTTGTGTTTCTGATATGTGCATTGAATGTCAAATGTCATCAAGTGATTTCTTGGCTTCCAATTCAGCCCTTTTATGCCATTACAATTTCACATTTCATTAGTTAAGAGTACTGAACGTATGCCAAGAAGTAAATAATATATACACACATGACTTTGAAATTAGACTTTTGAAATCATAATGGAGATGTATGCTTATAATCAGCAAATGAAATGTTCACACACACACACACACACACAAACACAAACACACACACCCCTCTTAACAATGAGTAATTGAAAAGTTAGACTCAGCAGTCAGATTTGAAAGAAAGGCGTGTACTCTGAGGTTATGTTTTTAATGTAGCAATAGTGGTTGTGGTGATCATTTCTAAGGTACTACCAAACCTATAAAATCAGGAACTCATTTCTATGGTAGGTAATCCTCAACATGTGCGTGATTCTAAGACTATTTGCATAATGAAAATGGTGGTGGTGGTATTTCATTGCTTTTGCTAATGTTAGACTTTTTTGTTGTTTTTGACTTTAAAATGTTAAAATCAGTAATTAAATTTAATAATATGGAATTATCATTTCTTTAATTCCATAGTCTACAATCCCCAATAAAAAATGTGTGTGTTTCTATTTTGATAATATATACCAATTGTCATGATGTTTCAAGAATTGTCCTGTTGAAATTATTGGGACTCTTAAATATTGTGCAACTGTTCCTTATATCTTCAGACTGATATAAATAAAAACAGAAATTTAACATAGATATCTCAAAATAAATATGATTTATTTTCAACAAATAGAATTTTATACTAAAATAATTGTGAGTTTAATATCGTAGAGACAAAACCTAAATATATGGCTATAAAATATATTCAAGGAAATCTAGCTTTTTATAAAATATGAGTTTAGGATCTGAAGAAGTGGACCAGTTGTTAAGAGTGCTTGCTCCTCTTGCAGAAAGCCTGAGTTTTGTTCAGGTAGTCATCACTGCCGGTCACTGCAATGGCTTTGGTGTCCACAGCCCCTGCACAAATTGGTACATTCCAACACACACACACACATTATAAAATACGAAGGATAAAAATTAAAATATAATGTTTGAGCTCATAGTTTCAGAGATTCAGTACCATTGTGATATTTTCATTGTAACTCTGGGAAAGAACTTGTTTTGGGTGGAAATGGAGTGAGTATGGTATGTCTGGGATGTCAGATCCTGTAATAAAACTAGAAATGGGCAGTCATGCAGAGGGAAGTATTAATTCTTCAAATAACTCACCCTAGCAACTCAGACTATTTCTTTATCCCTCCTAAAAGCAGTTCTATATATGACATGCCTACCTTCTTGGAGGCTGTAGGTCTTAAAGATCACTGCTGCTTACTTACCCCTTTGAATTAAAAGATGTCATTTTGGAGAGAGAGTTGTTATGTATCAGAAAATAAACAAGCAATAAGTTTAGAAAGTAAACAAGTCTCAGGAAGTTCCTGAAACTTACAAGAGTCTCAAATCCTTCTCCTGAGTTTATATAGGCAAAAAAAATTGAATTTTATAAGTAGCAATTATTCCTGGGGAAAGAAGACAATCAGAAGAGCTATTCTCTGAAAATTCAACAGACAGCTCTAAGAATGTACCTTTTATGAGCAATTAAATTCCATTACACCACGGTCTCCTTTCTGGTAGAGCAGCTGCCTTTGAGTCCACCCAGGCTCCTATAAATAATCCCTTATCCACCCTTTTGTAAGTCACCTCAATAACTCAGTTTCAAGATGCAGGGCTTGTGTTAAAACACCTGGTTTGTTTCTCCTTGATGTCCAGCTTGTTAGGAATGGACATTGTACATACCTCCCCAGGAAAAGTCACAAAATATCTTTACATGGCACATTTTACATTTTTGTTCCTCTATTTATAGGACACACTTGGTGAGATAAACGTTTTCCTTTATTTTTGTCACCTTTGAGGGAGAAATCAGTAATGGTTGATATTACTGATCCCAGGTACATCATATCCGAATTATTTGATGAATAAGTAGAAAAGTGATATTTTTTTCTTTACAGGAAATTTTTTAGAAAAGGACTATAGTTTACATGTAATCATAGACACAATTTACTGTATATACCTCATATCTGTCAATAGAGAAAAATTTAAATATTCCTTTATAAAAATTTAAATATTCCTTTTATATTATCTGGGATGGGAACAGTACCACAGATGGTCAGGTGAGAGATAACAAAGTCATATAGCAAATACCAGGAAATCTTACTATGGAGACCAGCACCAGGATGCAGTGTTTAAGCCCAAATTCTGAAATCCTTATCTAATCATATTTCTGCACACTATCACTCTGTTCTAATAAAACATACTGCTTAATTAGTTAACCAGAAGGGAATATATTCAACTTTGAGGTCTTCCATTAAAACTGGGAAGCAGCTATGACCCTGGTCTTGATTCCTTTTGCTGTCTCCCCAGTGTGCCTGAACAATTGCATAGATCTTATGCCATGTGTGGTGAACCAGGGCTCTTCCAGGAGTCACAGGAGCTTGGATCTCCTTGCTTGCCATCTCATTTTTTTCTTCACAAAATTGACTTCCACATACCCAACAGGTCTCCCTTCTGTTTTTATTTCAAACCTAAGGACTTACAAGAGGAGTATGCAACTATTGAACTTTGACATTAGAGGGATTAAGGATACCCCATTTATCCCTGACATAGACAAAAGTCCATCATCCCTGGGTCAAGGTTCAATAGCCTGTTCATTGGAAGTGGTAGGGTAGAGTTTATGGGGCATTTTGCTCTATCCCAATGCTAGGTTGTCAAGGTATGTGATTGGCACCTGGGAATCCCAACTAACAGGGAAAACAATGGGCAGATTCCTAATGACAAGAGTGGATGGGCATGTGTTTGAGAATTATCAGCTGTGATAGCACAGATCAGTAGAAAAGATGTATATTGTCCTGTCTCTGGTCCTCTGGAAACATTCTCTGTTATGTTGATGAGAGCCTTGAGTCTCTCCCAGGTTACTGGGCTGGTTGACTGGGGATGTCTTTGATACTGGCCTCCTGGTCAGCTACCAGGAGGGCTGCTCTATGAGTGGCTGTTCTTCTGCAAGACTGTTAGCTCCATCTTGAACATCCACAATACAGGGCTTGATGGATCTGCCAGGAATCCAAATGGCCTTATCTTTTCCTTCTGGAAAACACAAAGAGACCCTCATCCCATGGTTAGCAATAGAGCTAAAACCTTCCAGGTGTTATCTATAGGGTCTCTCCAATGGACCAAGTACAAAGGGGTTATTCTTGGCAGTATAGACCTCCAGTTTTTATATGCTGGTGAGAGACCGTCTTTGTCAAAGTTTAAAATATTTACTTCCTGGGGTCAATATCCCCATATTCCCCTATTTAATATTTTTTTTTTGAGAGAGAGATAAGTGAGCCCCCTCAGTGATAGCTTGGCCTTTAGGGTTTTGGGAAACTCCAAAGTGAGTAGGAGCTAGCCCAATCTTTGTAAAAGGAGGCAAAGAATGCACTAACATATCCTGTCCCATTATTAGTCTCAGGGCCATAAGGAACATCCATAGTTAGCAGAGCCATTCTCATAGTGGCAATCACTATCTTGACATTTTCCTTGGATTCTTTGATAGAAAAAACATTCTTAAAGGAGGTTGGAGTGCAGGCTGACCAGGTGAGCGCTAACCGTTTGCAAAGGGTTGGGGTAATGTTAATGAAAAGCCTATGTAATGAGTGGGCAGATTTATGGAGGCATGCATTAGGGATTGAGCTTGTTCTAAGGGAGAAGACAAAAAGACATAAACAAGCTGGTTCATTTCTTGGTTGCCTAGAGAGAGTATACCCAGGATGTTAAGATGAGGACAGACTTGTTGGATATTAAATGTTGAGACACTTTGCTCAATGCTTGTCTGTAATTGGATCATGGCCAGGTGTAAGGGTCCACCTGAGGGCCTGACAGAAGGTAATGGTAGAGATCTGTTACACTGATGGCATACTGGCTATCAGTGAAGATCTTGATGGGCCTTGGCCAATCCCTTAATCACATTAAAATGACCGGTTACTCACCTAGTTGAGCAGAAGCCTTGAAGTGTTGTTTAAATAATTTTGGAGTAGCATTATTAGAGCTACAAAACCGTTCTTTGAGATACCATTGAAGCCAGAGGCAGCCTGTGGGACAGGTATCAGAAATAAAGCACCTATTGGACACAGTCATCATAGGCAAGATGGAAAAATAATTTATGTCTAAGGAAGTGATTATCTAATTTCCCATGATAGCTAGCACGGGATACTTGAGCTATAGGGTGAGAGTTAAATGCTATGGAAGTAGATCTTGAGTAAAGGGCATCACTATAGGTCTGGGTAATGATTCAGAAGTGTTAAAAAAGTTTTAAGCACCCGAGGGGCTATTAGAAATATGCTATCCACAAAAGGAGTAACTGTGGGTGCTGAAGTGTAAGCTAAGTAAAGCCAATCTAGCAATTGTCTCGAGGTAACAGACAGAGATAGATCTATGCTAAATTCCCTAAAAATATCTGCATAAAGGATAGCATAGGCAGTATTGGAAAGGTAAATTGTAACTTGTGTGGCCTAATAGTGTGTGACCTTGGAGGTGGTGACGCCTTCCCTAACAGAACCTACTTTGCCTTGGACCCAACCAGTCCAGAGCCTTGTTGGGTTGTTCTACACCCCTGGCCAGATCCAGTCTGTTATGTCTTCCCTAAGTCACTGAGCCTCAGGCATGAGGATGGGCAGGGCCTTGGTTTCAGGGGCCGGGTCTGAAGCAGGGGGTGGGCAACTGGAAATTCTCAGGTCCCTCTGCTGAAGCTGCTTAGTTGCTGTCTTCAGTGGAGGGAGGCAGTCATAAGGCCTGTAAGCTGCATTAGCTTCTAGAGAAAGCCAGTGATCTATACCGAGAAGTAAGCAAGAAACATGTTTTCAGCTGCACGGTCACCACTGTTACTAGACCCCTGGATGTCTCAGCCCCCCACCTTCAGCTCGGTGAACCTGCTGCAACTGCCCTGGGGTTGGAGAAACTGTGGGGGACCTTGTGGGAAAGAGGGGACCAGATAGTTCCCAGACTTGGAATAAGGCAGTGTTGTTTTGATCAGCCGTGAAGCTAGCTCAACCCTGCTTCATGCCTGAGCCCAAATAACCCAGCTCTTAACTAGAGGCCCAGGGAGGAGTTCCAGGATTCTAGCACATCCTCTTTTCTGAGGCAAGTGTGCTCATTCTCAGACCTTTTCTCCTCCAAGGATTGTAGGCAGGTGGCAGAACTGGCCATCGTGTTGTTTCAAGTGTTATTAGTTTCCGATGTATTATTAGCTGCATGCCTAATTAGAGGTACAGCGGTGATGATTTCCCTTCACGTTCCTTTACAACCTTTTTCAGGCTAGGGCAAAACAGCACTGCCTTTATCTTCCAGAATGCAATATTTGCTGGCTCATCTGGCTCCTTATTTATGGAGGCAGCTGCACCCTTTGAGCTTTCCAGGAATGCCATTGCAGAGTTACCCCTGGAATTCACAAACAATACAGTCAGGGACTGCGGATCTAGCTCAGAACCACAGAACCACAAAGACAGCTCAAGATAGACATGTCTACTAGAAAGAAGTACTGAGAAATCCCTTCCTCCAATTCCTTCCTCTGTGCCCGCAACACTACCTGTTCCCAAGTATACGAATCCCAAACATCACCTGTTGCTTACTATCCATAGACATGCGTCCAGAACTTCCTCATAAAAGATACCCAGTTTTTTGTTTTTGTTTTTGTTTTTGGTGTGTGTGTTTTGTTTTTTTGTGTTTTTGTTTTTTTGTTTTTTTGTTTTTTGTTTTTTTTTTTTTTCAGAACATATCAACTGCCACTCTCCACGATCTCTTTTAAAACTTTCAATTGACTGGGCTTTCTCTGAGAACTAGTATTGCCCATTTTTCTTGGAAAGGCCGGCTCTCCTCCTCTTCCTCATGCAGGGTGTTCAGGGGTCCTTGTTAGGCACCACGTGTGGGAACCTGACCTAGGACTGGGGTGAGAAGCAACAGTGTCACATGATGAATACCAGCTAATCCAACTCTGGAGACCAGCATCAAGGTGCAGATCTGAGTTCATTGCCCAGGACATAAGCGTAGTGTTTGAGCAAATCTCAAACCCCTAAATTCTTGCCCAATCATATCTTGCCACACGGTCACCATGCTCTAATGAAATCCCTGCCTAATGAAGTAATGAGAAGGAGTAGAGGGAGTATCTTCACCTCTGAAGACTTCTGTGAGGACAGGGGAAGTGGCCACCACCGTGGCCTTGGTTCCTTTTGCTGTCTCACCGGTGGGCCACGGCTCGTCTTAGATCTAATGCCATATGCAGGAGATCAGGACTCAGGAGTCAGAGAAACTTGTGGTGCCTGGCTCTCCATCCCACTTTTATCTTCAGAAGATTGACTTCCACATCCCACACTTTCTGGTTCAATAAATATATAGCATAGTCTTTGACATGGAAGGATGGATCAAACTTTAGTTTTAAGTTTCTTAATTATTTTGAATGCGTATTTTATTTTAAATCCAATGAGCAATAGTAATGCTGAAAAGCAGTCTGATTCACGTAAAATACTAATTTGTATTATTTGAGTTATAACATACTCATGATAAATACTTTCAAGCCTTAATTATATAACATGTAAAGGTTCTTTTACCTTTCAGATAAAATAAGAAAGTCAGCAAGGCCTCCACGATTTCCTTTATCTCCTTAAAACAATATCCTACCTACTGAGGAGATGAAGAAATTTGTAAAAGCATGGCTTGTATGAAAACTGCGAGCCAAAACAATCCCAAATCAGGCGCCCTAAGGTGGCACTCCTGAATTTTAGAATGATGCCATGACTCTGCAAATCTAGGATGGAATATGCTGTCCTGGAATTTGATCTTTATTATAGACTACTAAAATTTCATAATTCGAAAATGTTAATTCAAGCTTTTCAATCAAAAACTGAAACAAGGAAGGCCTGGGAAAGGAAATCACTTTTTTAGAAATGAAACTTTGGTAATGAATACTCAAAATATTCATGACTTAGATCTTTAAAATATATGTATTTCAAAGGGAATATACCTTGGAACCATAGACAGAAGGCATCTTCACTTTCCTCTGTTAATACTAAACAGTCATTTATGAAACCAAGAGGAATCAGTTGCAACTTTTGCATAGTGAGGAAAAACCAGCGATAGATACTGTGGGTGCCTAACAAATGTTGTTGTCATCGCTGTAGCTTTACATAGCCAAAGTGCATACCACAGACCCAATGGCACCCACACTTATACTTTGTGGTTTCTGGCTGTCCACATCTTTAATGCAAATAAATGTGCTTTTTAGATAATACTTCGTGCCTATTTAGTGACTTTATTTTTATCCAAATGCCATTTCTTTGTGTTCTTATTCGTTCTTACTGGAGTTACAACTTAAGAAAGAATAAATCCCATGTTCCCAAATTTAAATGAATTGATATACATAGCTTAAAATGTGGTCTTAACTTCCCAAGCCATTACCATGCTTAGCGTTCATGCACTCCAGTGAAAATCTGCTATAAGCGACAGTCAATTTTCTTGGAGTTTAATTTCTGGAAAATGTGCAAGTCGGCAAAAGAGTGGGGGAAAGTAATAAAGTGAACATCTAGAATTATACCATCTCTTACCACGGCACCAAGAGTATTTTAATATAGAGTTAATGAAGCAAGATGGAAAGAGAAAGAAATCTCCTTTTTCCTAAACAACAGAAGTTAGTATATAGGATTGGAAAGATTACTCAGTGGTTACATGCATCTGCAGCTCTTTTTATGGGATCAGGATTCAGTTCCAAGCAACTACATGCTTGTTCACAACTACCTGTAACCTAGTTCCATAGGCTCCAATGTTCTCTTCTTGCTTCCATGAACACAAAACATGCAGATGTTACATACACATACATTCAGGCAAAGCCCTCAAATACATAAAATAGGTAACT
The DNA here is from genome assembly GCA_019843965.1 of Rhynchomys soricoides. NCBI lineage: Eukaryota > Metazoa > Chordata > Mammalia > Rodentia > Muridae > Rhynchomys > Rhynchomys soricoides. The sequence continues at coordinate 15,224,846 of JADRCH010000047.1, forward strand.
AAGTAAATATCAATATGTTAAATAATACAAATATTGATTAGATCATCAAATTAATGAAGTACATCCCAAATAATTACTGATTTATTTTCTGAACAACTGGGAAAAAAGTTTGCCTGACAACTGCAAAAAATAGTGTTTTTGTTGGCTCACAACACATGCTGTGAAAATTTAAACAAAAAGATGAAAATTACACATAGAATTCCTTTTCTATTAGAGAAAACTGAGGTTAAATATAGTTTGTGAATTATTTGTGTTCATGGAAATAATAAATACCAGATATTCCAAAAATCCCAGCATATCTAGATTAACTTAAGGGTGGTCATTGTGTCACAAAATGCTCCTTTTAAAATAATACTGGAATTTCTGTGCAACAGAATTTTATGTTGTCTGCTGTTAGCAGAACTGTTTGAACATTCTAAAGTTTCTAATTGATCTTGCTTTCCCCCAAATACAAAGAATAACGAAATGGCTGAACATGAGTTATTTCATCCTTCTTCAGCTAATTTGATCTCTGTGTTTTTCTCTGGCAAGTGTGCCTACATAGTATTTGTCATTTTACAGGAAATATTTTCTTCATATTCTTTTCCTCAGATTGGTTCTCATGTCCCTCAGATGTAGGTAATGTTCAGTCACTCATCTTCCATTTGTTTTTATTCAAACTTCCCTCCATATGAGATATTTCTTAAACAGTTCACATCAAATTTCTTGTGTTTCCTCCTGAAAATTATCCAGGGAATTCATTTCTGCTAGCAATTCCTTTTTAACTTATCTATAGGTTACAAATCTCAATATATTGTTATATTTTTATTGCTGAAATCTTCAATAAATATCTATTGAATTTTTAATAATAAAAATGTAACTTTTTAACAGGAAATGTGGGTATAATAACTCTGTTAATTTGCAAAATATTAATCATTAATCTAAGGTAAAAAACATGAGTAAAAATTAGATAAAAAATCTGAAAATTTAAACCAATGAAAAAAATTTGAAGCACAATCGTACAAAAGAGAAATTATTAGTATTCTCAATAACTATGTTGTAAAGGTTAATACTGAGTCTATTAGTTAACATTAGTAATGAAATATTACTCCACAAAAGAGTTGAAGTATATTGTTTTCATAATTAATTTGATTATTAACTTTTCAAGTACACAGAATATTTATCTTCATTTACTATAATTCCAATTCATAATCATTAGCGACAATGTTTTCTCTAAATAGTATTTTACTTGCATAATTTCTTTCCATACTAATTTCCTACTACACACAATAATTTTGGCACCTAAGTTATATTTAAATGTCAATTATAATCAATAAAACCAACTAGTGGCATGTATGAGAACAATACATACTTAAAGCTTTTTTTTTTTCAAAAGAAAGTAGTTTTATCTTAATAAATCCACAGAGCTTGTTGTATTTGGAGATGAAAATAACTTCAACATTTATTGTCTCAAATAGTTAGAATTCAGTAATCTATTATATTGATTTTAAAGTTTAGTCTTATCTTCATCCCAAATCTAGCTATCTCCTAAAATGTTTGGAAAATATTTTAAAATCATTTATTTCACTATTGAAAATATATTTTGAAAGTAAATACAATTTTGTCCTGTCATAAGATGAAGAGGTAGTTTAAATTCTATACAAAGGTATATTTTGTAATATATATTAATGAGTTTTATGAATCAATTCTGAAAGTATAGAAAATGTATTTTGAACATTAAAATGTGTTTTGCTATAGTGAAGTGTCAGCATTAATACAGATCATCTTTGGAAAACTTCACGTAACTTTAAAACTGAGTTAGAAACCAAATATTGAGGTGTCACTTTGAATAAACATATATCATGCCTATGGTAACAGTTCCTATTTTAATTAATACCACCAATCTCTGTGATTTCCTAAAGGTACTATGGTCTCATGGTACTAATCACAGAAGTAAAACTGTATTTCATTGTCTTAAATATTTCATTATCTATTGAACAAAGCAACTAAACTTTATTGCTTAGAAAGTATTCTTTGAACCTTTCATTAGCTGTTAAACTAGAATAAAATTTACTATTTGAGAATATTCTCAGGTTAATTTCCCATTGAATAAAAATTATATTGTCTAATAAAATATCTTAGTTTGAATACAGCAGTCACATTAGTTATGAGAAACCAATATTCAAGCATTTGCTTAGAAATATGTCATATTTGGTAATTTCAGTACTTTATTTTGCAACATAATTATTGGAAATAATATATATTAATCTTTTTTCTATTACCATTTTAATAGTTTTTAACACCATGGTTTGATAATATTCATGTCCCTTTTCATACCTTTTTCCAGATTCCTCTGCTTGAACATATCTACTTACTGTTCTACTTGCTTTATGCTCATTTCTTTCCTTCCCATTTAAACTTATCAAAGCCTATTTGTGCTATCCAAATATTCGTGAATGTAGTATAGTAGTGTAACCATACATCAGTTTTCTTGGAGAAAACTTAACTCTCTTACATCTCTTAGCAGGTATCATTTATCAAGTTGCTCCACAGTTAGGGGTAGGACTTTGTGCCCAACTCTTTCTGCATGGTGAAATTTATTCTCACTTGGGCCTGAACAGGTCTTTTGTATGTTGTTACAACCACTATGACTATACATATGTAGCTTCCCTGGTTTGTCCAGAAGACTCCTATAATATCATCCACAGCCTTTGGCTCTTACACTCCTTCTTTCTCTTTTTACCTCAATGATTCCTGAGCCTTGGAAAGGAGGATACTAGTAAATTAAGACACAACAAACAAACAAAAACTGCTCTGAATGGATGTTCAAGACCTGCACAGAATTATGTCAGCCAAACTGCCAGCATAAATGATGAAAGAGATCATGAATTCCCAACTGTAGCGATGGATATACTCATAGTCAATGACTCTTAAGAACACAGGACTCTGAGAAGCCGTCCTTGTCCCAGTAGATTGTTAGTGTCCATGCACATACACTAAATGGGTTTAAACAAAGAAAATATGTATTGAGAGGAATATTTATTGATGAAGAAGAGGTATTTAACAGTAGGGAATGGGGATAGATTTGATCCAAACACATTAAATGCATGCATTAAATTACCAAACAATAAAAACATCTTTATTATAGTAATCATCAGAAATAAAAAAAATCAGAAAAAATTTTACCTTTTTATTCATGAATTAAAAGGGAAGTTCATATGCAACACTATTCTGATGATGCTTTCACAACTTTGTTTAATTATTATATTGTATATTTCACAACATTGTAGATATATAGGTATATATTAAATATGTTTATATATTTTACATTGTTGTATATATACATATGTATACATATATAATGTATAGATAACACATGTATGTTATAACAGATTTTATAGAATATTGTATATAACATATTTGTTGTAATTATATGATGTTTATATATATATATATATATACATTTTCTATTCTTTACAAAGCATCATTACCAACACAAATTATAAATGGAAGAGTTTGAGTTTATGGTTCCAGAAGAATAAAAGATTATCACCAACCTGATGCAAAACCAAGGGAGTCCAGAGACATGGTGAGTACAGCAGAAAGCCAAGACCTTGTCTTAATCTACAAGCAGGAGGAAGACAGTAAACTAGGAATAGACATATGACTTTGATCTCTCAGAGCCTGCAGTCAGTGACATACTTTCCCAGGCAAGGACATGGCTCTTAAACTGACCAAGCAATGTTACAGTGAGGGACCAAGTATTCAATGTCTGAAATTATAGGGATATATAATTCAAACCACCACTGTATAAATTTATTAATATATTAATGTGTATGCATGTGTGTATCATGAACATAATAAATATCATTTTTAAGAGCATGTGTTCAGATTGCAATAAATACTATGTTACCATAAAATAGCAATCATTTCTTGATATTATCAAAGTAACAAAATAAAAGAAAATCACAAAAAATTGGGTACTTCTAAAATACTTTGTTACAAATGTCAGGTAGACAAAATAGAGAAATTTCTGTTATAGTATTCAATTGCTATTTCATGCTATTTTCAGCCCTTGAGTTGTCTTGGAGCTATTGATCTGCTAGCAATTTCAAAAGAATTTACCATATGGTCACTAGCACATTAGTCTTTACACAGAGGTAGCAATAGATGGCTAAAATAGGATCTAAAGGTCACTAAAAATAAATAGGCTCTGGACCTGCAGCATTTTAAAATTCTTCAATCATAGCTTCCATTGAGTGAACAAGCCTGCAACACAGTTGGGACTTTCTTTGGGATCTGAAGGTATTTCAATATTCTTCACCAAGAAACCACTCTCTTACATTTGAATTCAGATTTACTCAAGTTCTTAAGACACTGACAAAATGAAGCCACACTTTACCAGAAAGTAACATATCTCAGTGCCTAACAGAGTCTCCCTACTCTTTGAAATCTCCTAAGTTAGCCTTCACTGTCTTTATTTATCTTATTGTCTGGTATTGCAACTGACACCAAAGGGTCCCATCAAGTCCTGATTAGAGGGTTATTGAGATTTTCTAGCCCAGAGACCCAGAAATCCAGCCTCTTCCAAAATTCTTCCATGTACTGTTTTTCTTCTTTCTCTCTCTCTCTCTCTCTCTCTCTCTCTCTCTCTGTTCTTTCTTTCTTTCTTTCTTTTTTGAGGTCACAATTTAATTACAACATTGCTCCTTTCCTTTCCAGGCTTAAAACTCTCCCATATAATCTTTATAACCTCTTTTTATTCAGGGGCTCTCATCTCATTATTATTTTATTCATATTTCAACTTTTGATTGGCTGAGGTGTTCTGAAGAGAAATCCATCTGGGACAAAGAATTTTATTAATGAATGGTGAAGAACAAGACATACTTTGGTTATATGAAAAATATCCATAGATTATTGTTATAGACTATGCTAGTTTAATAAATTAGAGCTTGTAGATTCTCCTTCAATAACAATGACATCACTAGCACTGCAGCCAAGGTTCCAGTACCAGCCATGTATTCTCCACTGTTATGTGGGTCTTAAATCTAATTAGAGACCTCTTGGTCACTGCCAAAGTATTATGCTAGTACTGTGCTTTTAGGGTTATGGTTTCATGGTAGTCATTGATGTGATTCATAAGTACCATAGCCAGGTAGGACTGTTGGTTGTCTCCCTCCTTTGGAATCTTGCATGCTATTGTCTGGTACCAGGAAAGCTAGTCCTTAGGGAGGAGACATTCAGGTCAATTCCCTGGGCCCTGTTTTTGAAATGTATGGTGTTTTCCAACTTACCTCCACTTTTTGAGGCCAAAGTCAGCAACAGGCTTGATGTTTTTGGACTCTCTTGGACAGCCTTTGCCAACAACTCAATAGAGGACTTCTCATGTCTGGTATTGAGTTTCTCTTGGGTTGTCTTTACCTCATAGAGGGAACATTGTCAGTTCAGGTAAGAAAAATTCATTAAAATTATGCATGTCTAGTTATACATAGAGTTATGTGCAATATAAGTGTTGGTAAGTAAATAATCATGTAATTTCTAAATTAATTGAAAGTAATAGTTTAATTATTTTTAAAGAATTTATTAAGAACAATTCATTTTAATTAACTAATGCAATCATTCATTCATTAATTAATCATTGGAATCATGCATCCCAACCACAGTTTCCTCCTCCCTTCTTCTGCCCATTCTCTCCTTCATCCTTCTACACACTCCCTCCTAGTCTGCACTTCCTGTGTTTCCCTTCAGGAAAGGGCAGCTGCCCGCCCCCTCCCGTTCTCTCAAGCAAACACTGCATATCAAGTGGTAAGAAGTTTAGGAACCTCCTCTCCTATTAAGGCTGGACTAGACAACTAAGGAAGAGTACAAGGAGGGTCCTAAAAGCAGGCAAAAAAAAAAAAAAGCATGAGGAAACTGCCCCTGATTACTTTTGTGGCTTGTCTGCATCCTTACTATTATTGCATGTCCGTCCTTCTTCTGTGATTATCTCCATCCCCTTTTTCCTAAGCAGACCCCTCCTTCCCGATTTCCCCATCATCACTTGTATCCTACAATCCCCTTTTACCATTTTCCTACCTTCTTCTGCATTTGCCTCCATTCCCCTCTCTAAGAGCACCCCCCATTACCCATTTCCACGATCAGATAACTTCTGCCCTGCTATTTCCTTCTCTCTGTCTTCCTTCGTCCACATCCTGATGGTCCAAATACATGTGGTAAAAATTCGTCATATGATCAGATATCTCCTAGTTATGTTTTCTATTGTTGTGATAAAACACCATGACTAAAAGGAATTTAGAAGGGAAAGCATTTACGTGGCTTATGCCTCCACATCACATACTAATAACATACAATGCCTTCAGGCTAGGAACTTAGATGCAGGAGCTTATACAAAGGCCATGAGGCAGAACTCCTTGCTCCCTTGTTCCCCAAGGCTTGCTCCGGCTGTGTTCTTATAGCAAGGAGAACCAAAGCCCTAGGAAAGGCACTTTCCACAGTAAGAGGGTCCTCTCACATCAACTATTCATCAAGAAATGTACCACAGGTTTGCCCATATGCCAACCAAGGCTGTCTTTGCATATTACTCTAGCTATTGTAAAATTTAATAAAATTAAACATCAACAACTCTCATAGAAAGGAATGCTTTTGTATTAATTTTCTACATTAGTGCTCTTGTTTTGCTTATGACAAAATTTCATACAGAATTTCTTTTTTATTGTTTTTGTTTGTTTGTTTTTTAATTTTATTTTTTATTATTCATTCCATTCGTTTACATCTCAAATGATATCCCACTTCCTGGTTACCCCCTCCACCAACTCCACCATCCCAAGATATTTCATTTCCCAGTTGCTCCTTCACTAACCCCCATCCCATATCTGCCATCCCCCCTCCTCTTTGCCTGTATGAAATTGTTCCCCCACTCACTGACACTCTCCAACCCAATCACTCCAGCATCACCCTATGCTCAGGAAAGGCCATTCTCTGCTACATATGCATGCATTCCTTCCTTCTTAAGGGAGGAAGGGCTTATTTTAATACTTGACTTGAAGTGTTAATCATCAAGATGGAGATTATGGCTCATGAGTTTGTGGCAGTTCATCACCTTGTTTTAATAGACTAGAAGCACAGAAAGCTGTTGAATACTTTAAAGTGAGTTTCATATTGAATATGATACCTGGATATAATATTTTATCATTTCATTTTTTCATTTAGTTTGTTTTATAAATTTAGTTTTTATATATTCATCTTTTCATTTAGTTTTTAATACTTAATATAACATCTGGCATTTAGTGTTAAATATAACAGACTTCTAGCTTATAGTTGTTATTAACATTATCAGTAATCTTATAATACCCATAAAACATGTCATTTTTTAATAGTTTTTCCAGTAAATTGTGAGTTTACTGGTCTTTTGATAATAATTGACTTTATTAGTTGATTCCTTTTAGTCTTTATTTGTTCAGAAATTACATCATTCTAAACTCTGGCCTCATTTTTTTCCCTAAATGTCTATCATTTATTATTTACAACCTATTTTCAACCCCTGTGTATATTTATAACAGTATATTTACTGTGCTTCATTAATAAGTGATATTTTAAATTCCAAACTTAAAATTAACAAGCATGTGATTACAGATTGCAAATTTGATGCATACAATAAAATTAAATCATCTTTCTCTGTTTAATTGCAATTATAAAGAGGCTTGAGGCCCAGGGAATAGGGAAGCCTGGTGGGGGTGGGGGCATCCTCTTGGAGACAAGTTGGGAAAGGAATGGGATACAGAACTGTGGGAGGAGGCGCTTGTAGGCAGCAATGGCTGGAATGTAAAAAATCAAAGGAATATAAAATAAGTCAGTTTCTACACTTTCTTTGATGGTGAATCTGGTCTATCGAGCAGATGGGATTGGAACCACCATGGCTATGATCCTTTGAAGGAGAAACTTGCTGAGGTTACTTGCCATGCTAAGACTTACCCTAAATATTGGTGGTACCTTTCCATGAGCAGGAGTTCTGGACCTAGCAATAAAAAAGTAAGATGAGCAACAACATTCATCTCCCTCCACTTCCTGACTGAAGATGGAATCTGAGCACCTTCCTTAAACCTTTGCTGCTTGTAGTTCTTGTCCATTATGGACTGTAAGCTTACTTTTGAGACAAAACTAAAAGTTCCTTCCTTAAATAGAAAAATGACATAGCTACTATAGCTAATTGCAGTGGGTTGAATAAGAGGTGTATCTTTTCCTTAGTCATTTTGATCATGGTACACAGTTCGTGGCAATGTTTTAGGAAGTTTAGGAGAGGCAGCCTAGCTAAAATATCTGTGTCATTAGGTCAGGAGTTGGGAAGCCCTGTTTACAGTTTAAATCTCTGATAATGAATCAGGTTCTTGATTCCTTTGTCTAATCTAGGTTGAGGCAGTAATATGGTGTCCACAGGATAAGTATTTTTATTATAATATATACTGACTATTCATGTTCTCCTTGGGGTTCTCTCCAAATTAAAACATGTTGGAAAATGTCTGTACTTTTATGCTGAGTGAATCATAAAGGGTTTTTTAACAGAGGAGAAAGAGGAGAAGAAGGCAAAACAAATACAAACTCTTTTAGTATTTCCACAATATCTCAACCACAAACAACTCAAAGCACATAAACATTTGTTTTATTACAAGTGGTAGAAAAAGAGCCTTATTGTCAAATCCTAACTCAATAAGATGACATATTGAAATACTAGAGTCAGACCTCATTGAGAAGGGAGATTGAGGGAAGGGAGGGAGGGAGGGAGGGAGGGAGAGAGAGAGAGAGAGAGAGAGAGAGAGAGAGAGAGAGAGAGAGAGACACTGCACTGGGAGATTTTCTGTGATATTCATCATTACTGACATTCTGGCTCACAATTCCCTTGTATTTCAAAAACACGGATATTACTTTAGTTTCTCACCTTGACCGCTTAACATTATTGCAGAAGATAAAACCTGACTCTGCTATTCTCTAACCTTGTGTGCTAGAATTTCATTTTATGCTTTTAGTTTTACATAGACGAAGTGCTACAAGGTAAAGAATGGCCCATCTACCTCCAGAGCCAGCAAGGATGGATTGCTTGTCTGAGATGATGTGTATTTTTTCAAGCCAATTGAGTGTCTGATTAATTGAAGAGGGGGAATTATTTTTAAAATGGCTTGCATGCCATTTATTCTCTCTTTGCTTTTCAGGAGTAGACTTTATGAGAATTTTATTTTTCATTCAATTTATAACAGCATTTGTTTTCTACCAAAATTACTCCAGTAAGATTGTTTGATATTATAGAAAGTAGAAAGTATTGTATGTGGAAAAGTACCATAAGAAGATTCTAGAGCAGCAAACAACATGTAACTGTGAATTTATTCTATTTTCTATGTGATATAAAACTGTATATATATATATATATGCAATAACCTTTCCCTCCAAAAATTCATGAATTTGAATATACTCAAAAGAGATGATTGTAAATTCAAAGGTAAATATATAAGAATAATCCTGATTGGAGAATACATATTTCAGTGTATATAGTATTTATCTCTTATATTTCATATCTTATATTTAAATTAATGAAGGATCTGATCTCCCAAAAAGATGGAATGGAATTATGCAATGAAAAATATACTTCAGAGTTATTTTTTAATGAACTGAATACTATTTTATAAATAATCATAAAAATATCAAAACACAACAAATCAAGAGTAGATCCACATTTTCAGGTGTTGTGGATGATACACCTGGAATTATGGAGAACATTTATTATTCAGTAGAATTAAGATATAGTTAGATAGGAGAAAGAAATTTCTGACATGTTACTGGAAAGCAGACTGGGTATGGATAGCAATAAAGTATTGCTCATTTGAAAATCAGAGAGAAGATATTGAATATTTTCCAGAGATTAAAATGGAAATTTAAGTAGATAGACTTTTTCTGAATTGAGTAGTTGAGTGGTAACACAAACATGTAACTTTTCAGGGGCAATTAAACAGTTAAAGAGAAACTAAGCATGTAATACGTGTACCACATGACACCAACACATGAAACTTTTGGAAGATTTCAAAAAAATACTAAAATGATGCGTTTAGTTCTGATAATACAGTGAAATGATAACTGATTTCTGCACTTTTAGCAGTGTGAATACAGCTCAATGTAATCCTTATAATGCTGTGCTGCATAAATCCAGTGGTTTATAAAGCAGTATTCAATTAGGTAAATTAGAAAAATATATACATTATATGAAGAAATGAAGTTTGGGACTGGATGATCTCAGAAGATAAGCCAGTGGCAAACAAAACCAATCTTTATAGGTTACTCCCTTAAATCAAAGGTTAATTTTTAGGTATCAAGTCTACAAATCACTGGAATTGGTTGTATCTTTATGCATACATCATTTACCTATAGTTATTTAACTTTATTCAAAATTTATTCATTTGATAAAGCAAAGCATTGTTAGTAAATAATTTACAAATGCATTGTCTGTGTCTTCCCACTTTAAATACAGCCTTACAACTACCTAGAAACAGGCCAATGCAACTCAATGCTACACATTCATTTTTAATCTTAGTTTCTTTGCTAAAGTATTATCTCACCATGGTCGGAGTTAGATAAATAATTTGTTCAATGTTTATATTAATTAAAACCTTTCCTAATGAATAAAAATTGAGTAATTAATCTTTTATTACTTGTGAAAATGTCTAACATGTTTCTATCAAATTGTATATGCCAGTTTTAAAATATAATGAAGCAGCAAAGCCATCACAATTTATAACATACATTAAATGATAAGCAACATAAAGATCTCAGCAGGAATATTTACTATTGTACAGTTCACATTAGAGTGTTTTTCATGTATGTCAACATTGACAGACAGCCTCTTGACCCTTCATTTAGTTGAATTAGCCACTATATTTCCTTTCTCCATTGAACAGTTAAGTAGCCAGCAAGCCAACGAGGTGAGTGCAAAATCAACCAGAGCAACTTATTTTGTCACTATTGCAAAATAAAATATATATCGAATGCCAAGTGACACCTGATACATGGGAAGTCCTAGATTCAAATCGTGAGATTGTGAAGCCCATAATGAAAATCTAATTAGGAATGTTTTACAAGTCAATGTACACACAAAATGCATTTATTGTATACCTTATTAAATTGTCAGACAATGTCTTTTGCAGTTATTTACTTTATTATTGTGTCTATTCCTAGTGACCTCCATAGTCACATTCATCAGATCATGGGTGGTGATAAAATAATTAAATATTTATTGAGACTATGATAACATCATTCCCATTTCCCCTTTCCTCACCTTTCTCTCTTTTGATTCTTCAGAATAGGCCAAAAAGTACACTTTTACAGTGGAGGACACAGGTTACATAATCTATCCAGATGTGTTTATTTATATTAAAGCCCAAAATAATTCTGAAAAGCACACCAATTTGTTGACCAGCACAAAATGTTTAGCTATGAAAACATTCATATAAATGACATCATATGGACTAAATAGATTATAGTTTTTGAATTTATATATTCATACATGTATGCAACAACATTTCCCCCCCCCAAAATTCATGAATTTGGAGGAGAGCAAGAGGGATATAAGTGAGGGTTTGGAGGGAGAAAAAGAATTGAGAAATGCTCTAATTATGTTATAATCTCAAGGAGAAAAAGGAAAAATCCTGAGATTATTGGCTACTTAACAAACTTTTAACAAACACATATTTGCTTTTTAAATCTTGAACCTTACTAATGTATGATGTCTTGCATAAGTGTGTAAATTCCTGAGTGTCTACTTCTTTCCTTTCAGCAAATTTAAGTGATTTGTGTCTTGTAATTTCTAGAATTCAGCATTTCACAAGGAAGGATCGCCGGAAACTCATTTGAACCTTTTCATTCTGCCTCATTTATTTGATGTATCTTCTTACTCTTCTGGCTGACACAAATTCAGCCATTTGACCCTGTGGTGGAGCCAACAAATTTTAAGAGAAGGTAAAATGTTGGCCAAAAGCAAGAAGGCACAAATCCTATATGTCATAATGCATTTCCATTTACCATATTACCTTGTATTATTCAATTACATTAAAAGTTTTCTAGACATCAAGCATTGCCATGATCATTTTTTTTTTTTGCCTTTAGTTGCACTATATAAACTGTTCTCTTCTTTAAGTAAAATCTTGGCTGATCACATCATTTAATATTTAATAATTAATATCAATACATGAACATTGGCTCACTCAAGCATAAGTAAAATTTTCATATTTTAAGAGTGTGGATTTCAGCTTTTCATATGACCAACGATTAGAAAGTAATTTGATTTCTTTAGTTCTGCATTACTATGGTGTGCTGTTTTAACTGTATCTGGATACGAAGGATTCCATTCCATAGCTTCACTGGTATCAGAAGAAAATAATTACTGAGCTTTAAGACTTGTCCTAGATGCTTTGCTTACCCAGTGATGCAAGAATTTGCCAGGGAATCTAGGACACTTAGCAATGCTATTACAAGAGGAGTACATTTTGACAAAGTTTCTGAAGTTTGCCATTTAAGTACTTCTAGGCAACAAAAAGATACTAATTAAGTTGGAGCTCACAGTCTACTCCAGATTACGTTCTTGACATAATATGTGTGTTAGTTATAAGAAAGCAACACTGCTTAGGATATTTGTGGCTTCTAATAAGGATTGATGTCTATGTCTTGAAAGGAGGTTTCAGAGTTTATTGTCCACTTTTTAGTCATGAAAGCTACCTTATTTCTTTAGCATAAAGACTAATGGATGGGTTGAGGAAGCATAGTTTTGAGTAAGATTACAAATAAAAACAATTGACCTCTTGAGTCAAAATTCTACCTGTGTAACCTACCTGTTCAAATATGGGCATGTGACTTAATCTCTTTGCAGACATTATTTATTCATTGCTTACTTAAAGTGGACTCTGGATTTGCAATATACCCTAAAGAGATTTTGTAACACTTCAATGAGATAAAAAATTGATTATTATTGAGAGGCAGTATTTAAAATTGTCTCAGCATGCTTCCTATATGTGTGTGTGTGTGTGTGTGTGTGTGCATGTGTGTGTATAATCACTATCATTTACTGATTTATAGTTCATTTACTAGTACTAGACTCGCTTGTCAACTAAGTCTTTAGATTGGTTGAGCAGGAGTGAATTATTCTTTCAAAGGTGGTGCATTATTATAAGTGGGTCTGCTCTGTCTCATTTTGACAGTAATATTCACTTAATACAACGCAGATATTCCATAATACAGTGCTAAATTTGGTACAGGACACATTACACTGAGTTTGCAAAAGAACTGCTCTGTTGCATATGATTCATTTGTATTTCCCCACACATTAGCTTGTACTTTATAATCAGATGTAAAATATGCCTGAGATTTATTTTAACAGCACCTTTAGGACCTTATCTTTAGGGATATTTGTTGCAAAGACATTGCTTCCAGCAAAAGGTGTCATTCAGTGCCTGTAAGAATATACAATGAAGGCATTTTGGAAATTTAGGTAGTCTTTGTTAACCAAATTATTAAATTAAATAGTACAACTACAATGTATGTAGAGACAATAAAGTGTTAAGTGGATATATTTATTTCAAAATCAGCATTCACTTCTAAGAATTATCGATATGCTAATGGTCTGAGTGATATGTGTCCTTTCATATTTCTTTATAATTCATCACAATATATGTTATTCTAAAGATTGAATTTATTGTCTCTGTTGGACAGTTTTCTCTCAATGTGAAAAGAGCCAAGTTCACAAAACCTTATTTTTAGTAAACTTCTATTTATCATATTTCTTTTTATGCCTTAGTAAACTTCTAGTAACTTTTAGAGCAGTAGCACCAGACATGGGTTGTCTCATGCATAATTTTTCTATAAATTTTGAGGAAACTACAAAACTCAAAAGCATCAGAGCACCTTCAAAGCTATTCAAAGAGGTTGATGAGTTTAGGTGAAATTACTAGTTATTCAATGATGGGATAAAAGTAAGAAGCTTAAGCGGCTTATACTACACTATTTTTCAGAGCCAGATATTAAAAGTCTGCATAGTATATAAACTTCTAAGGCAGAAACCTTCATCCTCAACTACAATATGTAAAGGCAAACTGGAGTGGGTATCTCTTCATGGTTCCAAAGCAAGCAAACAGACAAAATCTCTTCTTTTGTTAATAAAGACTTTCTTTAAGAAAGAGGCAAATCAGAGTGGTAGTATATCATGAAGGGCAAGAAGAGTAGAAGGAAGCAGAGTGCTGCCAAAAAAAAAAAAATCAAAGTAAGCTTTAAATGGCATCATAAAACATAATATTTTGTCCACCCATTATTAAATGGACATACTAATTTAAAAAATAAAAATAATTATTTCAGTGACTTTTCTATCTAATTTCTTGAAAATGAAGATCTTCATTAAGGAAGGTCCCACTGTGAGCTCTTGCTTCTGTCTTCCTTATAGGCTAAGAGTGGTTTCTATATAGTATTCCATGGAAGACTCTACACATGCACAGATACTTGTGCAGTAGATATATGATGATACATAACTTACAACAATTAATTAGAAAATAATGACCCATGAGTGCATGAATTTCTAAAAATAAAGAGCATGACTAAATTCAGAACTCTGTTTACTATGTTATTTTCCTGCAATATATTTACATTAAATCTAATGTCTCAAATCTAATGCCTAAAATAAAGCTACTCCAGGATTTAAACAGGACTTAATAAATGCATTTGATAAATTCATTGTATGGACTTTTCTAATCAGGAAAAAACTAAGTGATTATATTCCTATGAATTAAGTTAAATAAATGAAAATAAATAATTGAAACTATAAAATTTATGTTTTCAGAATTTGAATTTTCCAAGCCATTTAAATATTTTCAGATAAGTTTCTTCTGCAGCTGTCAAGGAAAATTTACATGTCTGTTTCCCAAATTGTTTATTAAAAATATATGGTGTGTTTTTTACCTACTGTTAACATGAAAGTTACTTAATGATCACAATTAATCATTGCTGAAATGCTACTCCAACTAGTATTAGCTAAACTAGGTTAAATGTGCAATACATATTTGAACAAAATTATTCTTATGTAATAGAGTAATGTGTAAAGAATGGACACAATGAAAACATTTAATATGCTCAAAGCAGTTCCTGGATTTACACATTCTTAGAATGTGCAATGGAATGTAAACTATTTTATTTTCCCCTTTGGAGTTCTATGTATTCATGGAATCTCCTTTAAATTCAAGAGTTCACACTTGATTTGAAAGTCCCTGGTGTAGTTCTCCTTGGTGAAGATTTAGGATTATATTCTACCACTTTAGCCAATACTTTCTCAAGTTAAGTGAGGAAAGTGTCTTCCACTCAGCATATTTCTACTTCTTCTCCCTATAGACACTGATTTCAAGTAGAAGGAAGATGAATGGGTAAGAATCCAGGGAAGACCAGGAAGACTAGCACTCTACCCATAAGACTCATCAAAATAAAGCAAAATAGCACAATTTGCTGATAGTACTGGCACACCCACAAGTGATGGACTATGTGGATCAATGTAATTTGCCTTTTTGGGGGGTTAGATATAAAATGGACATACTTTACACATGTATGGTTCCATCCATGTTTATATATAGATGCTAGAGACTCAGATAACTCAACCTCTGACTACTGAACTATTTACTGTGAATAGATTGAGGGCAGGGGGAAATAGTTCCTTCACACATATACCTACTGTTGACTCCTTCAAGCTGGGATGACTAATTCAAACCCAATTATGGCCATGGGAAAGCAAAAGGATTACAAACAAAACCAAGGTCCTTTTCCTAGGAGAGAGACTCAGGATGGGATTGTCTTGGTATAAATGAAGAAGTAATAAGTTAGTTTAAGGCTTGGGGGGAGGGCTAGTATATTATATGAATATATAAAAGTTTCAATTAAAAAAAGCAACAAATAAAGGATTTCCAATCAATTAAATAGAACTCATTTAAGTTTTATTGTTATAGTAAAAATTAATTGAGATTGCATCCATAAAGATACCAGATTTTAAAATATTATTGTCATATTTCTCATCCTATACAAAGTATTAACATAAATATCATTATGATTCACTGCATGATATGTTCATATAATATGAACATTGCGAAAGTATTTTCAATCTACAAATAACCAAGTATTATGACCTTGAACCATTCAACTCAAACATAAATTATTGGATCTGAGAGGTTGATCAGTACGTAAAGGCATTTGCTGCTAGCTGAAAAGATAACAGGATAAGGCTCATTCATTGTAGCATTGCCAAGGACAGGAAATGTGAATAAAAGACTTGCAAAGTGTATCCAACACCAATATATTGGGGAGTAGTCCCACAATTTGATCAAGTAGGTTTCAGAGATGGAGGGTTGGTTCAATATAGGTAAATACATAAATATAATCCACCATATAAACAAGTTTAAAGATAAAATATCTGACTCAAAATTGTTCTTGTCTAAAAGAACTGCAGGGACACAAAACGGAGAAGAGAATGATTAGCTCAAATTAGGATCAGTCTCAAGGGGAGGCTGCAAGTCCTGACACTATTACTGATGTGCTTACAGATAGGAGCCTAGCATGGATGGTTTCTGAGAGGCCTAGCAAACAGCCGACTGAGACAGATGCAGATACTTACACCCAAAGACTAAAGTCAGGGAATCCTGTGGTTGAATTAGGGAAAAGCTGGAAGAAGCTGAGGAGGAGGGATACCACAGAGGAAGACCAGCAGTCTCAATTAACCTCAACCCCCAGGATCTCTCAGACACTGAGCCACCAACCATGCAACATATAAGAGCTGGTCCAAAGCCGCAGACATATATACAGTAAAGGACTGCCTGGTCTGGCCGTGATAGAAGACAAGCCTAACCCTTGAGAGACTTGAGGCCCCAGGAAGTGGGGAGGCCTGGCGTATTAGGGAGACAGTGGGTTGGAGGAATGGGATGAGGGACTGTGGGAGGGCAGTTGAGGGGGAGAGAAATGACTGGACTGTAATAAAAAATAAAAGTAATAATAATAATAAAGAAGCTAAAAGTAAACTCTTACCAGGGAATAAATAAATTGCATATGACTTAACAAATTATAAAATGGAGAATCTACTGCATATATAAACCATAAGTCTGGTTTCATATCATCTAGACATGGCTTCACTGTGTATTTAGGAACTGTTGGCTTTGTTGATGTTTCTACGGGTAGGTTGTGTTTTGAATTGAAGTTTTTGAGGCTCTAAAGTCAAAGACCAAGAAGGAAACAGAATGTGTTCCTGGGCCAACATTCATTGGGTTGCAAGCAGCTGAGTTCTGTGTTAGCTGCATTTTGTGTAGCTACTTCTCCTTTTTCCTCTATGTATCCTGATCTGTTCATAGTTAATTAGAATTCACATATAATCTTCATTTTCTTTAGTCTCTCTCCTTCATGCCTTCTCTACATCTCTCAATGATGTATATTTGTTACACAACAAATACACATATATACATGTATATTAGGAGATATATATATATATATATATATATATATATATATATATTCTACAGTGAAAGCCCATTTTGTCTCTAGTCCTGATCATAATGCTTTAATCTTTCATGAGCCCCATGCTCAGGAATTAATTTACTTTTTAAAGGCATAGTTTTCAAATATAAAATTTTATTTGAAAATATAGAAACATGTATTTTAATGGTAAGGGGCTCAACCTACTGCAGTAAGACCAAATGACTCAAAATAAGGTTGTATTAATTCTCAAATTTCAAGGAAAACTGTGAAAAAAATCTAAACATGGAAAAACAAGGAGATTATTCAAATGAGATATCAACATTAATCATCATTTTTAGTTTTCTTAAATTCAAGAAAAATGGAAATTTATTTCCATAATAATATTGATAGCAGTGGGCAAGTGGAGAGATATATTTCCTGCCAACTGCATGAATTGAAAGTGGAACATTAAGTGTGTACAGACATAAGTTGTTGTCTGTGTTTCCATCTTAACTGCACTGGGCTTCTTATCACCTTTTAAAGCTCCACATCTCATTAAAACTCTATGTTACATAGTGTGTTGTGTGTTCAATAAAGTAGTGGAAGAAAAACAAGTGGTGGGTGCACTTCATCTTACCATCTTTTTCTGTGTCAGCTTTGCCTGTCTCCTTGTTTCCCTCATTGCTCAATCTTGTCTATACCACAGGATCAATGAAAATGCTTTGCAGAAAGAAGGAGCAAGATGCAGAAAGATGGATAACATTTTAGTACCATATTGTTTCTTTGTGTTCTCCCCACTACTTTTCATGTGCCAGTCAACATGCAGGCTGCCTCTGGTTAAGAAACTTTCAAATTGCCACACACCAAATATTTTATGTATAAATATGAAGAATCGTTTTCCACATTGTAAATTTGGTCTTCATTCCTAAGGCAAGTATATATATTTTGAATATCTGTATGGTCTTAGCTAAAAATTATATTGGAAAATAATTTATAATCATCTTTTTATTTTTAGTAAACAGACAGGAAAGACATTTGTGTGATATTTTGGAAATATTTATGCAATAGGTTCTCTCTAGAGAATACTGGGCTGTAATAAGAGTTTGCACTGAGAAATGATGAGGTAAAGACATTTATCTATTATATCAGATTTCCTATTTTAGCCATTTTCACAGTTGATTTTAACTTAGAAAACACCCCCTTAAAAAATTGCATTTCAGGCACAGAATAAAATCCTGCATTGAAATATATGAATATGTATGTAATTACACAGAAAAAAAGTAGAACCAATCAAAATTTTATAACTTGAAGTATCCTTCCAGGAAACTCTAGTGTTTTAATGATGGGCTAGGGCTTAATTTTCTCTTGAAAAGCAAATCAACCAGATTTGTGAAAGATTTATGTAGAACAAACTCCCATGTTTTTAAACTATTTCCATGGAACATTTTGGTGCCTTTCAACTTTTGACTTAACATAAAAGTATAAATTATTCATACCATACAGAGATGTCTAATTATCCTCATAATATTCTGTAAGCAGAATGTCATTTCAGGTGAAGGGTAGGGACTTTTACGGAAGAGTTTTTGTCACAGGACCTAACTGGATACTTTGTTTCCAAGTCCAAAACCCTTACTTACAGAAGCACATCCTTTAAAGCTAGATGTACAGAAGTTGAACATGTCATTCATCATCAATATTCATGCAACAATTGCTATAAGAAGATTAATAGGAGAATGCTGGTATTAAAATATACATTAATAGTTATACATATTTGCAAGCATGTGTAAATTTATTTTATATTTTTATACATTCGAATATATACATGTTTTAAGTATATTATATAAATGAATGTGTGTGAAATAGAGTGACAGAAACCATCAAGGTTTTATTAAAACATTTTGTTTTGTGTGTGTGTGTGTGTGTGTGCACGCGCATATGTATGTATGTGTACATGTGCTTAGTTGTGTGCATGCACACATGCATCTCTCTGTGTAGGGAATAGTCATGCATTTGCAAGTTCATATGGAACCTAGAAACCGTAGTTAGTTCACGGAGCTCCTTAACTTACTAACTGATTACTTTTTTTTTTCTTTTATGAGATAGTGTCTGAGACATGGAGCTTAAAGTTTGAACTACGTGGCTGGCCAATGAGATCCAGGGATTCTCCTGCCTCTGCTCCCAATCACAAGTTTACAAATGAACACTTTTGTACCCATATTTTACATGGGTAGTGGGGGTCTAACTCAATCTTCTTTGTGTTTCCCATTGGGTCTTTTAGTGGCCTTTCCTTGAAATGTCTATTCACTACAATAATCAGCTTATTTCAACAAGACTTTGGAGGAGAGGAGATAATGTGATTCTCCTGGTCCTGCCTTTCTGTCCCTTTGATTGTCTTTGTGTGTTTTCTATTGTGTATAATTTGATAATTTGTAATGATATTTGAAGTTTGCTCTGCTGCCTGTGCCCTGGACTACTCACCGCTGCCCTTGGGGGTTGGAAGTGAGGTGGCACAGAGTCAACAACACAGACTCTTGGAACAGCTGCAGCAAGCTCATCTGAGCACTGCTGCAACTTCCTTTAATGCCCTCCACCCGTGCCCCATTGGTCCCGAGAAACCATCTTTTCTAAACAGCAGTTTCCAATTGGCTGGCATTGTCTGTGTCAGCAATCCTTGGTCTCTCAGACAGTCCTCAATTAGGTCCTCCGGAAGGAGATGCTTTGGTGGCCCTAGTATTTACATCAGGTTGCCTAGCTGTTCCTGCTAGATTGCTCTACTTCACAAGATCATCCTTTAAGGTGTTCAACGGTACTCATAAAACAGGTTTTATGAATGTAGATTGGAAAGCTTAAACAAACATAGAGCTCAATCTCTTTTTTCTTTTTACATGTGAAATGCTATAAGTTAAGTGTGGTTCTGTACTGCAGTTAAATTTTCTATATTTATCTTTACTCTGAACCCCCTTCAAGGTGAACAGTGTAACTTCCAGACTAGGGGCAAACCTTTCTTGTTGCTGCTTTCTTCTAGATAAGAAGAGAAACCTACACAAAACACTCCCTATCATTTACCTGTCAAATCTATTGGCTAGGGCTGTAAAAACTGACTATACTGCTGGGCTAGGATCAATCAGAATTTTTTTCTATACAGCATGACACAAATATATTTTACTTTGAGTCAATTCATTGAATTTTCAAAAGTATGTGTTTTTCAATGTAGCTAAGTTTTCTCTAGCTGGTAGGCAGTATAGAATATCTGCAATTAGATGTCATTTAAATCTGTCTATACTAATCTAGAAGTAGTTCAATACCATATTCTGGTAGACCAAATAACCATTTTTTTTTTCAGTTTTTAGCTCACCATGTTCTATTCCAGAGGACAGAGGCTAAGTGAACAACATTTACGATAGAGAAAGATGTACAAAGGAATTGGAACAGATTACTTATACAGAGCAAATGAAAACAATGACATTATTCGAGTAGTTTCTACAGAAACAATGTACCTCCCACATTTCACAGCTTTTCATATGGATTCCTTCTGTAGTGTAATAACAGAAACAATAATCAGCCATGAGAACAGCATAAAACCAAGAAGGATGGAGGTGTCATGGGGAAGAGATGAGAATGGAATTAAATTGACCAAAATCTGTAACTCCAAATGTCTCTTATCTTGAGAAGCTGCAGAGAAGTACATAATTAGTGAAGATTTGTTAATTATCCAGCTTGGAAAGAAAAGGCTATAATAAGGAAGGAGAGGCAAGCAACAGAAGCAATCCAGAAGATGATTTGCAGAGACACAAAACGCACCTAACAAAAGAAACAGAAGCAATCCATAAGATGATTTACAGAGACACAAATTGCACCAACAAAAGAAAGAGTATAGTCTCTTTCAGAAAATAAAAAAATCTTTTCCTGTTTCTCGTCAAAGTAAAAAAAAAAAATATTGAGTTGAAACTATTCGGTTTGTAAAATAAGCTTTGCTTTTATGTGAGTTGCATCAAAGTGGTTTTCTGTACTCCTTAGGATACCTGTTCATCCAAAGGAATATATAAAATACATTTTGCTGTACACATTAAGCTGTTCTCTAATCCGAATGTCTATTAATTTCTAAAGTAATACAAAGGTATAACTTAGTTCACAAATAGAATTTAAGTTATCAGAACCCAGGATAGGGAAACACTAGGCCGCTGAGGCAGGAGTGGGTTGGGGGGAAAGGGGGAGCACCCTAATAGAGGAAGGGGGAGTGAGGAGGGGATAGGGGCTTGTGGAGGGGAAACTGGGAAGGTGGATAATATTCGAAATGTAAGTAAATAAAATAACCAATAAAAATGAAAAACGATATCATGACTTGTATATGTTCCCTGCCTAAAATCTGGTATTTGTAAATCTGGTATAGATGAAAATTAATCAGGCATTACATAAGGAAATTCATTAACTGTGTAGCAAAGTATTTGACATCATTACTGTTACTTAAATTCCCGTTTGTGCTAAGTTTATAAACTACTTTCAAACAGATGTTTCCCAAACAATAACCCTATGGAAATGTCCCCAATCATCATATGTTTCTAAATACCATATTCTCTTGTGATATTTTTATATCTCTATTTCTCATCTATTGCAGAAGATGCTAAGCAATGCTACAATTTGATTTGCTTGTTGTCAATGATATTTTAGAGACTAAAATGAGTTATATTTTAGAGGAAAAACAAGTTTGGACCACATGGAAGATATTAATTCCTTACATATGTGACCCATGTTTAGCAACAAAGAATTTTCACAAGTCACTACAAATTACAGTATGTTTCAAAATGATGTGAGATGAACCATAATACATCTAACAATAAATCTAATAATTTGGTTTTTATATGGTAACTCTCATTTGAGATCTTCAACAGTGTCTCAAATGTCAATAATTGTTATACATTGAGAAAGCTTTGATTTAATTAATCCTCTTATCTGCAAAGAATCACAATATGTAACCAATTAGGCCATGTTTTGTAAGTTCCCTCTCAAACAGTATCATTTCTCTTATTGATAACTCCATGGGATTTTTTTTCTTCCTTTTTTTCCTATTTATTTATTCACTTTACATCCAGATCACCACATGTCCTTTTAGGTCTGGGTTACTTCACTCAGGATGATATTGCCTGCAAAATTCATGATGTCTTTGTTTTTAGTAACTGAATAGTATTCCATTGTGTAGATCTAGGTTATTTCCAGATGTTGCTAATTTGAATAAAGCTGCTATGGACATAGTAGAGTATGTGTCCCTGTGATATAGTGGGGTGACTTTTGAGTCTATGCCCAGAAGTGGTTTAGTTGGGACTTGAAGTAGAACTATTCCCGGTATTCTAGGAATCCACCAAATTGATTTTCAAAGAGGCTGTACAAGTTTGTATAGCAACCAGCAAGGAAGGAATGTTCCCTTATTCCACACCCGAGATGGCATGTTGCTCAGAGCATCTGAGGGTGCCCAGAAGTCTCAGTGGGCAGGGAAGATGGGTGTGTGGGGGAATGGAATTTTACCTGTATGGTTCAGGGTCAGCAAGTTGATGCAGGTGGGCAGAGAACTGGCAGGACCATGTTCCATGGGATCTTAATACTCTCAGTTCATGGCTCTGTTGAACAATATTATTCCTTGTTCTTATGAGGTGAATATCCTCCATGTACTGCAGGTATGGGGCTTGCCAAAGTTTCAAGTGGAGATAGAATATTTTACATGTGGAAGGGAAAATGAAGTGAAACTGCCAATCTGAGATTAACACTTAATTAAAAGTCAACAAAGCATAACATGATGACTTTTAGGTGTCACTCAGATTAAATAATGTGAGATGCTATAATATATTAACATTTAATAGTTCATTGACATGCCTCTAAACTGAAGCCAATCAAAATTGACAGTGCTCTCGAAGGCCGTTATGTTGGGCCTATTAAACCTTAATTATACCCAAATGCCAGTATTTGAATATATTTTCTTTTCTTCTACCATGTATATATCTTTTACATGTGTTGTATTAAACTATGAACATTTAAATTTAATTTGAATTTCTTATTTTAAATTTCTTACAGATAAATAATGTATTTTTTTAATTGAAGATATTACCCAAAATAAGGTAATGCTCCAATTTAGTTTCTATTTCATAATATATTTCTAACAATTAGTATGTTAAAATAATAGTTTGTTTCTGGGAATGAGTACCTACATCTTCTTATCATGGAAAATGACATTTCAAATGAATCCATTTCATTTAAATTATTAAATATTGCCAGAAGAATTCATCCTACATAAAAAAAAAAAAAAAAAAAAAGATGGTAAATCTTTGCCGAGAAGGCTGTTCCTAAGTGAAAAGCTAAAATAGTGGAAAACCTTGTTCTTTAAAAAAAATCAGGTACAAAATACATTCTAATTGTTAAATAGTCACCAATTGAAGACAATATAACTAGGTTATTAAAACATAACAAGATTCCATCTCAAACGACCCTGGTTCCAGTGATTCTGATTTCTTGACTAATTACAAGGTAAATGTTTGCTTATAATGTGTTTTCTGTTTCCAACTTCTTCTCCCTCAAATATTTCTTTTAAAATTTCTAACCTTCTGCTGATGGATCTTCTACACAATGGATATTTCACTTCTACTTTGTACATTGCATTTTGTCAGCAATGGATCCCCATATCGCTAGCATTTTCAAACCTGTACTTATATCTGATTTAATTTGTTGTCCTTGAAGTTTGGTGATGATTTTCTTTCGTAGCTAAGAAAACTTCAGTCGAGCAGTTCATATTCTGAGAAAAGTTATTTTGCAATGATCATTCTCAGTGTGTAGACTAAGGGTCATTTGCCGCAGCGTGACCTTGACAAATGTCTATAAGTCAAAGAATGTCTGACTGTAAACGATTTGGGGTGACAGGTCTATAACACATTGCACACACAGATTGGATTCCCAGCAAGGCTTTGCTGGCACACATGTCTTGCCTCACATGAGCAATATCAGAAAAATAACTGTTAGAGGAAAAAAAAAATCTTTCTGATATCGAGAACACACTAACTCATAATGAAATAAAATAACTAAAATTTGAACTCATTTCATATTTCTAGAAATTTGAATAAAATTCCTCTACTGTGTACAACAATAATCATCCATTAGAACTTGTTATACTATAAATTACTATTTTCTGATTGTTTGGATTCTTTGTATTACTTGACAGTTTCATACTGTTTTATTTACATAACTTGAATAGATATCATAGTCCTAGACTTTGAAAATTGGGTAAAAATAATGCTAAACCTTATCTTTTAACAATAAATTGAATCTAAATATGCTTACTCTGACTCCAGTGGACATTCTGAATATGGAAGAAAATAGAGAGTTGACGTTTCTGCTCTCTATAGTACGGGTCTCATTCTCTTCACTCCTGCACAATCTGCTCTGGTAAGACTTTTTTCATGTCAAATTCACCCCTTTCCCTTTTGAAATCTGGTACTACTTAGATTTTAGTACCAGTGATCTCCTTTCACTGGATACATTACAACTCAAGTAAGAAATAGCATTTAAAGAAGCAAGTTTTATGGAATGCATCTATAAACAATACATGTAAAGAAAAATTCAAAAGAAATAATGTCAAAAATACTTTTTTTTTAATTGGATATTTACTTTATTTACATTTCAAAGGTTATTCTCTTTCCCGGTTCCCTGCCCCCAAACCCCCTATCCCAACCCCCCTCCCCCTGCTTCTGTGAGGATGCTCCCCACACCCACCCATCCACTCCTGCCTCCTTGCCCTTGAATACCCCTACACTGGGGCAACCTTCAAGCCTTCAGAGGACCAAGGGTCTCTCCCATTGATGCCTGACAAGGCCATCCTCTGCTACATATGTGGCTGGAGCCAAACACTTCTGTAACTTTTAACCTTTAAAAATTTATTTTAGAAAGTTAGTACTGCAGCAGTTTATTTTTCTCCACAGAGCCTTTCATAGTTACATAGTCCATGAAGTCTGAAGAGATTGGGCTTGAATTTTGAGGGTAAGCCACCTGCCGTGACATTTTATGGTCACGTATGGTCTTTACAGCTAAAAGCAAAGCTATACTTCATTTTCTTTTTTCTCTCCTGGAATTATTCTTTTAACACCTGTGGGGGAAATTGAGATTTAATAACAACAAAGAAACTTAAAAAATAAGTGTCAGCTAAATGGTTATTAATGTTTTGGAGAAAATTTATTTCTTCATAGCTTGGTTTATATTTGTACCACTATACCATGAAAAATAGCTGAGAATAATGCGTTTGAAAATTGTTGAGCACAAATTTGCTTCATGCTCTTACCTTATATTCCAAAAAAGGAGGAGTTTTAATTTTTACTGTTGAACTATAAAATTCTGACGAGTAATACTTTCGAGGCAAAGGAGGAAATGACCTCAACTGTGTAACTGTGTCTGATTGATATGGCTATGATTTTATCAAGGAAGAGATACAGGAAAGCATCCTTTAAAGAGAGTGCAATGGAAAAAGACCAAAAGGACCAAATGCAAAACAAGAGAAACATAACTGGAAACAAATCACTCAACACACAAAATGATACGCACATGAACTTAAAATATTAATTTTCAATTTCATATATGAATTCCCTATTTATATCTTCCTCCTCCAATTCTTCTTAGCTCTCCAAATCCTTTTCAAATTTATGGTCTCTTTATCTTTAATTATTATTGACATGTATATATATATATATATATATATATATATATATATAGTATCAATATATAAATTCAACTTACTGAATCCGTTTAGCTTTGCTCATCTTTGAGTTTTTATTTTATGTTTAAATGTTTTCTTACCTTTTGTTTCTAATATTGGCCATTTCAAATCAAAGTGACATTTAAATAATCTTTGCTTTAATTAATATTTATCGTCCTTGAATTATTTTGAGTTGTATTCTATATGAATTGCCATGGTCTATGAGTAGGTAGGTGTGAGTAAATACTACTTAAACTAAATACTTCCTTCTTCAGACGACAATTCGTGCTTCTTTTAATCTAGAAGGTTGCATTTTCTAGTATACCTGCTGTTAGGAAGGTA
Organism: Rhynchomys soricoides; assembly: GCA_019843965.1. Taxonomy (NCBI): domain Eukaryota; kingdom Metazoa; phylum Chordata; class Mammalia; order Rodentia; family Muridae; genus Rhynchomys; species Rhynchomys soricoides. Next base: position 15,251,391 of record JADRCH010000047.1, read on the forward strand.
TACTGATAATTTTAATTTTACGGTGGTCTACAAGGACTACTAAAAACAACAGATTACAAAGAGCCAGAATAATTTATATTTTTTTCACTAAACAAATATATATGAAAGAAAATCTAAAACACAATAAAGTCTTCTAGGACCCACCTTAACCTGAGTAGCTTGTGTCCAGCTCATTATGAAGCCTGAAGCAATTAATTAAAACTTTAATAAAGAGTATATGAAGCCACAATAAAAAAATCATCAGTTACACACACACACACACACACATACATATATATGTGTATGTATATAACAGTTTTACAATCTTCTTCTTTGCAGTAAAGTTGATAGACAAATTCTAGAATTTAGTAAATGGTAAATATTTGTAAAAATCATGAATCCCAAATAAATGAAAATGTAGTACTGCATTATATGCTATTGCATTCTAACTATTTAATAGAAAAAAGAAAACTGCCAGACCCAATTGCAAAGTATAGTCCATTTCCTTCTGACAATGCCATGGAATGTGTTTGGCAGCATTATTTTGGACTTAAATAGACCCAAAAGCTGACTTTTGTAAGACACATTTCTGGCTGCATTTTTAAAGTGATATCACTTACCTGTCTTTTCTGTATTTTAAAGAACAGTGCTGCTCACCTTTAAGGTCTTTCATTACTAATATCTATGTATTTTTAATTATTAATTTGCTAGAATTTTGATCTAAGAATCCCCAATTTGGTTCACTTCAAAGTTTACCTCAGTACAGCATGAATTAATTAAAATTGAGCAGTTTGTTCTCAAAGGCAAATATCTTTAAAAATACATGAATGCTAGGGGGGAAAAAAAGAGAAAATTCCTTTGAATGTCTTAAATTTCCTAAACATCAAGGAATATTTTGAAAAAAACTTAAAAATATATGTGTCCAGTGTATATTTATGAAATAGCCCTGATAGTTCCATTATTAACACTTCAGACTTAAGCAGATGATACAGTTCCATTAGATTTTGCAAAATAGAGCAACATTAGAAATCTAGATGTGTTTTTTTTTTTTTTTTCATCAAAATCACAATCATTCCATTTTACCCATGACAACTCTGGAGCCAGATGCTGCAGTGGAAGCCTGCTATCACAGACAGGCAGAGAAAGCACCCAGCTGACTTTCTCCTTAGCTGACATCTGAAGGGGTAAAGGAAGTTCTCCTTCTCCATGCCATCTCAAAAACCTCTCTCCGATTTAAAATCTTCCCCTTCTACTTCCTTTTTTTCCTCTCTATCATCCTGACTTCCTCTTCCTATTTTTTTCTCTAAGTGCACTCCCTGTCATCAGGTTGTTTGTTCCACCTCTTGAGCTGTGGTTGACTTTGTTTATTCCTTTTTACAATGAACAGAAAGTTTTTCGATGGAATGTGGGTGCTGTGGCTGAGTCACACCACCACTAGAAACAGGTTTGTCCAGTAAATTACACAATCTCTGTGGTTCCGGTGTGATCAACTACTCTGCAACACAGGTGTGTTATGTGTAGTTTGTACATCGCTAGAATGATTGCTGACGTGATTCTAACCTTTTTCAAAATGTTGAATCTGCAGAAATGGGTTGTTTCCAAAAGTTATTTCAACTTAAGCCCAAATACTATATAAAATGGGACTATAAACACTCTGTGGTACAGGATAGGAATTTGAGAAATTGTTTTTTGATTTTTTTTTTAATTTTCAACATGTCTCATTTTATTTTAAACATTCATAAAAAAAAAAGTTGAAAAATACATTCATTCTGCTGGCCCTCATCCCATGATTTTTAAATTTTGTTCTATTTTTTATTTATTCACTTTACATTTCTGTCACTGCCTCCCCATCACCTGCTCTTATAACCCTTTCCCCATCTTCCCCTTCCCTTTTCCTTTGAGAGGGTATCACACAAATTTTGCTTGATAAAATTCCATCAAAGTTTGGTTCCAACATCACTTCCCATTTTTGTGAGTTAGGTTTGTATGTAGACATGGGGTAGTTAAATCACATGACTGCAGAGTAATGAAAATGTTAATGTTGGAATCCAGGAGTTACCTCGCAAAGCACACAACCCTGATCCCAGTCAGAAAAGGATATTTTATTAAGCATTTGTCCCAAGACTGATCAATCTGAGCCACAGAGCAGACTCAGGAGCTAACTGAGACCACAACCCAGCATCCTACAGAGCTTTTGAGCCTGCGATCCACAAACATATGTGCCACATGATTTCTCCAATCAGGATTTAGGCCTAGGGAACTTACCTAAGAACATGTCTTTTTATATTTTTATTCCATCCACATTCCTTGGGATATTCAATTGTGGCAGGGGACTTGCTTTGTGTAACATTCATGTCTTTTCTTGCCAACCAGGAAGTTACTTCTCATGTACATGAGTCTTTCTGCCAAAAAGGATATCAATACCCAGGGAGGTTCTGGGAACTTAAAAATTATAGTCAACCCTTACTCAGAATGGAAGTCTTATTCCAAATGGCTTCTTATAGTGGTGCAGGTATCTCTTTTATTTTGAGGTTCATCCCAGAGGCAGCTAATTGTGGCTAACTGTACAAAGCAGTTCTAACCGAATTGTATTGCGATTGGTTTCCAAGAACACCAAAGCATAGAACGTAACTGAATACACAATCAACTCAGGCATGAGAACGTTTTCTAGTAACAGTAGAAAGAGAATATGAAAAGTTTCATCATAACAGTAATAACAGCGTAAAACAGCTGGCTAAGCAGGCAGCAATTTCTCAGGCCTTAACAGTTAAAACCAAAAGAGATACATATGTATGTTGGGATATAAACAAAGTACAGAGGAGCAAAATAGTTGTTTTGGTGTGTGCACTTTCCTGCAGACAGACTCAGACCAGGAAACAAACTAAAGATTGAGAAATTGAAGACGTATCATGACAATGTCTTCTGAGAATGTAGAGTGTAAGGCAGGAACAAAAAACAAATGAGGACGTTGTGTAAATGATATAGACAATAATAACATGGCTCACGTGGCTGTAAACATCAAGAATTGGTGTAAACATCATAGACAATAATAGTATTTCTATAGTATAATCTCATTTCAAGTGTATTCTGAGTAAGGCATCTTTATGTGATGGATTAGTCTTTCCTTTTTAATAAATTTAGAGGTGACATTGAAAGCTAGCTAAATAGATCACCAATCTTTGGATCAATATAGCCACTCATAGGTAGGCAGAAAATTATTTTAGTGGGAAGCAAAACTGTTACCGTTTAAATTTATTTTACTTTAACTTAAAAGCACCCTTTTATTGAGAAAATATAAATCAAAATTAATAGAAAAAATGTTAGCACATAAAACAGTGCCTATAAGAATAGTATAAGTAAAATTCATTTTGTACTAAAGATAATTTTTCATACAATATATTCTTATTGTGGTTTTTCCTTCTGCTAATCATCCTCCCACTTTCTACTCAGCTACCCATATTCGCATTCTTTTATTAGAATGCATACAGAGATATAAAATAACAATAGTAATGTTGTATAAAATAAACACAAACAAACAAGAATAAGACAAAATAAACAAACATAAAAGAGACTTCAAAGGAGAACATAAAGAAACAGAGGCACACATGCTCACCCACACAGAAATGCCATAAAAACAAAACCAGAAACTGTAATATTTATGCAAAGAACCTGCATCAACCTTCATAACACCCCCAAATGTTAGAGCTCAAAATAAAGTAACTGTGTTTGATATGTAGTTTCAGTGTATATTTAAAATAAAAATTATTATAAAATTTTGGCAATGAAGTTATACTACTATACTCTCAAGCTTTCTGTTTGTAGTGCATTTTTTTAAATTTATTTTCTTTTGACTTTTTAAAACAATATATGCATATGTAATCCAGAGTTGCCTGATACTCACTATATACTCCAGTCTGGCTTAACCTTGGATTAATTTGCATCAGTGTCCCAAGTTTGAGATCTCAAGTGTGTGAAACCATAGATCATTTTGTAATTGTTTTACATTAAAATTTAGTTTGGGTAGATATATTTGTCTTGCATGTTAATAAATGAGACAACAACACTGGTTGTGTCAATTTGGGAAATTTGTACAAAATATCCAGTTAAGCATGTATATTGGTAATTAGAAATATATACTTGCAGTTAAATGAGTCTAGTGACATTATCGAAATGTTTGATATGTTTATGCATAATAACAGAAACCACATCACAATACCACATTAAAGCAACATGATCAGGAATCACTCGCTCTCCCTCTCCCTCTCCCTCTCCTGAGATATTTAGATTTTATAGATCAAACTTTTGGAAATTTTATTCAGTCATTTTTAGGAAAAAATATCTGAAGTGAATCTCCTTTTTTTCCTCTCTCTCTTCTTTTCTTTTTTAGTGAATCATAACTCCTTTTCCAAATGAAGTTCATTTTTCAGTAACCTAACATTAGCTCTAAGTGGATGATACAGAAATAAGAGAATTATTGTAGGTTCAAATTAACTACAAACATATCATAAAACAGTCATGAAAATAATACTTTTCTGATGAGGGGAGCAAAAGCATTTTTCGTAGTTCCTATTAATTTCTAAGATTTTATGTAAGATGTCAGTTACAAATGAAAGATTTTTAGTTTCACACTCATACTTGTCATGCCTTGGGGAAATATTGCTCGATAATTCTATTCACGTTATAATCATATTGTATCATATACCAAAGATATAACCAACATTTTGTTTCTCAATTTCTTAAGGCTCTTGGTTGTACAGAAATGTTATCCTCAAAGATTTGGGTTAAGGTTACACATCTGGCTTCATAAACCTCATATTTGCACAGCTGTCTCTTCCAGTTGATGCTTTCATCACTGCCTCTCTGAATGCCACTTTGCTTTTGCCTTATCTTCTTATCCCATGTAGCTGCCTCGAATCAAGCTTTCTCATGGCCACCTGACTTCACTCTCCTTCTCTCCTGTGAGTTTATACACTCTAAGTATACCTGTGGCAAACCGCTATGCTTCCTATTACTGTGACAGATAATTCACACAGGTCTCAGGAAAAGCCCTCTGGCTCTGATGTTCAGAGCTATTCTATGAATTCAAAATTAATTGTCAGTCTAGCCACTGATATTTTTGTCATGTTTCCATAGCACCAGAAAATATTGATTGGGCAATCACATTTGTATTGCACCTTATTATTTTCTGTGAATGTCCATAGACACATTGCAAAGTTATTTTAGATAAGCCTTTACACATATAAATTTCACATATATAAATTGGTAAGTTGTGCAAACAAAAGTTAATTGTTATGAGAACTTATGTAAAACATGATAGCAAATTTCTGTATAGTATGACAGTTATCATAAAATAATTTTAAACCCACTTGAAATATTGAAGAAAATTATTTGTGCTAATGTTTTAAAATTTTTAGGGTAAAAAATGAGCAAAATTCCATTATAAAATATGCAGCATGTTAGTGTCTAGACTCAAAGATAGAGATCATAAGTAAGGCTGAAAATACATTTAGATACTTTGTTCCTTAATAAATAAAACTAAGGTATGTTCTTAAAAATAGCTACTCTGGCTGGGCACAGTGGCCCATGCCTTCAATCCCAGCATTAGAGAACCAGATACATATAGATCTCTCTGAGTTCCAGGCCATCCTGGTCTACAAAGCAAGTCCAGGATAGCCAGGGCTATACAGAGAAATTCCTGTCTAGGAAAACTAAACAAAAATCAAAAAACACAAAAGGAAAAAAAAACAAACTAAACCAAACCAAACCCAAAATAGAACTATTCAATTCCTACATATTGATATTCCCCTTTTTATTTTTATATGTCTTTTATTAAGCTCAGTCTAAACTATAGTATACATATGATCTTATACATATGATCTTGTACATTCACTCCAGTGAAAACAGAGCTCTCAGCACAAATTCACTCAATAGGTTTCTTGAAAGGTTAAAGGACTACTAAGGTGGCACATGTTGAAGTCATGAAAATTATTCCTAAGAAGTGTTGGTATTTAGGTTTTAGAATATTAATGATAGAATCAATCCAATGTGGGAAAATAGGACATTCTTGATATTAAAATGATCAGACATACAAAAGTAGGTTGCTAAGTATGGTCATATGGGGTTCACACAAAAGTAATGGCTTAAGGGAAAATTTCATCATTTCAGTTTTGAATGTATGTCTAGAAACACACCTCTATCCACTTGTTCAATACTTCTTAGGTTTGTCTGAATATTTTATCTTGCATAACTTTCATGCATAAATTGCATGAATTTCTTTGCATAAATTTCATCTATAATACAATAATATACTATATTCTAAAATCCTATGGAAACATTTTCAACATAATATTATGACTATGGAGAAAGGTTATATTCCAAAGTTGGGAAATACTTTACTCTAAATTCATGAAGAATGTATTTGCACTGTGTTTTCATAGGTAATGCTAGGCAATTCTAAAAGCTATGTGGAAATAGAGTAACATTATATTGAGGCTCTATTCTAAACAAAATGAAGAAATCAGTTTTAGTAAAAGTAAAATGACAACATTTGAAGTTTAATATCTTTTTATTGATTTATCAAAAGTGACATAAGCAATTTCTTAATTAAAATAATGGTAGATTTAAAATTCATCATCTATTTTCAAAGATGTTTTTATCATTTGACCTAATATTATGCATTTCCTTAAAGGTATAACTAGAAGGTTTTTATTATCTTTACTTTTGTCTGGTCTATTTTGTTATACATATTTATTATGAATTTTTTTAATGTGAAATAATAGTTTAGAGTTTGTGCCACACAGAATATTAAATAAAGTGAGTTAGGCTATGATAATGCTCAGGATATGTCTCAGGGAGAAATGCATTTTCTCCAGTGTCTTATCTCAGAAAAGTCATTAACAACCATTTATATTCATATCAATTAAATCATCTAATAAATAAAATCTAAAACTTGAGAATTTTTAGTTAAATCATACACTTTCAAAACACAATTTTGACTTAATAATCAAATTGGTTCTTGAATACCTGATGTAAAACAAATCTTATCATAAACACTATGAGTATCCACTTTTACCTCTTCTCTGTGTTCTAATTCAAATACAAATGTATTACATTACATTATGGAAACACTTGCCAGCTTCCCAGTTGTGAGGTAATCACTTTCACTTCTTAATAATGCATGCATCTATTTAGAGTTGGACCACTGGACTGTCCCTCAAAATGTAAATTTGTCTCCATCACCTTTACAAATACATACACACACACACATACACACACACTGGAGTTTCGTTAAAGAAAATAATGATTTTAGTAATTCTCACATACCCAATTTATTTCTTCTACCCTCTCTCTAGACACTACTGATGAAATCTTATTTTCCCAAAATCCTATTATAATACTCATATCTTACTTTTGAATGTGACAGACTGAGTTAAGTTTCTTGATAGTGTATGGATGAGAAGTTATTTATTGAAACCATTGCAACTTGTCAGTGGCTACAGGACTAAAGAAAATGATATCTATTCCCTCCAAAACAATTAACTGTGTGTAGATCCTCAGGATAGGAAATAAAGGGTCCCTAATCCTCCATGATAAAAGATTAAAGGACACAGTCATCAACAGGTCTTGTACAGAAACCCACAGCTGCATCAATATTATCAATGAATGGACCATGTCATGACTAGTAGACCTTATTTCACTGGACATCATCAATCCGATGACCCTTGTGTTCTTTTCATCCCCCTATTTGATGATGTTACCTGAGCTTTGAAGAGAAAGTTGCAGCATCCCATTTAGAGCACAGAACTCAATCATCACTCAATCTGAATAATTTGGCTTGTTAAGCACTAACTTTCCCAGAGTGTAGTGATAATCTTCGGTGGTGAAAACTTTTCTCTGGGCATAAACGTGAGTATACACCCAGACACATTGGGCAATACTACCATTTAAGCAAACAACAATTAAACATCCCTCCCTTATGGCTTATGACTTCATAACTAGGGTTTCTGAAATAAGACTGCTACAGAACCAAGCATGTGGTCCTTCCTGTGAAGTAGAGTCTCAATGTGTTTATTGGAAAGATGTTTGAGAACAGTTGGTTTGGACTGTAGCCAGTGTCCACACACAGTCCCATTCTTATACAAAATTAAAAAAAATAATCTGGCTAGCTTCATAGTTTGTTCCTTGTTTCTGATTAATCTGTGCTTAAACAATTTTTGAAAAGACATTCCCTAAATGTATGATGGAGAAATTGTATTGGACTTCTATATCCAGGACCCAGTCAAGAAATTAATAGGGTCAATCAATACAATTATTTAATATACATGCTATACTTCAGTGGTGTTAGGGAAAATAGAAAGCAGAGATTCAAAGCTAATAACACAAACAAGCAGGCTAAAAGGAGGCAAGTTGGTTCTATTGAATCTCCCAGCTCATCTGACATTGGAGTTAGATAATTAACAGCATCTACGGAAGTATGTTGCTGGAGACCATCAAAAAGCATAAAAGCATAACATAACTGATCTTGTCAGAGCCAAAAATGTGGGAGATGGAACCTACATATCTTTTTGGGTTATTCTGAACAAAAATCACAAATACTTACCCTTCCTTATTGCTTTCCAAGACCTAACCTGTTCCAGTCTTCTGATCCAACCCAGCTAATAAAGGCATCAGGACCTGAGATTCATTGACAATCCCAAGTGTCAAAATTATGATCACAGTGCTAAAAAGTAAATTTAAGAGGTTAAAATGTGAACACAATTTTTTATTTTAGCATGACAATGTCTACTTAAATGATCAGAAACTTAGGTTCTGAGATTTATCAGTCTTGAGCCTTGTCTGTAAAGATTTATGACTGAATAAAATTATTACAGTGAGGACAATGTTAAAGAGGTAAATATGTTGTTTTAGAAATAATTTAAAATGCACACATTTGTATGAGGCTTTCCTTTGTAATGGAAGTAATAAGGGAGGGAGAAAACAGAAGGAAAATGAATAGATGAGTGGAGAGAGAGAAAGAGACAGAGAGAGAGAGAGAGAGAGAGAGAGAGAGAGAGAGAGAAAATAAAAATTTCAGCTACTTTAGAATCACTTGCATATTATAAAGACATTATTTCATAGATTTTAATGTGTAAATGATTAAAATAAATCATAGTATGGGTCATAATAAGACTATTTCAAAGTCTTCTTTTCTGAAATGCTACCAAATATATTTCTTCTAAATAATTTTAAATATCTATGTCATCTGAATACAATTTTCATTAAAAAAAATTTTATGGGATGTTTTTAAAACAAACCTTCCATTTACTTCCTCTTTAGCTGTTTTTTTTTTTTTTCTATCTCTATTTTTTTATTTGTTTGCTTGTTTTTGTTCTGGATTAATTATAAACTATATGTCAAATTTATTCCTTGGGATAGTAAAAATAACAGTGTGATGTTTCTGGCCTTGTCTATAATCCTTGTTCATAATCATTTAATTATGGATTATATTACCAAGTGAACTGTAGAAGGAATTCTGTGTAATTGTTTGCCTGTTTTTAGCTCTTTGGGTTCAAATTATCTTTTGCTTTATCATAGGCCTGGTGACATTTACCATTGCATACTTTATTAATATGTTAATATAAAAATGACATGAAAATAATTGTGGATTCTTTCAGCATAATATTTTTTGACGTTTTGGAAAATTTACATCATACACTCCAGTGCCACTCACTGCACAGTCCTTTCATGTCCTTTCCCCAACCTTGTGACCTAGCCCACCTCCGCCAAAATAAAAAATAAGTAAAACAAACAAACATCAAAACATGTCCAATTTGTATTATCAATATAATCATTGGAGCATGGCCAAACACTCAGTGGCCTGCCCCTTAAATAGAACAGGGTCTTTTCCTCCTGCACCCCCACCAAAACTATCAATTGCTCAGAACTACATTTCAACATTCTTATCACACCTTTAAAGAATTCTCTTTGAGACTGGAGGCCCCAGGAAGTTTAGGGGTCTGGTGGGGTAGGAACATCCTCCTGGAGATGGGGGGAAGGGGAAGAGATATGCGATGTGGAACAGTCAGAGGGTGGACCCGGAGGGGAATAAAATGTGGAGTTTAAAATTAATTAATTAAAGAAAGAAAAAATCTTACAATAACTATAAAAAATGTTCTCTTTGAAGGCTTCTTATTTAAGCTGTTACATTTAGGGGGAGCAGGGGATGAGGGGTTATCACAGAAATGTCCCATGGCTCTCTGTCTCAACTGGGCATCAGCAGTCATTGATATCACTACAAAAGTAGACTCCTAACTCTTTACAGGCATCAGGATCATGGATTATGGGCTTCCACATAGTTTCTGGTTATATAGCACAGACCATAAATACCGACCCCTGGCTATAGTAAGACCATGGATGCAGACAAGGTCTTCAGAAGCAGCTTGGACTATGAAGGTAGACACAACCTTAGGTGACTGCATAGATCATAGATAATCTGTGGGACATTAGATAATGCTATAGGCCATTGACATCAACCCTGTCCCCGCTATACCAGGACCACTTACCCACACATGGCCCTTGGTGGTATTGGAGCACATAGACATCAACATGGCTTCAGTCATTGATGTGGATCATTAACATCCACGTGGCCTTGAGTGGCAACATGGGCCACAGATATCAACAGGAACCTCGACCACAGTAAGACCACTGAATCAAATATGGCCCTCAGAACACAGAAAGTAACATGGCCTCAGGTAGTTGCACAGGATACTCACATTAGCAAGCCCTCCTGAGGCAGCAAAGCCCAAGGACTCAGTCAGCAGCACAGACAATGTACAGCCACATACATAACCCTTAGAGTTCATCAGATCATGGGGCAGGAGCACAGATACCAATATGGCCTGTGGTGGCATTATAGACTACGGCGGTGCCTTGAGGCAGTTCAGTCCAGAAAGCACACGCATGTTTCGTGTTGGGACTCAGTTGTTGCCTAGAGCCTGGGTCATCACATTACAGGGTGATGTCTTTGATGGTTGAGCCTGCGGCTACACAAGCTCCAGGCTGCTGCAGACCACGCCATGGAAACCCCAGCAACATTTTCCACCATTAGCCTCAGTTCCCTCTCAAGCTGCCACAGCCATAGAATCTCTAATTCTACCTCTTTCCACAGAGTATGGCTGCTCTGCTTTGTCATCTTTCCCACCTCTCCATCAAATATTCTTTTATTCTAGTGAACCAAACCTCATGTGGCAGGGTAGGTTGCCTTGGGAAATATTCAAATATAACATAAACATGAGTGTAAGCAGTTATTTTTCAAGTTGTTTAACTAGAAGAATATAGGCTATTCATATCTCACTTCTGTAATAATTTGTTTTACTATCAGATAGTCATTGTTTTATTTTCTATCTTGTGTGTGTGTGTGTGTGTGTGTGTGTGTGTGTGTGTGTACATTAGTTCTGTGCATGCAAATGTCTGTGCATGTATGCTATGCAGGTACATGTAAAAGCCAGAGGAGGATAACAGATAGCTTCCTCTATTGCTAGTTGTCTCACTGACTCAGAAAGTTGCCAGTTTAGCTAGACTGGCTGACCAGCAAGTTCTTAGGACCAAGCATCACCTGCCCTCAATGCTGGGGTTTCAGGGATACAAGATCACGCTCATCTTATTTGTGGTTACAGGGACCAGAGCTGAAGTCCTGCTGCTCACCTACAAGTGCTGTTACTGAGTCATCTCCCTGGACAAGTTTACATGAATTCTAAATTCTACAAAACAAGAATTAAAAATTGAGAAAGAAAATGCATCATTCTGTCCTCTTCTTGGTCTTTTATGTCCTAGCTCATCATTCCAATCATTGATTGCTTCACTTCCTGATGCAGCATGCTAGGTTTGTGTTGGAATGCTCACCCTGCTGGCAGCACAGTGGTACCACCAAAAATATGCTTTCCTCACAGCTAAATTTGATTAACACTGTTAAGTTACAGACCTGTTACTATGAGAGTTAGAACACCTAGACTGCTTCATTGTCTCTGAGATAAAGTTTTGATTTTCCCTAAGATGTTGTGAGCGATTTAATCACAGTTTAGATTTAACATGCTGTTTTACTCTGAGCCATTATATTGATAATGTTATCTGAGCCATTCTTTCATCTTAATGAATTTCTTTGTTATTCAGCATTCTTTCTCCAGTTGGCTCAGAGCCTCAGTGTTACTTATTAATATAATGTTAAATTGTTTAATGATAATACTAGCTTATGATAATGAGTTGATTTGACAATCATTTTATGCAGATTCTAGTTTTCAATATTATAGCCTTTGCTGGATGGTGAATATCAATGTTTCAAAAAAAGCTTAAGATATATCTGAGAATCCCTTCCTCCCCCTTCTTTACAATAGATGCATCTCTAGAGAGAGTAATTGGTGTGATGAAAAACTAAAAAAAAACCATCATTTTAAAATTAATATACATCTTTCTTTGACTTGATGGATATTAATGTGCCATACTAATTACTAGAAATTCTTAGATGACATTAAACAATTTCCCAAATAACATTAGTTAAAAGATAGCTAATGGGAAAATATTTTTCCTCCCTGGTATTTGAATTTATGCTGTAGTCATCTTGAGAAGAAATGTTTTCAGCATCTTCTTTTATGCCTAAAACAGTTGGTATTAATTGGTACCTAAGGCTACTAAAGATTTGGATTATTCAAAAGCCCTCCTCTGTCTTAAATGAGTAAGAATGCCATTACCCTGTGATTAGATGAAAATGCAATATAATAAAGTTCTTATTGTTGTAATTCATCAATGTTAGAGAAGAGAGTGTAAAACCTAAGCACTCCTGCTGGCAAACAGAGGGTGTTTAAGGGATTTTTTTTTTTTAAATCAGCAAATGTCTCAATATGAATTTCTTAGCTAAATCAGACTAGACCATACACCAACAATGAAAATGAGTTTCATTCATCTTCCCTTCTCATTTGTTTATTCTGAGTTACTCTTGTAGGAAGATTCACTAGTTTGATCGTCTTAGGAACTCTAACATATAGAATACTTAGGTTTCTGTTTTATTCAGTTGGGGTCTTATAATTATCTAGTTTTGAAAAGAGATGGGTTATTTCATTAATATTATTGTTGCTTTTATGGAAAATACTTGTATTGTGTAGGCAAATTAAGGCGCCCCAGAGATGCAAATAGATGATGCTTCTTGAGTATTAAACTCATGTAAACTCTGAGAGAAGTGCTCCTCAACTGAAACATGTGTTTCTGATTTTGTAATGCTTAGGAGTAAGAACGAACTTTAAAACTGCCTGGAGAGGTGATTCTGCGTTTCAGGAGTAGACATATAGAATCAGGTCAATCAAGATGTATGCAAGCTCAAGACCTGAAATTAGATACAAAATTATAAAACATATAGGTGAAGAAAGAAGGTCTGTCATTTGGAAATTATATTAGCTATGATATGGAGGTAGTATTTTTTTTTTTTTTTACTATTTCTCATCTACATATAAAGTAAAACCTTAAATTAGTCCATTTCCCACCAAGTCTAGGAGAATATGGTAGATATCAATAAAAATATAAGATACAATAAACAAACCTATATAGAGTTCTTCTTTAATATTAATTAATGTATTCATTAACTTTTATTTTATGAGATAGTATTTTATGCCTCCCATATAGGTCTTGAACTTCATTTGAGGGTGCCAAATGTTTTTCTCTTTAAATCTTCATAGAATAAACTGATTCTGTCAGTTAACTTAATATATAACTTATGAATATGTATACCTAATGCTGCAACTCTAAATTCCATTACTTTATGGGTTAAAGTTTCTATAAGAATTTTGAGAGTAACATGAAATTTGAGACTATTTTAACATAATACTTGAAAAACTACATTCCAACATTTAGCAGAGCTCTTCAAAGTCCAAATATATTATGTCTCTATGTTTCTTCAAACTTACTTTTATTTTATACTATTCTAATTCACCTGGGTCTTATGTTACTATCTGCAATTGCAGAAATTTAAGAAAAACTTTCAACATTTCTGGAATATTTTCTCTATAGAAATGTTAAACAGTTTAACAAAATAATAGTAGTTGATTCACCTTTGGCATTTATGACATTCATACCCATGGATTCTTATCAAAATTTACAGTACCAGGAATGTTTTCCTAATTTTGAATGGGCATGAAGTTTATAAGAAAGCATCTAGCTGCCCCATGGCATTCATGTCTCTCCTAAACCCATTACTATATATCTTGTTATTCTAGTCATTGTTGCATAAAAATCTGTGTGAAATTCTTTTATTTCTTATTCTTATGTTTTTAAATTAGACTTCTTTTGATTAGATATCTAAAATGATTTATTTATTCCCTGTGGCTTATTGGGTATATTTATTCTGTTCTTCAGAACAAAATATTCTTTTCAGAGTCTGATACAGGGTTGAATTAGTCATCATAAATTCCTTTCATCTCTTTTTGTTCTCTCAATGTTTTATTTCTTCTACAATTTTAGTAGATAGTTTACCTTTGTATAATACTATGTTCTGAAATTTGATGTTTTTCTGAATTTGCAATGTGTCTTTCCGTGTTCTTCTGGTTTAAAAAGTTTCTGTTGAATAATCAGATATAATTCTGATAGGTGTGCTTTATAAGTGACTTGATATTACTCTCACAGCTTTTAAGACTTGTTTTGTATTCTGTGGTTTTAAAGTTTTGAATGTAGCATGTTATAGGTTTCTCTCTTCTTGTTCTTTTTTTTTGGAATTCTGTGGGGCTCTTCTACATAGAGAAGGTCATCCCTTTCTCTAGGTCAGAAAAATTTTGTTCTGTAATTTTACTGAAAATATCCTGTATGCCTTTGCTCTAATGTTATTATATCCAGAACTCAAAGGTTAGTTCCTTTCATGGCGTCTCTGAGTTCTCCCACGATGTGTTCATACTTAATTTTTAAACATGTTCTTGACCTTCACTGAGTAATCCAATTCCTCCTTCTTGTCCCTCTTCCCACGTTCTGTTTCCCACAGAATTCATTCTATAGAAGAGAGTTTTTGCTAATGTTTTATTTAGCTTATTGAGTTATTTTATGTCAAATCTCTTTCAGTTTGGGTTTTCTTTGGCAATTTTATTTTTCTTCATACACTAGCTTGGCTTCCTCACTTTACTCATGTCTTTGTTTAGTTATTTGAGTTGTTTGAGCAGACTTTTGAAGTTTCATTTCAATTTATTATGTCTGGAAGTTCTTAAAATTGTTTTCACTAGATGCCATTAGTATGTGATGAGTGATTTGGAGCCAAGGTATGTCACCTTGGTTTTACATGTTACTGTTTCTGAGCTGTGTCTTGAACATTGGCAGTAAGTTCATTGAGCATTTTAATCTTCTGTGTGTCGTTTACTTTTAAGATTCTGGTCTCATTTTCTTTAATAGATGGCATGGACAGGCTTCAGTGCAGAACTAAGTCCTGATAATGTTGAGAGGTCCCTTCCTCAGATCCTCAGGGTAGGCTGTTTTCAGTCTTCCACTGATGGTCAGACACTATGCTATGACAGCTAAAACCTCTCACCAGGCTTGGAGATTTTTCTGTGATTTGTGAGACTCTTTACATACATGTTGGCCTTACCTACAGTCAGATCCAGTCACCACCACTTCTTAAGCTAGTGCTCTGGCTGTAGAGAGATGTGTAACTTGTATAGCACTTGGATAACTAACATAGCGTCAAACCTGGCCACAACTGTGGGTCTGCAATATAGAACTATACAAGCACCAGCAGTATTTACCCAGGCTCAGAACCAGCTCACAAAATATATTTTTCAATAAAGGTATGAATATTTTCTTAATCCATATGCACATTCATTACCTATGAAATACCTTACTATACTGATGTCCTTGATGCTGCATTCATACGTACAAACATCATATATATATATATATATATATATATATGATATAAATTAAATCCAACAGACTGCTTATATCATGTGCAATAAATCACATATTTAAAAAATTTATATTACCATTTTTAGAAGGATTGAACATTATTTAATGTGCTTATATACTAATATGTGTGTCTCCTGCTCCCTTCTGAGTTTACAGTTTTACAACTCTTTATGAGACATTTTAACTTGATTACAAGACATAGATTGTAGACACAACTATATAATAAAAAAATTAACTTCATGAGTTTCAAATTATGTGAACCTATTGTAGTCTGAATTTTTTGTAAAATTCTTTAATTTTTTATTTTATCTTTTCCCAAATGTCAATGTGCTTCTTGATATATATTTTTGTTTCCCTTGGTAAAGAATTGTAAAAATAAATGATAAGTAGTGAGGTACTTACATACATAGATGATAAATACATAGATTTTTTTGATACTTTATTTATATTTCAAATGTTTTCCCCTTTCCAGATCTCCAACTTGGAACCTTCCTATTCCCCCCTGCCCCTGCCTCTATGGGGGTATTCCCACATCAAGCCACCCACCCACTCTCATTTTCCGTCCTTGGTGTTCTCCTATATTGGGCATATAACACCCTCAGGCCCAAGAGCCTCTCCTCCCCCTGATGGCTAACTAGACACTCTACTGCCACATATGGGGTCAGCACCATGGGTCCCTCCATGTGTATTCTTTGGTTGGTGATCCAGTCTCTGGGAGCATCGGGAGGTCGGGCCAGTGGACACTGTTGCTCCCTCCATGGGGCTGCAAACTCCCTGAGCTCCTTCAGTCCCTTCTCCAACTCCTCCATCTGGGACCTCACACTCAGCCCAATGGTTGCTGTGAAGTGACTCTTGGGTATTCCAAACTTTTGGGCTAATAATCACTTATCAGTGAGTACATACCATGTTCAGTCTTTTGTGACTGAGTTACCTCACTCAGTCTGATATTTTCTTTTCTTTTTATTATTTGTTTTTTAAATTTATTTTTCATATTTTATTTACACCTTTCCAGATCTCCCCTTTGGAACCTCCCCATTCCCTCCCCCTGCCCCCTGCCACTATGGGGGTCATCTCACACCCACCCACCCACTCTCGTCTTCCCTCCTTGGCATTCTTCTATACTGGGGAATCTAACACCCTCAGGCCCAAGGGCCTCTCCTCCCCCTGATAGATAATGAGACCCTCCTCTTCCACATTTGTGGCCAGCACCATGGGTCCCTCCATCAGTCTCCAGAAGTGTCGGGGGGCCTGGTCAGCTGCCACTGTTGCTGCCTCCCTGGGGATGCAAATTCCCTCAGCTCCTTCAGTCCTTTCTCCAAGTCCTCCATCTGGGACCTCACTCTCAGCCCTACTGTTGCTGCGAAAAGACTGTTGGGTATTTCAAACTTTTGGGCTAATAACCACTTAACAGTGAGTACATACTATGCTCATTCTTTTGTGACTGCATTACCTCGCTCAGGGTGATATTTTCATGATCCATCCATTTGCCTGCGAATTTCATGAAGTCATTGTTTTTAATAGCTGAGTAGTATTCCATTGTGTAAATGTACCACATTTTCTGTATCCATTCCTCTGTGGAGGGACATCTGGGTTGTTTCCAGTTTCTGGCTATTATAAATGAACAGAGTGGAGCATGTGTCTTTATTACATATTGGAGCATCTTCTGGGTATATGCCCAGGAGTAGAATAGCTGGGTCCTCAGGTAGAATTATGTTCACTTTTCTGAGGGTTTGCCAAACTGATTTCCAGAGTGATTGTACCAGCTTGCATTCCCACCAGCAATGGAGGAGTGTTCCTCTTTCTCCACATCCTCACTAACATCTGCTGTCACCTGAGTTTTTGATCTTAGCCATTCTGACTGGTGTGAGGTGGAATCTCAGGATTGTTTTGATTTGCATTTCCCTGATGACTAAGGATGTTAAATATTTCTTTAGGTACTTCTTGGCCCTACAAGTTTCTTCAGTTGAAAATTCTCTGTTTAGCTCTGTTCTCCATTTTTTGATAGGGTTATTTGGATCTCTGGGGTCTAGCTTCTGTAGTTCTTTGGATATATTGGATATTAGCCCTCTATTGGATGTAAGATTGGTAGAGATCTTTTATCAATCTGTTGGTTGCTGTTTTGTCCTATTTACAGTGTCCTTCACTTTACAGAAGTTTTACAATTTCATGAGGTCCCATTTGTTGATTCTTGATCTTAGAGCACAAGCCATTGGTGTTCTGTTCAGGAACTTTTCCCCTGCGCCCATGTGTTCATGGCTTTACCCCACTTTCTCTTCTATTAGATTCAGCGTATCCAGTTTTATGTGGAGATCCTTGATCCACTTGGACTTGAGCTTTGTACAAGGAGATTGCTTTGAGTTTCTTTCCATTTAGTTTGATGTTGGCCACTGGTTTGCTGTATATTGCTTGTACTATGTTTAGGTATACTCCTTAAATTCTTGATCTTGCCAAGACTTTTATCATGAAGGGATGTTGAATTTTGTCAAATGCTTATTCAGCATCTAACAAAATGACCATGTGGTTTTTTAGTTTGAGTTTGTTTATGTAGTGGATTACATTGATGGATTTCTGGGTATTGATCCATCCCTGCATCCCTAGGATGAAGCTTACTTGATCATGGTGAATGATCATTTTGATGTGTTCTTGGATTTGGTTTTCAAGAATTTTATTGAGTATTTTTGCATCGATATTCATAAGGGAAATTGAACTGAAGTTTTCTTTTATTGTTGGGAAATACATAAATCTTTAACATGTATACTAAATTATATAAATTTTTCTATTTTCCTCATTTTATATTGATAGTGTCAGAAACGTGAAATATTCTGAAAGTTAATACTTAAAAGATAATTGTGCTTAAATATCTGTAATGGTTTTTTTTCTCTTTTAAAATGTTGGCAAATACTATTTTTTTCTTTTATCATTAATTTTCTATCAATATTAAAACCTGTATATAAGTGGGAGAATGTCAGCAAGAAACAATATGATCAAGGTAACTAAAATAATGTGCCATAATTAATTAAAGTAATAATTATTAATTAATGCTTACTAATAAGATACCTTTATAAGTACTCCCTCCTTTTAAAAACAAATTCAAATGACTGACATATGCTTAATAACAAGTGATACATTAGATATAGTGCTTGTGTCAATGAGGGTACATACCAGATTGCACTCACTTTGGGTGTAGTACACATGAGTGTCAAGCAGTTATATATAGACTACAGTTTGATAAAGTAGAAGTCACGTTTCTGTGCTGTTATGGAATTTATAGGCCTTATCTTGTTTTCCTTGTCCAACCTTATATCATTCACTATCAAAAATATAGCCCGACACTGATAAAATGTTGCTGTTTCTCTTGTTCAAAATATACTGTACCTTAGGAGACTCTCTATAAAACACAATTCTGACTCTGAAGAAATGGCATTTGTTGTTTGATCACACACATTAATATTGTTTTATTTTTATGTCAAACAGTAAAAAAGCAGTAACACTGACTTACTGGTGACAGGTTTAGTAGTGAATTGTTGGCATGGGATGCTGCTGCTAGTTTAGTGGATGTAGGAACAAGCTAAGAAGCAAGGATTTGCTGGAAATACTCAGGGAGTTGTGCATGAGTAAAGTTTCCATTTAGCCTTAGATCGCAAGTATTATACCACTCAACCACCCACAGACCAAGCTGCATATTTATTATAGAAATCTCAGTGTTAGGTTGTAATTATTAGGGTTGTGAATTTGAAACAGGATACCTTCATCACCATCCTTCACATTATTGGCTTAGGTTAGTTCTAAGAATTGACGCACTGAAACGTTATCAGTCTATAACTCAAAGTTTCTTCCAGAGGTTTTAAAAACATTTCAAAGCACTTTACAAATAATTGTAAACACACCCATTACTAGAGTAAAATGGAATTTATGGTCAAGATATTTTAGATTTTAAAACATGAAAATTGTTAGTTATTGAATAAGGATTTAAGATTGTATCTATAAGGAAATTTCTTCCCACGTTTTCACAGGATCACATGCACCAAATGAAATCCCGAAAGAACTGTGCAGTGCATAATGAACTATAGTGTTAGATTCGGAAAGTGTTGTATGTATGCAGTGACTGTAAAAGGTATTTATGTGTCTGAGCTTATAGATTGTGTTTAAAGAGATATGATAGAATGTAAGGATCATCATTAAAAACTTACATATGATAAAAATGTTTCCAAAATACTTACATTTTTGTGTATGTTCTCCCTTCTCTAAGAAACATGCATTTTTCTCTTATGGTGTTAATGGTTACCCCTCATTTCATCCCCTTTATCAGAACTAAATCCCTATCTAGGTATATAAACTACATATGGTCAATGACATTACCACTTTAATTTGAGTAGAAAAGGCAAATTTTGTCTTGTTATCCATTTTATGATTTAATATTTTATGTTTTTCTATGTTTTCTTTAAGATATTTAATGTCACTTAATATATTTTTTGTGTTTTAAAAACGAATCTACAGAGTGAGTTCCAAGACAGCCAGGGCTATACAGAGAAACTCTGTCTCAAAAAACCAAAATAAAATAAAATAAAATAAAATAAAATAAAATAAAAGGAATCTTATTTGTTACTGAATAATACCTTTCAACAGAAGAGTTACCTCAACAAACTTGATTTCATAATCAAGTTTGGTTCAACTAAATAGTTATTTTTAGCCATAGCATTTTCTTTACATTCTACTTTAATGGTACTATATATCCTTTTCATTTAATTAAGAAATATTAAATATAAATTTACTATGAGCAGTTTGGTGAGCATTCATTAAATTAAAAAGAAATAACCATTAAATAAATAAGCAAACCATGGCTATACCTGATACATTCTCTATAATCTTTGCTTAAAATATCTCTGTAGCAGAAGCTGGAATAAATTTGGAAAATAAATAGTGTTTCATTCCAGATTTTTATTGTAATGTACAACTATAGTTACTATTGCAAAATGTTATTTTCTTATCATATTAGTAAATTTTAGAAACCCAATATTTAATTATATGTATTAATATAAAGTCTGAAGTGAGCAGAAAAATTAATATCATAATTTTGACAATGTAGGCTAGACATCCATGTATAACGTAAAAGCATATCAACAGTTCCACAAAAATATAATCACTTTTTATATAGTTTGTCTGCATTGTTATTATAGAAGTGTGATGTTATTTGAAGTGACAGAACACCACCATAGTCTGTAATTTTCAGTAATTTTATATCTGTTGTTTTCCTGTCTTCGTCCTTTATGAATCTAAACACAGGTAATAAATAAGCTCTCTCCCCACTTCTCACAGCAGTGTGAGAGGAGAAAGAAAAAAAATGTGCAGCCCCTAAGTGCAGCATCCCTCCAGGAGTCCCTCACATCTCAGTCTATTATGTCTTGTTTTGTGTCATAGGTGTTTGGAAACAAAACAAGCCTGCTTGGTCTACAACTATTTTCTCATGAGCACATTACACAATATTGAGGATAGTGAAAAAGAAAAATATTGAGAATACTTCCAAATAATGCCTGATAGCAAGAAGGGAGAGAAAAATAGGCCTCATTTACAGGATTCTCTGAGATTTGTTTTTGTTTTTTAACTTTGAGATAGACAGGATTTTATAAACGATAATTATTCTGTATATGTATATTTATATGTGTGTATGTATGTGTGTGTGTGTATATGTTCGTGTGCCACAGATACATGTGTGTATATTAGTGTTATCAGAAAATTGATAATCAGTAAATTGAATTGAGGTTTTTATCTCAAATAAAACCCATGTGGTTTTCACAAGTTTGTTTTTAATTTCTAATTAAATATTTCAAACCAATTTTAAATCAGTAGATTTTAATACTAGTATAGCACAAATTATTAATATAAATTGTATCATACAAAATGTGTTTGAAAAACATATGGATCCTTTAGGATAACAATCTCATATTGGTAAGGGATATAAACATGTGTATATAAGCTACAAAGCATGTAAGCATTAGTTCTTCTAAACATCATGGTGCCTGTTACTTCAATGAATAACTGAATAATGAGCATTCATTCTAAGATGTTTATACTTTCTATGACTTGAATTCAAGGACTTTTCAACTTCTTTGCTTGCTCTTTTGCTAATGAAGAAAAAAATTATCATGAGTCATTTGAAGATATATTTTATCACTGAGGTGATGCAGCAATGCTAGTTAAAGAAATGGGCTGAAGTATTCATCTTCCTTTACTGAATGTGAAGAGTGAGTACCATAATAAATTAATTAGGAGAACAAAGAAGTAACTACCAAAAGAAAAGGAAAAGAAAGAAGAGAAAAAAAAGCCAATATATTATTCAATATATTATACACTAAATGAAAAATAATATTACATGTGTAGATTCTGTAGGCATGGAATAGAGTCAAGATTGAGGATTTTTCCAAAATGCATGGGCTTTAATTTATAACTTATTGAAATAAACATAAAAATTCCACTCAGTTTAGATGTTACATTCATTTTACAAAACAGACAAATTAAAAAGGAATTCCAAAAAGTTGTGAAAATAGTTTTATATATATATATATGTATATATATATATATATACATATATATATATATAAATATAAAATGAGAAACAAGATATTTTTTGATTATTTTATCTTTAATTATGCCTTGTTCATAATGGAGCATATAGTTTTAATTAGAAGAAAGACTAGCTTTCCCCCAAGGATATAATAAATTTGGCATTTACTGGTGGTGAACAAAATTCATCTCATACCTAATGAACGGATTTATGCATTTCTAGGGCACACACAGGCTAATTAGAATCATGCTTATGTTTTCATTAATCCGTGCAGAATAGAATTCCTCAAAATTCATGATAAAAATATACATAATGAGGAACAGAAGTCTGTAAAGTAAGTGATTCATAGTTTTCTAAAAGAGAAGTTGGTTCATTCATTGAAAATTTTAGAAACTAAATGTAAAATATTCACATAAGAAGATAATCTTACCCACTCTTAATTGTGGAAATTTTAGAAACCTTCATATTTTCCTTCAATAATATTAAATATGTAACTTTATATTCATATTACAGTTCAAAGTTTGAGTTAGGAAATGTTGACACATCATAAGGTTGTTAGTGGTTAATGTTCTTTTTGAAATATTTGTATTTGTATCTACTTTATGCATAGTATCGTTTATTAAAACTGCATTAATTAATGTAGATAGAAACAAGTACTATCATTGGGAAAGTGTTGCTTGTTCTGATACAACAGAAAATTTTAATAGTCAATGACAGAATGTTGTATTTTTAAATATATTTTAACTTAGAGTATTTTTTAGCCAAATCATTCTAAAAATGCAGAGGGAGATTTAGATAAATTTATACCAATTCAACAGTGTTAATATTATGTTATTACAGCTTTATAAGCATCTTAAATACAGATACCATTCTGTCCAAATATTACAAATTTTAAAACTGAGAGATAAAATCATTCACCCAAAAGTTTCAGCTATTAAATAATAGTGGAAAGATTGAAACTGTTCTAACAATATCTAAACATACATTTCTTACAAAGACTGAAATATTTGGAATGACAATAATATTGCCTTCCATCCTTTTGTCATATACATGGTGCTAATCCTTTTAATTACGAAAAAAAAATTAAAGGAGTTGTATATCAATATAAGCATCTTAGTCTGCTGTCAATTGGGAACAGGGTATCAGTGCCAGATTTGCTTAATGGGACTAGTATAGCTATTTCAATGAATTAGATGCCTAAGAGTTTTAACCTTTCCACAGGTTTTGTTTTTGTATCATTGAAGAGTGTCAGTGCTTTGAACACATTAAAGAGTGTCTATTACAAATATTTACATGAAAGCTATGTTGCACTGAAACGTCTCATTTCTCAAGAAATGTTCTCAAAGAACCTAAACTGAACCAGCTTCCAAGCTAAGTGCTCTCCAAAGTTTTACTGTAAAGATAGTTAAGGTGTTTACCCATTAAAAATACCAAGGCCAAACAAACTAATTCTTTAGCATATCATGATTCAAATGTCAAAAATACAATCACTGTTACCATATTATATTTAAACATATTATTTATTTTGGACATGTTTACCTGACCTAATATTTCCATTGGACTCTTTAGCCTTTGGATGACTTAAGTGTCCAGATGATCCTCTCACCACTTCTGCTTACCATATGTGCTTTGCTTCCTCTATTACAGCAAGATTTCAAATGTAGTTTGAGCTGAGTGAAAATTATAAAGGTTCTAGATTTCTGGAAATCTCTTCTTATTCTTATTGTTGCTGAAATATTTAATCTCAATCTGGGGTTCCTATCCTGTCTTTGACCACTCAGTATCCAGACAAAAGACACACATACAACTTTTTTATTTATAATAAGCCTTATTCAGCACTAAACCTGGGCAGATATCTACCCTCTATGCTATTAGAATCTATTTTTTCAGACAGTTGCCCCACTATGTAATTTGCCATGTTTTGTCTGGGCTGCTCTTAACACTAATTTGGCAGCTCACATGGCCATTGTTATAATATTCTTAACCCAGTGGTGTCTTCTTCTCTCCATCTTCTTCTTCCTCCTCAGAGTCTGCTCTGACCCCAAGCCTGGGAACCAAAAACCGTGCCTATCTCTCTTCTGCTGAGCTATTAGCTGTATGCCTCTTTATTCATGATTAAGAAAAATCTTGGAAGACAAGGTTATATCTCTTGGGCATGTTACTTGGGTTCATGCAGACTCACTCTTCCTGATCCTGAGAGCCAGTACTTATCATTACAATACATATCAACAAAATCAAACTTCAACAACTTATTTCTTTCCTCATTAATTGAGGATAAAGCAATTGAGTGTCATTTCACTATTATCTTAATGTTCTTGGTTTAGATTAAAGTTGTATAAGAGTTTCATTTCTGTTGTTGCTTTATAGCACCCTCATCAATATCAACATAGGAGAGGAAAGAGTTCACTTCTTGGGATTCCATGTTACACTCTTATCATTTTGAGGAAGTCAAGGCACCTACTCATATCACAATGATAGTCAAGAACAAAGACTACACATGGAGGGACCCATGGTGCTAGCCACATATGCAACAGAGGAGGGTCTTGTTAGACATCAGGGGGAGCAGAGACCCTTAGACCCATTCTCCCCAGTATAGGAGAATGCCAAGGAGGGATGATGAGAGTGGGTAGGTGGGTCGGTGGGGGGATACTCTCATAGTGGCAGGGAGAGGGGGAGGGAATGGGGAGGTTCCAAAGGGGAGAGCTGGAAAGGGGGAATCATTTGAAATGTAAACATATTATGAAAAAATGAAAAAAAATTAAAAAAAAACTAAAAAAATAAAAGAAAATAAACTTACTCTCAATTTCATTGACAGTCACAAAGAAAGAAAACTATATCTACACAGGCTGCTTACACTCAGAATGCTTTCTTCTCTCATATACAGTTCAAAGTGTAGCACATGAATTGGCATCTCACACATGGGCTGTGTCTGTCTACATCAATATCAACCAAGGGAAAATTCTACAAACATAACCATAGACTCTTCAATTGAGAGTCTTTTCATAGTTAATTGTAGGTTGAATAAAGTTGATATTTAGAGCAGCATACTTAGTCAACATACTTAGATATGTTAAGCAACATAAATATAACTAAAATAGAATTATGTAAATGTGTCTTTTATTTCCTCTGATGAAGTGATGAGATGAGAGCTGCATCCATGCTGTGTGAATACAGGGCTTGGGCTGAGCCCAGAGTACTTCCTTCTCTGTTCTAACTACTGCTATTCTAGTCCTGGAAGCTAATACCCTCTATAAAATCGAATATTTCAAGCTGACTGATTCAATCTGGGTTTTCTCTGTTTCTGCCTCGATTGCTGTGCTTGGCCTTATACTTACGTTGGTAATCTGTTCTAGTCTTCTGACTCCTTCTCAGTCTCTGCTTCATTCTGTCTTCACCTGTGTGCAGCTTGTTTTCTCTGTAATCTGCCTCTGTAAAACTATCCTGATAAAACTGCCCCACACATACCACCTACTCTTTCTCTTCAAAGAAGCCTCTCCTTCCTGTGCTGTAGCCTCTCCTTCTCTGAGAGTTGGGCGTATCCTATCTCTGACACATTCTGTCAAATCTTTCTCTGATTAGTCTGTCTGCCCCTCAATTACACATCCCTTTCAAATATGGCTGCTTTTATCTTAGAGGTCAAACCTACTCCATCTTGGTATCAGGATCTTAAAAAACAAAAACAAAACAAAGCAAAACAAAACAAAACAAAAGACAAAAAAGAAAAAGAGAACTTGATCTGCAGCTGAACCCAAGTGGTACCTAAGTACTCGGAAGGACCCCAATTATTGTCCCTGCCCAGAGTTCTTCCCTTGCTAATTCCTAGCAACAGTTAATCAACGATTAATCTGATTCTTTCAGATGTACCTACAAATTGTGATTGTATACAGTCTTGCTTCAGAGTACCCACTTGTTGGCTTACAATTGTCACTCAATTAGATGCTTTCCAGGATGAACCCCACTCACTTGCTTCCATTTTCTACAAAGCCCTGACCTGATGAGAGTTCGGGGCTGCTTCACAAAACTGTCTTGTGGGTCGGCAGTGTGTAAGCCTAAACTCTAGTTTGTGCTTTGTGATTACATCAGATTCGGCTCATGGTTGGTCTTTTTGGTTTGTGAACAAGGCACAATACTTCTACCAACTAACCTTAACATCATTGTTTTGGACTAAAGGTGTGTACTAAGGGCATTTTCTGTATTCTAGCCAGATCATACTGTAATTTGGGAGGTGCCTGCATTCTTGCTGAGTCCTATAGACCTAGAAGGTCTACGGATATGATCCCTTGCCAGAGTAACCATGTTTGTAGACGCAAATTCCTCAACAGAATGACGATATGCATGGCATTGTTGAAACACGATCTGGATCTGAATATTATCTTAAAATATGGAAGTATGAAGGACTATTTGTGTTTCAATATGAGTTATGTTGAGTCCATGTCTATAAAAGGATAGCAGAGTACAATCAAAGACAAGAAAGGTAAGAGGCCATATTGTCCCTTTACATTGTCTTCATTCTTATAGTCAACACATTTATGTACTGTGTGTTTTGTCTTATAATTTGGAATAAAATAATAAGTAGTATGTGCTCTGTGTATTGCAAAGAGCTGGATCTCGTTCTGTGGGTATTTTATGTTCTATTACAAATTACTGCATGTGTATTCAAGTATGCTCACTCATTATTAAAACAGAAATGGCTAGGCAAGCTAGACACGTGTCTTTGATTATGCATCACAGGGATAAGCTCCAACCTGTACTCTGGCATTTTATTTGGAGGCTGTAGGGGAATGTGTCACTGCTCTCTACTTATCGTCAGCTCCGTCTCTACTAATTGTCTAGACTGCTATGGGCTGTTCCTTAGTGCCCACTGCAGTGGTAAGGGAGCTGCAGGACTCCTTTCCTCTTCCTTTTTTCTTTTCATTTTTATTCTTCCATGTCTAACTTGGAAAACCCTGCTATGTTTAAAATACTGCATTAAATTAAATTAATCCTACCAGGCAAATACGCCTGACTCATGATAAGCTACAAAGCATGGGAGACTCAGAGAATGAAAGGACACAAGAAAGAAAGATCATATGACATGGTGTAATCTTCTCACTGGGGCTTGAGTCCTCACTCATCAACACAGACACACACATGGCTATAAAATAAAGATGAAAGCAAGATCAAGGAAGACTGTGGTAAAGCATTCCAATGGCATCATGACCCATCCCCCAGACTGTGGCTAATTAGTATTCTAGGCCCAATATTTTCATTCCTTATTCTGTTTCATGTCTTACACTGGGTCCCTAGGTATTTAGCGTTTTCTTCTGATATTGTTGTTGGCAATCCATTGTGTATTTGATGTTACCATGATGAATGATTTACTTTCCCTTTGGGAATCTTGCAGAGAATGTTTAAATCTTTAATAAAATGAACATCCAGATACTCATATGGGTCTATCTCAGGGAAAAAGATATTGTGGGATTATAGATAAATACACACACACACACACATACACACACACACACACACACACACACTATGCGTACATACATGCACACATACATATATGTAAGGAGGCTCAATAAGTGTTTATTTATGGAAGTATCAGGTCTGTCTTAGAAAGTTCAACATTTGTAGGCAAGACTTCCAGGAAGGGTAGCTAAGTAGCAGGTTTGCTCAAACAGAATTTCCTTCTCCTTAGGGAAAGCTTCTGTGGCTCTCTGAGAGACTTTCAGCTGATTAATTCAATCCCAAGCCAAGTTTCCTGGATAATCTACTTAAAGACTCTTAATTACAGGCTTTAATCTTATGTATAAAATACTTTCACAGCAACATCTAAATTAATGTTTGATTACGTTGCTGGTAACTACATTGAACCAGCTTCATTTATGACCAATATTATGCTTACTTTTTCTTTTATAGAAACTAGTGATAAGAACGAGTTCTTTATTTATGAAGCTATTCATATTCTATCAAACACAGTGTTTTACTTTGTCTTTGGACTTCCACAAATGCTTAAGCATCTTAAACTGTCTTGAAAGTTTGTGCACAAATGCTTTTGAGAATTGAGGAAAGGTACAGCACCATGGATTTTAGGAACAATTACTCAATAGCATGTTTTATTTTGATGGGAAATATAATTAGGCATCAATGATAAAAATCAACATTATATGAGTATACTTTGAAACTACCAGTTTACGCCATGTAAGTTCAGATTGTATTTGGAACAAATACATATCTAGCATATACATATCTAGCAAATACATATCTAGCAAATACAGATCTAGCATAGCACCTCTATCAAGCATATTCCTTTCATTCAAAACTGTGTTTGCTGATATTCTAAAGAAATATTTCTAATGTTCTCTAATATAGAAAGACAATTCATAATAATTGAGAACCTTCCTGTGACTTGCCTGCTGCTGTGTGAGATTTTTTGTTTCTGGTTTTTTTTTTTTTTTTTTGTAAAACTCTTTAAGGAATTCTTGCTAGTTATTGCTATTCATACATACTACTTTAACAAGAAAAATTGACACTATTTTTCCCCTGGGTAATTCCCAAGAGTTCAAATAAGAGGAAAAAGAAGATTATCAATTTATCTACAAAAATGTTTAATCGATAAACTCTTCTCTTAAAAAAAAAAAAAAAGTATTCTAATTCCTAGAAACTAAATAGGAAAATATAAAAGGTGGCAGTGCTGTCACCTCTTTTTGAGATTTTTAAATGACACTTCAAATGTATTAAGTAATTACGATCATTGTCTTAAATTCCTCATTTATCCATAGAGATACAGGACTGAAAACTTGAAACATGAAATGACTGGTTACATATTTACTTATGCTGAAACAACAACAAAAGTTTCTCTTTCTGAAGTAAAATGTGAGAGTGTTAAAAAGGTATGGTTTGTTTGTTGATGGTCTTTGGGTTTATTTCTATATTCATCTTTTTAAAAATGTTTTGGATTAAACTTATCATTCTCTAGAAATATCACAGACAGAGTAAGTAATTGCCATGTTGAGGATGGAATAGCATATACTGAAAAACTTAGGTGTATTTTGGAAATTCTATAACTAATTTACTGCCATTATTTTGGTTACAAACAACATCAAAATACCAGTGCTATGTAGTTAGCTCAATATATAAAATGCTTACCTTGAAATCACAATGAATTTATTCACACTGTTAACTAGTAGCCATGGACAAAATAATGCACATTAAGTCACAAGGTTGCAACCTTAGCACTAGGAAGGGGAATACTGGCCAGGCAGTGTAGTCTAAGTGGTGGGCTCCTGGCCAAAAGGAGATTGTGTATAAAAGATGAAGCCCAGCATTGTCCTCCAGCCTGAAATACTCATCCTGCCCAGACAGAACACTCATGCACACAAACGCATAGAATATTTTATTGATGGAGAAAAATGTAAAATTGTATAATAATTTTGTTGCAAGTCGTATTTTTGAGTTTGCACTTAAGATGTTTTTGGAAAATTAAAACATTTTGATTATAGAGTACAGAAATTATATTTTAAGTTTTAATGAATTATGTTATTCTAAAATGTACAATCATAAGTCGAGACTCATCAAAATTACCTCTCAAAATACCATAATTTATTTGAGGATAAGAGTACATGATGCACATCGTGACTGGCACAGACCTGGCTTGACAAACTAGCTCATAACTTTCCTCATATTTTTGTATGACTCAAGAAAAAGGGTGTTACATTTTAAATGGATGAGAGTTAAGTGGTTATATAAACATACGAACAGCATTCTGAACTTTATCTTTTATCTTAGATCAAATATATGTATTAGCTTCAAGAAAAAAAATAGTATTAGCAATCCATATGTCTAATGGAGAATAGAAAAGTGTGTATCAGAAGCCTGAACTAGCTAACTGCTTTGAATATTATTATAGAAATAACCTCTCACAAGGTTCAGGGAAGTGAGGTTAGCTCATTCAGAACCTTATTTTGTCTCAAAACGTTAACTTTACAGTGGACATCATAATACGACTTTGTTCATTTGATGCGTTATCATACTCAGAAGAAAGTGTATCTAAATATATATTTGCCAAAAAAATAACTGTATAAAATGAAGGTCTAGGAGATACAGACTATTCTGGAGTTTGTCATTAATGGAACAGGGTTTGGCATATTTACTTGATTTGTGCCCTACCTATTCCTGTAAATGATTCTGCATAGCCTGTTGTTCTGTAAAGTCTGAGGCCATTCTAACAAGTGGCTATTTTCAATATTTTCTTCTCTCTGTCTTTTCCATAAGTTTCACCTCCCTAGACCTCTGACTGTTATTTCTTAATATCTTGCTGATAGGATTGCCATGACATACACCACCAAAGAATATTGCCCAATGCCACAACCTCCACTCCAAATGGTGCCTAGTGCATGTCATGAATTGTAGTGTTTGTATTGTAATACATGAGGTACTTACTGCAGTAGAAACAGTGACCTAATTACACAAAAGACAGACTTTTGATACATTTCTATCGTCATTCCTCTGTATATAAAAGTATAAAATTTGTGTAGCATAATATTGTATTGTGTTAGAACTATGGTTTGAGTTGTTAAGTTGTTGAGATTTATTTATTTTTAAAGGGAGAGTGGCACTAAACACTCTAGGGTAGGTCTCATGTTTAGGAACAGTCAACCAATATGTAATGCATTCCATAGTTTATTTTCAACTTTGGGTATTATTTTTTTTTCTTGGTTTTGGAGGATGTTTTAGCTAGGGTTTATTTTCATGTGATGAAACACTATGACCAACAATCAACCTGGGGAGGGAATAGCTTATATGGCTTACATTCTATGTCACTAATTATTATCAAAGAAGTCAGGACAGGAACACAAATAGGGCTGTAAGAAACTGATACCTAGGGCATGGGGGGGGTGTTTCCTATTGACTTGCATCTGGTAGACTACTCAGCCTACATTCTTATAGATCCAGGAGTCCCAGCCTAGGGATGGCACCATGCCCATTGTTTTTTGCCCTCCCTGATCAGTTTCTAGTATAGGAATGGCATACAAACCTCTATCCAACTAGATCTAATTGAAGCATTTTTTTTTATGTTTTTAAAATTTAATTAAATTAATTAATTTATTTACTTTATATCCCACCCACTGCCCCCTTGTGGTTACCCTCTCCCACAGTCATTCCCCCATGCCTCCTCCTCTCCTCCTCTGAGCAGGTGCCCCCCAAGGGTATTTCCCCAACCCTGGCACTCAAGTCTCTGCGAGGCTAGGTACTTCCTCTCCCATTGAGGCTAGACAAGTCACCCCAGTTAGAAGACAGGCAACGGCTTTTAGTATAGCCCCCACTCCAGTTATTCAAGACTCATAGGAATACTAAGCTTCATATCTGCTACATATGTCCGGGGAGACCTAGGTCCATACCATGTTATGTTGGTTGGTTGATGACTCAGAATTTGAGATACCCTAGGATCCAGGCTTGTTGACTCTGTTGGTATTCCTGTGAAGTTCCTATCCCCTTTTTGGCATGCAATCGTTCCTTTCATTTTTCCATAAGAATCTCCAAGCTCCATTCACTGTTTGGCTGTGGGCGTCTGGATCTGAGTCAGCTGTTGGGTGGAGCCTCTCAGAGGATAACATGCTCCTGTATGCAAGCATAACCGAGTATCATTAATAGCATAACAACGATTGGTTCTTTTCCAATGGGATGGGTCTCAAGTTGGTCAATTTATTAGTTGGCCATTCCCTCAGTCTCTGCTTCATCCCCTGTGGAGGCACTTTCTTAATTGATCTTCCCTTCTCTCAGATGACATTAGCTTGTGTCAAGTTGACATAAAACTATCCATCTCAAAGGGTTGGTTGTTACACTGGGTTTTTGACTATTTTTCGAGAAAGAACATCAAGTTGGGTAGGGAAGTGAAGAGGATTATGGAATGACTTGGAGGAAGAGATCAAATATGATCAAAAGATATTTAAATTAAAAAATATCTTTACTAATAAGAATAATAAAAAAAGAAACAAGAAAAATCACAAACTTAAAAGAAAAAAAAGAAATGTGGTTACTTTTCTGTTTACCAACACTTTCAATCTTATACACAGCCCAAACAGATTGTATTAAAATCCAAATCAAGATGAAAATAGTGGAGAGACACATGCTTGATTGATGAGAGTTGGATGCAGCTGATGCCGAGGAGTATGTCTGTGTCCCCTCATCTTCATGCTGTAGTTTTCCGGAAGTACGTAGGAATTCTTAAATACAGGGGTTCTCTGATATTCCCATGTCAATAACTTCCATGTAAAGTTTGATTATGTTAATGTTAGTAAAGTACTCGAAGCCAGGGTTCTAAACATCTACTTTTCTCTTAAAGTTGTATTAACAGCTGGAAGAGATAGAAGATGATGTTGACCACCTTCTATATTTGTGTTTGTAACTAGGGGAAATTTAAAGTATTCTTCTCATGTCAAGTTACATTTTCTTAAGCCTTCTTTTCATAAATGCCAGAATTTAGGAGTGAGGTCACTGACCTTATTTATCTTCTGCCTATGATGGAAAATGGTTTACACATAGAAACCAATGGCATGATTTTACGGCAACGGAGGGATTTCCCTATTCAGAATGCAACCTCAGCAAATTTGATAAAAATAATTAAAGCACCGTGGCCTTTAGTTATCGCTATACCTCAGTGCTGGGTTTGGTTCCGAAGACTTTAAATCTAAGGTGGATGTAGCCAAGAAAACACTTTGATTGGATCACACAATCAACAAATCTGATTATTTCAACGTTATTGTCCTCTAATTTTATAATTTTTATATTCATATTATAAGAGAAAAAGTTATGTTTTTACAGTCAGTAAATACATTTTATATTTACTTAGGACAGAATTTTCAACAAGAGTAGAAATGCCACTAAACATTCATCTCTCATTTTGTACTGCTTTCATGAATACTGACTTTAAAAGTACTAATAAAAAGAAGAATAAAATATTCATCCTAAAAATATTGTAGATGTGCTACATCCTAGAGTATAAAGTATTTAAAGTTAATTATTTATATAAAGTAATAAGTGCATCCATCTCATTAATATGAATACATGACTTTTTAGGAAGTGTCAAAATTATGTATATACATATATAGGTCAAATAATTTTTTAAAAATGCATCGCTTTATGATTTCTTATTATTGAATGTTGGATTTGTTCACGTATTTGATTTGTTTATCAACCCAGGGTCTTGTAAAAATTTCAAAGACTTGAAGGAATGATGCATATAAAATACTTAAATAAAATATCTATCTCTGTAAGATGAGGGAATCATGCTCCTGCATAACCATGTGAGTGGGACACCCCAATTTCTTTCACCATGGGACTGATTTGGTTTTTCTTTATTGCCTAGAATTACTAGGCTATAAAGTACTATAGTAATACTAAATACTATACTAAATATACTAAATATATAGTAATACTAAATATAGTAATAGTAAAAGTAATAGTAATTACTTTAGAGTTCCTGAAGATTTAGCCTTAAAATGTCTAAATTTTGAGAACTTTCTTACCTTAAGTAGCATGTCAGTTGAGTTCCCTTTGTCTGTGTATAGATACAGAGGACTGATGACCTCCACTGTAATCTCCCTAGAGATCCTAAACAAAGGTGTCCACATAATGAACAGTCATACCTCAAGCCAGAAAGGCTAGATTTTTCTCCTGTTGTTAACCTTGAAATCAATCAAAGTTCTCCATATGTGGGGAATTATCTTTCTATCAAACAGACTACGTAGAAAAATCATCAATTCTACAAAATAATATAACAAATATTTAAAATATTATTTTAAAACATATTTTGTTTAAATTACTTCTAACCATACCTTAGAATGGATTTCATAATTATTTGTAGTTTTCTTAAATCTATTATTAGCAGAGTACAGAAACTTAGTGGCATCAGTATCAAACATCTTGCAATACACTCAAAGTGGTTTCCCCTGTCATTAATGTAATAAATTGTATGCTTTAATTATAAATGAAGATATAAATTGTGAATTATTTTCTCAGGAAATGTTTGTTAATAATATATGATTTGTATATTTTCATAGATATAGTCCTGGGTTTAAAATGAGTTCAGAAACATGGAATCACAATTTTTATGAAATGAAATTAATCCATTTTAAGTGAACAAATGTTAGCTGCGCCTAGAAGACATACAATTAAATTGTAAAGTTGGCTTGTCGTTATAAAATATGACATCCATTAAAAGGCTAAAAGGCATCTCAAAATAGGAAGTGTTTTCTCCATTTGAAATCATGAACCTAATTCTTGGTCTCCAGATACAATAAAAACTATATAATAAAGATAAATGGCCCTTGTTTTGTAACCCCGTTGAGAGCACTCTCCTAAATGAAAGTAGTTCTGCTGTGCGGAATTGTGATGCCTTTTCCTACTCCTGAGCAAAGAAGAAGCATCTGCAAATCTAATTCTCCAAAAATACTTCTGTGCTGCTCTTAAGTAGAATGGTAAGGGATCTAAAAAGGGGAAAGGCATGTTGTTTATACAAAGCCAATGCTTTAGTCGACAGGCACAGTATCTTTTTTTATTTTTAGCAAATATTTCCTTTGTATTCTGAAGCCAGTCCTTACATTAGACCCTCAGAATCCTCAAATCATTATAGGATCTTCTACTTAAACACAAGAAAATATGTCTGGTAAGCCCTAATACTTAAAAACCAAGAGGTTTTAAAATTTCATTGTGATAAGTAGTGCTATAGTCTCATCATTTAAATTACAGAAAATTGTAGTATAGGTGTGCCAAAAAGAAAATGATTTTAACTATAGAAGCTGGCAGATTCTACTGAAGTCTTTTCTAAAGTAGATGTAAAGGCCTCAGTCAACCTAACCAAATAGAACAACATGAGCTAATGAGTTTTCATATGTTACTGGGTGAATGGAATGAATAGGAAGAGAGGGAATAATAACAGAAGCAAGGCAGTGAGGAAGCAAGATACTCAGAAAGAAGGGGAGAAGGGAGGGAACATGGAGGGCGAAAGGAAAGAAGAAAGGAAGCTGGGACAGAAATATGGAGGAGGGAATGGGGAATGATGGATGGAGAAAGAGAGGAGGTGAGGAAAGGAAGCCCTTTCTATTTATAAAATATGACAGAAAGCATTACAAATCGAACAATGAAACTGAGTATTTACTCTCTCCAGAAACAGGTGAACAGGTAGAATAAGCAAATAAGCATGAAACAAGTTATTCCCAGATAGGTGGACAATGTCAAGAATGCTGAGGAAAGGAGCCCATTAAATTTTATCTACTACGCTTTGGAGTTTTGAAATACTTGCATGCTGTAAAGTAATTGACAGTTCATTTACTTAAACACATACATTTGTGTTAAAATCAGAATAAAACAAATGTATATTACTATAAAAGAAAATAGTCTTTCCCAGAGGATCTGAGTTGGATCTGAATGAAGAGCCTCAACTGTGAGCACTAGCTTTCCTGGCACCGGGATTCCCACTGTAACTTTTCAAAGCGGGAAGAGAACAGTATGCCCACTCAGCTATGGCAGCAGTGTATTACAACAATGACATGGCTGGCACAATAACCATAAGCGTTCAGTTGTGTCTTGCATATCTTGGTGGTAAGCAACTGCTCTCTAAGATTGGTTTAACAACAGAGAATTATACCCAGTACTCAAAACATAGCAAACGAGCACAGACTAGTTAGGTCATCGATCTTGAAGCAGATCTAAAATTGTGACTTTATTAAACAACCATAGTTTATAACTGATTCTAAATATTTATTCTTATAATGACAGAGAAGCATAGCTCTCACTCCTCATCAGGAAAACCTCACTTTGCACTAGGTAGACACGATTTCAATAAGCCACAGCTGCTCAAAATATATAGAACAAGTAATTACAGAGTACCCAGTGACAACTGCTACATCAACAGCACTTCTCCTGCGCCTTGAACACAAGGTGAAGTGGAAAGGAGGCCAGGAATTTGACAGAGAACAAGGACTACCTGGGAGGAGATGTTGGGATTAAGAGGAAAATGTAATTATATTTTTTATTTAAGCAAATTAAAATAATACGTCAGTGGTGGGTTAGAGATAAACTTTCAGTTATCATGTGTAGTACAGGTGTAGTAGTTCTCAGAAGTTTGGAATAGTTTTAGGAACAAAATGCTCATTGTTTTGTTATAGCTCTGCAGTAAATGAACGTTGATGAATAACAAAACTGAGTATCTCCATCTCAACAGGATTCCATCCCTGTGACAAGTAAAGATTAGGCAGGGTAGAAAGCACAGAGAAAATTTTGCATGTGTGTATAAATGACAATGGTTTCTTCAAAGCCAACTACTGTACAGGAATTCGTGATTTTCTATGGGATTAAAATTCATTTTACAGTTTCCTGAGTTTCCCATTATTGGTGCATGGGAATAGAGGGCAAAATAAATAGATATCTCCATGCATGAGGCACAAGTATCAAGAGTTGACACAAGTGGTAATAGTATTTAAGGCTGGCAGTGAGACAGGCAGTAACTACTCTAAGATCAAAACCAAACATGAAGAAGGCATTTACACTTTAAAATATCCCCCTCCAACTTTCCTCTTCCGTGGTGTATATTTGAAGACATAAAAGGAAGGCCAAAAAAGGTTAAAAAGAAAAAGGTTAACAAATTGTAAATTATAATTTCATTCATTTTCCTGAGCAAATACTTACTAACAACACACATGCTAAGTTTCAAAAACTCCAAAACCAAGTTTATCTTTCTTAGAATTAAATGTGTGTTTGTATGTTATATAATCAGCTTCTCATGCTGGTATACAATTTTTTCCAAGTGAAAATACGTTTTAAAATATGCTAATAGATGAATTCATTTATGAAGCTTTTATAACACCTATTAATATTAAATTATTATTAGCATTTTTGTCAGCTACAATTATAAAAATGGTTGAACACATTGTTTTCTTTCATTAAGAACTGTATAATCGATCTACATTCTTCTATAGAGACAAATGTATGCATACACATTTTATATATATATCCCATTTTGTTAGATTTTGATAAACAATTTTATGAGAAAGGTTTTCATTTTATAACCTTAGCTGGTCTGCAATGCGCTATGTAGATCAAACTGACCTTGAACTTACTGAGATCTGATTGTCTCTGCCTTCTGAGTGCTAGAATTAAAGATATTGTCCACTATGTCTGGCCTTTGGTTAAAATAGTAAATTGTTCCTTGATTTTTCCAAGTAGACTCTTATTATATGTTATTATTCTTTCAAAAGTGTATAGAATATTATTCACAGTTTTCATAAAAATAATTAAAATCAACTCAGAATTATTTGGGATTCATAATATATTAATATGCAATATGTCATTTTATATCCAAATAATACTTAATTTTTACAACCCAGGTTTAGTTTTATTTAGGATTATACACATTACATAAAATGCCTGTCATTTATTTATGTTTTATGTAATTATTATTATTAATAACATTAATATCAATATTATTTGTGTGTGGTTTGTGTATGTGTGTGTGTGTATGCCTATGTGTGTGTATGTGTGTGTGTGTCTAGGCATGCATTTGCCATGGAATTCACACAGAGATCAGAGGACAACTGGTGCTATATTTTTTCACACACCCTGGATTCTAGAGATCAAATTCAGGTCATCAGGCTTGTGCAGGAAGCACTTCTACCCCCTGAACGACCTCACTAACATGGAATTTTCATTATTTTTATAGTCAGTCTAATAATGCCTCATAGTTTTTAAATTCATCTTTAGAGCTTTGATTCTCCTTATTGTTATGAGTTATCTAATCATATTTTATCATTATCAATGGAAGAAACTGAGTCAAATCTGATTTAAACAACTCAGCTAAGGTTGCAGGATTTCCAGGTACCATTCTGTTCGGTTGTTTTAGTGTTGGGAAGTAAACCATCAAAATCAGTGTTGTCTTCAGCACTGTGTTGTCATCACTGAGTATTTGTGAAAGTTTTTTTCAGGCTCTTCAATGCACCCTGGGTGTACGTGCAATTTCACATATATGTAGAGAGTTCAATTATTTTAATAAGGAAAGCAGTGTCAATGAAGCGGTAACGATATTTCCAATGACGTGGCAGCAGATTATTGACTTTTATAAATTTTGAAAAGAAATGGTTGACAGGAGAAGAAACAGGGCATTGCAGTAAGTGCATGTGAGTGGGGGTTGAGGAATCACATGTAGAAATTAAAAGCATCATCAAAAGTTCTCAGTAAAGTACTTTATTTTATATACGAGTAAATAATAACAAGACATATTCTTTGATAGCCCATCTGTAACTAGATCAATTGTAAGATGCTACACAAGGTATGTTAATCTTATAGTCTGTCAAATCCAGATAGAGCCACAGGATGCACATTTGTTTTTCTATAATATCACTGGCTGTAGATCAATTGCAGAAGATATGCTAGGGTGATATTTCAGTACAAGGTGTAAAAAGCTAAAAACAATTGGACAATGATATATGTATCAGGAAGTCAGTAAGCATTTCACAGCCCTTATATTTTAAACTGAGATGGCATTTATTTCCCTATATAAAATTTTACTAAACTATTATCTGGATAGGTACTAGGACATTAACTTTAAAGTTGTCTTAAACTGTGATTGAATGTAAAACGCTTTGTTCAATTTGAGAAACCATTAGAAATACAAAGCAGGTAATTTTATTCCCTATTCCGTAAGGAAACCATCTCCCCAGGCCTAATCACTTCCTATTTTCTAGTGTTTAAGATAATTTGCTGTTTTCTATTAGGGTCAGAATTTGGAACCTGGCCTATTGCAGGCAGCTCACCACTGGCTGTAACTATATCTCCAGGGGTCTGATACCTTCTCTTGTTTCCTTTGGCAACTGCATTTACATTACTTATGTATATACACACAAATACACACACACACAAACATAAATGCAAAATCAAAAGTAAAATTATAAAAAAGAACATTGAATGAAAACATGTAAATTGTTTTAGATTGTTAGGGACAAGTTAAAATATTAATAGTTTCATTATTGTGACACTTTATTAATGAAGGAATAGGAAGAAAAGGAGTTTTCCTTATTTATTGTCAGGGATCATGTCCAAGTAACATGTATATACATTTATGTAACAATTTATATATATCTTAAAAGAATATTACATCTTTACAGCCACCTCCATAAGCAATATATTGGAAACATCTATCACCTGGTAAGGTTTCTATATATCTCTCCTATCTGTCACTCTGTCCTAATGACCATGAAGTCAATCATTATGAAGTATGTATAATATACACAGTCTTGAATTTTATATAAATAGTATATTATAGCAATGTTTGTTTCTGACTTCTCAACAACTTATCCAGATGATGATCCAGTTTTCAAGCACGTGTCAGGTTCCTCATGCGTCTGACTCTGGAGAAGTATTCCAGTCTTGGAAATCAATGCAGCTCATCTCTTCCTCTCGTGATGGTTATGTCTACAATGATCAGTCTGGGAACCCTTAAGGATCCTCAAACAACTGGTTCTGAATGTGTGTGTATAGTTGCATGCTTCCTTTTATTTGGAAGGATGAATTCAGAAGAGAGGTTGCTAAGTCACACAATAACCACACGTTCGTCTCCTTAAGAAATTACCAAAGTAAAGTTTCAACATAATTGTGCCGCTTGGTTCTCTTCAACACAAGAGCGCTAGGTGTTTAACATCTTTGCTAGGACTTGGTAATATCAGTTATTGCTACTCATTTTGGTCAATGAATCTAACAGGCATATAATGGCAGTAAAGAATTTTAATGCATTATTATTTAAAAAAAAAGAGGAATCGGGTTATGTAAATGAAGATTTATTAGCACCCTAGGCTTGTTAAGTCAGCAACAACTGGTCATTTTTATCATATTTAAACTTGGAAATCTTTCCACATTTAAGTCTGTAGTATTAATAATTATAATTAATAAAACCTGGTGCAGGCTTGCTACCAGCCACAGTGGTTTGTGTCCCATCATGAATGACACACACAGCCTTTATATTTTAATATGCCTTAAGCAGCACAATAGCAGGACCACTGCCTAACCTCTATGCTGTTAATCCCAAGTTGCTACTTACTGACTCTGTGTTCTATCTTGGCTGCTCTAGACCCAACTGGGCAGCCCTCTGGGCTGCTCTCTCCCTCCTTGACATGGTGGCTATGTCTCTCTGTTCCAGAATCTCCCAGCATGATAGATCTTGCTCTTCTCTCTGTCTCAATCCCATTACATATTATTTCCAATTATTCATTTTTCTTAATTTATTTAGAGTCAATATATTTAAAAATACAAAACACAATAACTGTGAGATAACACGAAAGGTTGAAACTGCTAATAAAAACTATCCCTTAAAATCCATTTGTCTTTTAATTATTCAGTATTCTTTTTATTATATTAGAATGAATTTAAAAAGATAGTTTAAACCACATTTATAGCCTTCTTTATTTTTTGAATGTAGAAATACCTTTTTTCTTTTTAAAATTTATTTATTTACACTCCAGATTTTATTCCCCACACCGTCTACCCTCCGACTGTTCCACATCCTGTACCTCCTCGCCACCCCTGTCTCCACAAGGATGTCCCCACCCTCAAACCCCACCCCACCAATTTAGACCTCTAAACTCCCTGAGGCCTCCAGTCTCTTGAGAGTTAGGTGCATTATCTCTAATTGAACCCAGACCCAGCAGTCCTCTGCTGTATATGTGTTGGGGCCGTCATATCAGCTAGTGTATGCTGCCTGTTTGGTGGCTCAGTGTTTGAGAGATCTCAGGGGTCCAGATTAATTGAGACTGCTGGTCTTCCTACAGGGTCGCCCGTCTCCTCAATTTCTTCCAGCTTTTCTCCAATTCAACCACAGGGGTCAGCAGCTTCTGTCTGTTGTTTGGGTGTAAATATTTGCATCTGACTCTTTCAGCTGCTTGTTGGGTCTTTAGGAGGGCAGTCATGATAGGTCCATTTTTGTGAGCGCTCCACAGCCTCAGTAATAGTGTCAGGCCTTCAGACCACCCCTTGAGCTTGATCCCACTTTGGGCCTGTTGCTGGACCTTCTTTTCCTCAGGCTCCTCTCCATTTTTGTCCCTGCAGTTCTTTCAGACAGGAACAATTAGGGGTCAGAGTTTAGACAGAGGAATTTCAGCCACTCCCTTAATTGATGCCCTGTCTTCCTGCTGGAGGTGGGCTCTATAAGTTCTGTCTCTCTACTGTCCAGCATTTCATGTAAGGTCCCTCCCTTTGAGTCCTGAGAGTCTCTCACCTCCCAGGTCTCTGGTACAATCTGGAGAATCCTCCCACCTCCTACCTCCAGAGGTTGCCTGTTTCCCTTCTTTCTGCTGGCCCTCAGGGCTTCAGTCTTTTTCCCTCACCCAATACCAGACCAGGTTCCTTTCTTTCCCATCCCCCATCCACTTTCTCTCTCAGATCTGCATTCCATCCCAGGTCCCTCTCTCCCTCCCCACTTGTGATGGCTTTTTTCTCCCTCCCAAGTGGGACTGAGGCATCCTTACTTGGGCCCTTCAGCTTGTTGACCTTTTTGAGTTCTGTGGACTGTATCTTGGGTATTCTGTATTTTTTTTTTTTTTTTTGGCTAATATCCACTTACTAGTGAGTACATACCATGCATGTCCTTTTGGATCTGAGTTACCTCACTCATGATGATATTTTCTAGATCCATCCATTTGCCTGCAAAACTCAGGATGTCCTTGTTCTTAATAGCTGAGTAGTATTCCATTCTGTAAATGTACCACATTTTCTGTATCCATTTTTCTGTCTTGGGACATCTGGGTTGTTTCCAGCTTCTGGCTATTATAAATATGTGTTTTCATTCTAAGTTAACCTTTAGGCACTTTATTCAATAAGTCTTTAGGGTTTTTTTCTTTTTTTACACAACGTTAAATACAGAAAAACTACAACTAAGAGTTGGTTAAATCAGAAAAGTCAACTAAATCCTTTTGGGAAAAAATATTATAATTAATAATATTATTTAAAAATTGTTAAAGAATACTCATAATCTTTATTTTTTCACTTATTTTGTGTAAAACATGAAATCCACAACCCATGACTGATTCATAAATTACTTTGAACTAAAAAATCAAAACATGCTTATTATGTTATTTATAGCATAAAACAATTCAATTGTGAGGGGCATGGAAAGGTGAGAGAGTGGAGAAAAACGTGTTTGCATCTAACCTTTTGTTCTTAACTGCCTGATTATTTCTTCAGGAGGTAGAAAGGATATCACAAATTATTAGTCAGATAATGTATTTTGGAGCTGGCTGAAATCTTAAAGATAATATACTTTGATTTCATCACATTTCCCCATTGAAATTATTAACTTTGAGCTTGTTAAATGTCTGAAGGTTACAAAGCCGATTAGTGGAAAAATTCTGCCTATAGTCTAATACTTCTGAAAGTGTATTCAGTGGTTTTTTTTACCCCCTTCTACTATTTTATCATTTCTGAATTTCTTGAGTGTATAGAAAGAAGACTAGTTTCAATAATGTGAAAAAATAACCCTTAAATATTAGGAAATATAGCTATTCAGCCTCTGTAATTTAGACTGAAGCAGAAATTGCTATAACTTGTGAGGACCTGTTAGTAATCATAATATACGTGTGAGAGTACTTAGTTCGTTGCTGGTGCTATGTGATCTGCTGTCAGTGCAATATTTTTTATTTTTTTGCTTTTCATATTTAACACAACACCATTGCTCTGGGATTTATTTCCTCCTGACTATTAAAGCCACAAAAAAATACAAGCAAGTCATATGGGAACCTAAGGTTAATCCAAGTATTTTGAACCAACATTTGGAAAATTATTGTATCATATTGCAGATGCAAATAAAAATAGCCAATATTGGGGGCTGGAGAGTTGGCTCAGTGGTTAAGAGCACGGATTGTCCTTCCAGAGGTCTTGAGTTCAATTCCCAGCAACCACATGGTAGCTCACAACCATCTGTGATGGGGTCCGATACCCTCTTCTGGTGTGTCTGATGATAGTGACAGTGAAATCACATATATAAAATAAATCAATAAATCTTTTCTTTTAAAGTAAAATTTAAAAAAAAAAAAATAGCTAATATCAGGCAACACATGTTAGAAATCTAAGTAAAAATCCCAGAACATATCAAAAGTAACTGACCCATTAGCTAAGGATAATTTTCCTTTCATTAAATGATGGTCATTGAATATATTTTGGGGGACAAGCCTAAATAAATGAAAAAAAGGAGTAGCTGAGTATATATACTTATTTGATGCCTCTGTCCCTCCAGCATGATTCAGATGACTGTATTTAGTAGTCAGTGGGAAACGGTAACACTTCCCTGAAAAAGAGACCATTGGGTTTCTCATCAAATACCAAAGTCCAAAGGACAAGTAATTGCCCTTTTTATTTCTCACTTTCCTGTCATGGAAATATGATAAAAAATATTAAAGGCAACCTATTTCATGAGATTCCAGTAAGAATAAAATGTGATAATATGGAAGAAACTGACTGGCAAAGTTTAAAGACTGAATTGATTTGAGTGATCATTTCTTTATAGACAGAAATGTTTTATCAGACATATTTAAAAACTGTGGTCGCAACATTTCTCTAAAATCTAACAAATATGTCTAGTAGTTTTAAAGAAAAGATATGAAATGTTTATATTTAATTCTGGCTTAGAGAAAAGCTTTTAGGTGCAGCTTAAACAATTTGGAAATTATTTTTTTTTTGGCTCTGCATCACTTTTGATATTTGCTACTACATTTGCAGTTTTGAGAGGACGAATGGTATAAATCACCCTCATTTTCACAGAGTTAATGCACATATGTGTAAACATATTTGAAATACTTTTCAGTTAAAAGTAATGTCTCCGTGTAATGACTCAAGAAAATGATGCCTTTTAGTTTTTCACAGTTTTTTGTTAGAGTATTGATCCAATTCTTCATCTTCTGTCCCATAATTCCTTCCTGTATCCACCTACTGCTCCTCAAATCATGGCCCTTTATTCTTTAATTAGTATTTTTACCTATGCAGATATAGTCATACAGACACACGCCTATACTTCTCATTTAATTTTTGTTGCTTGTATCTATTCCTTTTAGGGCTGACCACTTATTATTGGATAAGCAATTAACCAATTAAGAGATTTATCCCTGGGAAAGGTTAATTCTACCTCTCTCTGCAGTGTTTAATGTCATCTAGCTCTCTATCTAGGGGTAGCGCCCTGTGAGATTCCTCTATGTACATTGACATATCTATTATTGCAAATTTGAATTGGAGCTTACCTGTAAGCTAGGTTATTTTTTAAATTTTATTTTCTAATAACTTATATCCTAATACAGTAAAAAAAAAAACCTATTGCAATGAAATGTTTATTTAGTTATGAAACCTATAACAAGATGTCAAAGTAATTTCTTGATCCCATTGAAAGCATGTATTTACTCTTATT
Source organism: Rhynchomys soricoides (assembly GCA_019843965.1). Lineage (NCBI taxonomy): Eukaryota > Metazoa > Chordata > Mammalia > Rodentia > Muridae > Rhynchomys > Rhynchomys soricoides. The sequence continues at coordinate 15,296,252 of JADRCH010000047.1, forward strand.
TTCTTTTTTATTGGATATTTTCTTAATTTATATTTCAAATGTTATCCACTTTCCAGGCTTTACCCCTGAAACCCCGTATCCCATCCCTCCTCCCCCTGCTTTTATGAGGGTGCTCCCTGACCCATTCACCCACTCTGCCTCCCTGCTCTGGCATTTCCCTACACTAAAGCATGGAGCCTTCACAGGACCAAGGACCTCTCCTCCCATTGATGTCTTCTAAACTGGAAAGTTTATAAATATCCATTTAATTTTTATAGATGGTAAACTTTTCTAATTCTATATTTTGTGTATACTGACTCTTTGGCATTGTTCAGTTTGTTTATATTCTCTCAGCTTTAATTAGCAACATAATTAAGAGAGGCCCAGTAAAGTGGCTCACTGGTAAAGTTATTTGTGACCAAGTATAACCATCTGACTTAGATCTCCAGGACCCACATAATGGAAGGCGAGAACTGACTTCTAAAAGTTGTTCTCTGACCAGTAAAACACTCAATAAATATAGGACTTGTTTCAAAGAAATTAGAAGATAGTAAAGTGCAGATAACAGGGTAAGGCTTGGTATTTCGTACACAAAAGCCACCGTTGAAGTTCATTGAGGGTCCATGGGATCCAGCAAGTATTGAATGCGTAACAGGGACTAATGTTGTCACTCAGCTCATGTGCCTTCACACACTCCCCATAAAAGAGTATTGTTCTTCGACAGGTACGTAAAACCTTTTAGAGGTCTGACGTAGATTCACATATACTAAAGACACGCTGTCTGTAGGAATGGGTTAGCCAAAGGACTTACTTTGGGAATGGAAAGTCTTGGTATGGCATGTGCACAGATGAAGGTGTTAGAATATTCAGCTAAACCATCTTCACTTTAACAATGGTAGTTTCTTATTATATACCTGCTTACCTTTTTAATGATAATTATTTCTGGCACACAGGGTTCTGGAAAATAAGAACAGTGTTAAGTCTTTAAAAGGTTTTTTTTTTTCTGATCAAAATTTTATTGGATGTTTTATTTATTTACATTTCAAATGTTATCCTCTTTCCAGGTTCCCCCCGCCCCCAGCATCCCCCTATCCCATGCCCCCTTCCCCTGCTTCTATGAGGGTGTTCCCCCACCCACCCACCCACTCCTGCTTCACCTCCCTGATATTCCCCTATACTGGGGCATCGAGCCTTCCCAGGACCAAGGGCCTCTCCACCATTTAATTGAAGGTTCATAGAATGGGACTAAGAACAATACAGTTTGGAAGTGCTGTAACTGCATGAACAACTTACACATCAGAACCATGAACTGTAACCACGTATCACTTGTAAGTGCCCTGTTAAAGCCAGGCTGGAGTGCTGTGAAGATATTAGCAGTCCTAGTTCCTGTTTGCTATTTATGAGCAGGGTGCATTAATTTCGATTTAAGGAACCTCGTTTCTCCACTGCCTGGCTATAATTGGATAATGTGCTTCCTGCAAAAAAAGTTGTTTCCTTCTGAAGTGAATCGATCAAAGTTTTTTTTTTTTTTTCACCTTCAGCTCTCAACCTCCACCAGTTGAGGGAGCACCAGACCTCTTCACAGGAGGCTGGAGGAGCCCCTCCTTCTGGGACCTCTCCCTAGAAGTCTGTTTCCTCCCAAAAGGGACAAAGCCCTATCCACAGCAATTCAGTTACACCCTTGAGTTTTCTTTCAGAAAGAAGTTTCACCACGGAGTTAGTCTATTAGTGAGACAGATCAAAAAGGAAAGTTTATGTGGTGTGTACAAGGCTAACAGATTGCGTGTGTTTGGGACATTTTTTGTTATGGATTTGGGAGTTTTCTCAACTACATGTGAGTACTACTATTACAACGGTGCAAAAGGAGAGCTCTCTCTCTCTCTCTCTCTCTCTCTCTCTCTCTCTCTCTCTCTCTC